>JAOWBP010002392.1:18244543-18272911 GCA_028571105.1 Tragopan temminckii | reverse complement strand
CCCAGTTCCTTCAGTCTCTCCTCGGAGGGCATTTTCTCCAACCCCTTCACAAGCCTTGTTGCCCTTCTTTGAACCTGCTCCAGCACCTCCATGTCCTTTCTGTACTGAGGTGTCCAAAACTGAACACAGTATTTGAGGTAGGGCCTCACCAATGCCAAGTGCAGGGGTAGGATTACTTCCCTAGTCCTGCCCACCACACCATTCCTGACACAAACCAGGATGCCATTGGCCTTCTTGGCCACCTGGGTACACTGCTGGCTGATATTCAGCCAACTGTCCATCAGTACACCAAGGTCCCTTTCCATCAGGCAGCTTTCCAGCCACTCCTCCCCAAGCCTATAGGGGATGCCTGGGGTTGTTGTGACCAAAATGCATGACCCAACACTTGGTCCTATTGAAACTCATACAGTTTATCTTGGCCTACTGATCCAGACTATCCTGGTCCCCCTGTAGTGCCTTTCTACCCTCTGGCAGATCAACGCTCCCTCCCAGCATACATCCCAGGATCTTAAGCAAGCTGGCTGATGCAGTTGCCAAGCCACCCTCCATCATATTTGAAAAGTCATGGCTGTCAGACAAAGTCTCTGAGGATTGGAAAAAGGGAAATATCATTCCCATTTAAAATAAAGAGAGGAAGGAGGACTGAAGGAACTACAGGCCAGTGAGCTTCACCTCTGTGCCTGGGAATATCATGGAACAGATCCTCCTGGAAGACATGTTAAGGCACATGAGGGATGAGGGAGTGATTTGAGACAGTCAGCATGGCTTCACCAAGGGAAAGTTGTGCCTACTTGTGACTACTCTGGTGGCCTTCTGCGATGGAGTGATGGCTTCAGTGGACAAAGAGAAGGCAAATGATGTCATCTACCTGGATTTCTGTAAGGCCTTTGACATGGTCCCCCACCACATCCTTATTTCTTAATTAGAAAGATGTGGATTTGAAGTATAGATTCAGTGGATAAGGAATCAGTTGGAAGGTCAAAATCAGAGGGCTGTGGTCAATGGCTCCATGTCCAAGTGGAGGCTAGTAATGAGCAGTGTCACTCAGGGGTCTATCATGGGTCTGGTACTCTTTAACATCTCTATCAATGACATAGACTGTGAAATTGAATGCACCCTCAGCAAGTTTGCTGATGACATCAAGCTGAAAAGCGAGGCTGTTACAGCAGAAGGAAGAGAAGCCATCCAGAAGGACCTTGGTAAACTCAAAAGGCGGGCCCTTGTGAAACAAATGAGGTTCAACAAAGCAAAGTACAAGGTTTTGTGCTTGGGTCGAGATAATTCCAGATACGTATATAAAATGGGAGAAGAATTCCTTGAAAGTAGCCCTACTGAGAAGGACTTAGGAGTCCTGGTTCGTTAAAAACTTAACCTGATCCAGCAGTCTGTACTTGCAGATTGGAAATTCAATGGTATCCTGGGTTACATCAGAGAAGAGGTAGCCAGCAGGGCAAGGGAGGTGACTGTCCCCCTCTACTCTGCCCTCGTGAGGCCCCAGCTGAAGTACTGCATCTAAGTCAGTCTGGGGTCCCCAACACAGGAAAGATGTGGAGCTGTGAGAAAGGATCCAAAGGAGGGGCATGAAGATGATCCAAGGCCTGGAGTATCTCTCCTATGAAGACAGGATGAAAGAAGAGGGCTTGTTCAGTCTGGAAAAGAGAAGTCTGCGGGGAGACCTCTTTGCAGCCTTCCAATATTTAAAGGGAGTTAATAAACTTTTTACAAGGGTAGATAGTGGTAGGACAAAGGGGAAAGTTTTTAAATTAAAGGAGAGGACATTTAGATTGGATGGCAGGGGGAAGTTTTTACTGAGAGAGTGGTGAGGTGCTGGACCAGGCTGCCCAGAGAAGTTGTGGATGCCTTGTCCCTGGAGGTGTTCAAGGCCAGATTGGATGGACCCCTGGGCAATCTGATCTAGCACTTGATCTAGCAGTTGGCAACTCTGCCTGTCGCAGAGAGGCTGGAACTTGACGATCCCTGGGGTCCCTTCCAACCCAAGACATTCTATGGCAGAATAGATGAGAGCCTTAAGAAACAGCTCTCTTTCAGATGAGATTTCCTTCCAAAAGAGCATTTCTTACTCAGAGGAATTCTTCAAGGAATCTACCTTAACATTTTGTTAAGAATGTAATTTCAAACATTTGTTTCAAAAGAGGAAGGCAGCTGTGGTTAGATCCAGGTGCCCTGAATTGGTTTGGTTTTTTACTTGGTAATAAATGAGTGCCCCAAAGAGCACAGAAGTGGATGACTTTCTAGGGGGCTTTCCCATCAGGTGAAGGCAAATTTTTCACTATGACTTTCTGCTCTATAGTGCATCCTGTCTAATACCTTTCAAGCTGTGTGCCAACTCTCTGGCCTTTTGATTCAATGTCAGTCCCAAGAGGTGGGAAGTGATTTTCTAAAGCACCTTTCAACTCATAGGATGTTGAGAGCCTGATGTAAACTTTAGAAAAAATCTGGAGGCCTTGTCGTACACACTTATCTCTGTATAATCCAAGGAGCTGGGCACCAGGTTGTGGAGGCAGCTTATTTGTTTCTCATCTTGAAATAGATGCTTGTTTAGAACAAAACCACTGAAACAAAATGACTGCTTTTTAGTAGTGTGAGCAATGTGGCAATACCACTTGCCTGAATGTCACTAATAGAGATTGAAACACAATGGGAATAAAAGTCTAAGCTCCAGTAAATCTAGATGTGATGTCTGGAAACTTTAGGGGGGAATTAAAGTTTCTCAGCTCTTATTCTTAAACCTTAAATACAAATAAAATTGTTTCAAGCTTTATTTTTTTCCCCTGAAATATATTCATATCTTTATATATGTTTCCATGTTACTTTATAGTACAACCTTCTGTGGCAGTAATTTCCTCTGTGACACTGCTAAACACAGGAGGACTCAGCAATTCCATATATATATATATCCCAATATATATTTATGTAACATATATATAAACACACATGCAAGTATTACAGAACCCAAAGATTTAGAATCCCGCTCACAATTTTTCTAACTTACTAGGGCAGTTATTCTTTAACTTAAGTTGCAACAGAAGACTGCTTCTCCTTTTGAATACTACTGGAAAACAAAACACAAAATGGTATAATTATCACCGACCTATTTTATTAGAAAGCCTCATATGGAATTCATTTGTAATACATTATTAGCAGATCAGCTTATGCTGTTGCTACTCAGTGTAGTATATAGGTGAATATTTAATGCATCTACATGTTTGATACATTATCTCCTGAAAACCATAATTATGAAGAACTGAGAGCAGTTTAAGGGGCTACTAGAAAGGTGGTCTCAGCAGAAGGTAGCAGGTATTTGAGCTGCCCTGAAGGAGCCCAGGGCTGCTGCTTTAAGATAAGGGTTTATTTATTTTCTATATTCTGTATCAATTTTAATGAAGCTCATACTGCTTGCTAGCTTTGGGACATGGGGTACCATTTTATAGGTATCAATAACTCACGTCTTTGTTTTTTACACTTCAGTAAAACATTCTGGTGTAATTACAACATCCTGCTCCCCTGCAACTGGATGGACAATGACAAGTGTTTAAAGAAATAAAACTAAATAAAGAAAAGAATATTATTAAACAAATACAAAAAGTTAAGTTTCCAGATTCACAAAACTCTTAGTATTTTTAATTCCAAGTGCAATAAACTTACCATTGACCTTGTCCTCACTAGCATACATGCAAGTGTACAGTTACAGAGGATGACAGAGGGAAAACTGAGAGAACTGGAGGACATTGCCAGTGTTAACCAGGTAGCTTAGCTCTAGAAAGTGATTGAGCCCAAACACAGTATGACATTCAAATAACCATTCTTTAATCATAAGTTCACTGTGGTGATGAAGCATTAAAAGAAGCTGTTCAAGTGTCCTCCACAGCATCTGAAAAAGCAAGCTCATGCCAACAAGGAAACTGGCCCTATCTCCTGTAAGTAATAAGATAATGCTGGAGCTTGCCACAGAAGTGCTGGTTTCAGATGGAGAGATGAAATGCACTAGGGAAAATCCACACTTTAGACAGTGATATGCTGTTAGGTTATAGCAAGTTCTTCCTGGTGGGAGTTTATCAGCTGGGGAAAACTTTCCTCAATGCACAATTCGCATGAAATGCTGTGGACCATGATAATTCTCATTAAACTTTCACACATAATTTTAACTTACAGCTAAGAATGACTGTAAGAATGTGGTTATCCTTGCCTCCCATGTGTCTCATTAAGCTGCACTAACTTTGTATCGCCAACTTTACCTAATGACAGAGGAAGTAAATCCAACACAGTTCTTACGGACCTGCGTGTGCTCTCGTCTTTCAGTGTCTCATATTCTTAGCCCTCAAAGAAAGAGACCATACTCATATGAACTGTTCTGCTGTATCTTATCCACTGCATCATGTGCTACAATAATACAGTGTCAGCCACAAGATATACATTCCTTATGCTACAGTTGGCAACAGTCAGAAAAAGCCCTCATCCCTCTTATTCCTACTTTTACAGGAAGAATTGTCTTACAAATAGGAAATCAGGAGACATTTCACAGTTTTTTTCTCCAACCCAGGAGTAGAGAGGACTTTCAATCTGATATGCAGAGCTGTGTCTCTGATGGAAGCCGGTGTCATCTTCTCTTCCCATGTACTTGCTCTGGCTGTCAAGCATAGCTGGGAACTTTGTGCAGAAAAGCTGTGCATGGGAAGCTATTTGCAGAACAGTTTAAACAAGCTTATTGTACCTACAAAGTCCAAAAGCTAAGCTGTTGTTTATAAACTATTGTTTCTATACAAAATAGAGACTTAACAAAAGCCAACAATACTCCCATAACCAGTGACTTATGGTACTCCTGGGATAACCTCTGGTAATTTTAAGCATAAAACAAATACTTGGAGGGAGGCCCACAACGTTTTATGACATACTGTTACAGTACCTCTCTCTGACTCTTTTTATCTCAGCTGCACATCCCTAAAACTGCTTGGTTTGTGTTCTTTCTCTTTTTTCAACTTGCTTTTATTATTTTTGTACCCTCTCCTTTAGCTGGGCTTAAAGGACACTATATATTTCATCACCATTGCGTTTAAGCTTAAAAAGTTAATAAATGTCTGCAGAAACAAAACCAGCCAAGAACCATGGAAGTTGCTATGGGAACATATATTACAATTGAATCTGCTGTGACATCTAAAGGACCTCTAAGAAATGTAAGAAGACATTTCTTTGTGTCAAAATTGGTTGAGTTGCTCTTCTTCTGTTTGGAGTCAGATTCTGCCTCAATATCTCCTTCTCCTGCTTTCACACAGAGCAGAGCACAGTTAGAATCTGGCTATAGGGATCTGGTTTGGTGGTGGTGAGTGTTCTCCTTGAACCACAGGAGATCAGACTTCATCTCTTTTTGCAATTCAAAGCCCTTATACCATCTTTAGACAGGGGAAGAACTAAATGGAGAGGAAGAGTGAAAAGAGAAAGGAATTGTTTTGCACAGGGACAGGCTATTAACCACATCTAAGCTAAGATAGTTATATTAAAAACCCATTGATACTTTTTGTATGAATAGTTGTTCACTATTGCAAGTAGAGCTGCTAGTATATCTTTTAAAGGATGTTTTTTTCAGAAAATGGCAAGGAAAAAACCTCACACATTTTACACTGATGAAAGTGTTTAAACCTTCAGAAGAGAAAAAATAAAGAACTAAAACAACACTTTTCAGATCGCTTCACAGGAAAAATAGAATTTTCACCTTAATTTGAGAGGAAATATAGAGATGAATTCTGAGAAGACATAATTACATACAAAAGATTCACAAATTGGCTCATTAGAATTCTTGAAGTTCCTAAATTTTCATCACCACATTATAGGAACAAGGATGGTGCTATTACAGAGAAGAACATTTTCTTCTTCATGTTTTTCAATGTCAGTTTTGTATCCATTTAAGAATAAGATAAATTAAAAAGAAAAAATTAAAGCCTTACCCTGTAGTTAAGACAATTGGAAGAAATGTTGGATCTCCTCAGGTTATTAGAGGAGAATCATTCTTAAGGCTTTGAAAGTGACTCAGTTACTGAACCATACATTTCTACTTTTTCCTACAGCCTTGGTTTTCTCAGATAAACACTACCACAGTTTTACTATCTGTTGTGCTGTTGGATCCAGCGATAACAGTAATTCATAAAGAGAAAATGACAATAAACATTTTTCTTTATTCCACAAAGCCCTTTTATGGTATGCTGCTCGGTGTATATATAGTCTTTGCTTGTGTGTAGGAAGTCTTTAAAATGCAAACTGTCAGCAAAAGTTAAACGTGAGCAAGTGCCACAGCAGTACAGAAGAGAACCACTCAAAAGCCCTCCTCTAGGCTGTATCCCACCTGATATTTCAGTTTCTTTAGAGTTTAGTTCTATTTAAGTGCAATTTCTCTATGTGCTTAGAAATACACTGTATTACTGATGCTGCATATAGTACCATTTACACTGTATCAGACAATGAGATTCTGCAGATTTCCAATGGGCTCTGAAGCTGCCTGTGAGAAAATGCTTCAAAGGATTAGAGCTTTAAAAAGTTTAATCAGGTTTAAACACATTTTCAATAATGACTTTTTATTTATTTTTAGTCACTCTACCTTGAATACTATATCATACAATTCAAAATAGGAATTTGTTCTCTTACACTAGTGAGAATTTTTACTCTTGAGGAAAGAGGGATTGAGCAGGACAAGCATCAGTTTGTCAGCTCACAATAACTCTTCTTTAAGAACACTGGAAAAAAAAGTACAGCCAAAAGCAACTTAGACCCCTAAACTGCAGAAAGGCAGGATGTGTGGGCTTCATCCCTTAAATAGTCTGTCTCTGTTCCTGGGCTGGGTCTGTCTGCTCCAGCAGTGCAAACAACCTCTTTAAACTGCTGTAGTCTCACGTCATCGATTTAATTTTCACCCTCTAATTTTTTCTCAAAGCCTAGGCTTTCTACTACCTGAAGGTTTCACAAGAAGCTTGTTTTCAGAGAGCAAGAAAGTAGAGGTTTTTCTCTCCCATGTGCTCAGATTGACAGAAGAGAGAAAGTAGCCCCTGGTTCTTTCTGTTTTGTAAGGTAACGTTAAATAACAGCTCTACTGTTTTGGTCACATCCCTAAGCACCAACCCAGGATCCCATCAGCATTTACACATGCCATTTGCATTTATTCCCTTATACTATCAGGGTTAGAAACAAGTATACTTACAGACTGCGGGCATGAAAGCCAGCAATAAGTATGACAATGACTATTTTTATCTGCAGGATGCTGAAAGCGTTCCCAATCTGCCCAAGCAAAATGACTGGCCAAGTTTTCTCCTCTGATCAGGAGATAAAAGAATATAAAGAAAAGGTCCTGAACACAAATTCCTATGTTGTCATGGATGCCACCAATAAGTGATGGAAATTGTCTATATAACTGATGTTCCTGACTGCAGCAACAAAGCCTGGGTTTCAGGCGAAGACCATGAAACTGCGGTACAATGAAGGAATTTATCCATCTTTTTTCACTATTTCATCTCTCCACTTCACCGATAATATATTAGCCTGAAAAACTGATGTTCGTTGCCTAAAGAACAGTATATATGTCATATCATCATCTGGACCAAATCACGCATCTACTTCTCCTATTCCAGACCTGCAGCTTCTCCATCATCACCAGTAGCTTTCTGGCCCCGTACTTGACTTGCTAATATGATGACTTTCTAATAACAGCACTTTGTATCCGCTCCATCTCCTGCCATCGTCTTCCCTGTACCAAAAAGAGGGACGTTATGCTCAGAGCTCCCCACCTTTAGGCATCTTAAGGTACGGCAAGTCAGTGCTTGCTCATGCCACTTGTACTGTGGGACACAAGACCAGTTGTCATCGATACAACAGTAGCATCAGCATCTAAATAAATTAATTACCAGTGAATTGAGAGTCAGCCTTAGGCCATAACAGGGAAGGCTGAGGGAGGACAAAGTGAAGACATCCAAGTCAACCAGTTATGAATGGCCTTGGGTCTGGAAGCAATTTAGCTGCCTTCTCAAATGCAGTTCTCATGAGCAGTACCATCACTGAAGCAGTAGACCACCTGCAGCTATGAAACTCATACAACTACACCACTGCTTCCAAAGCTCTGATACATTGCTTGCAGGTTAGGTCAGCATCCTCACTGGAGGATGCTGCTGCATGTGACCACTGAATAGATGCCTATCTCTCTGCTGGCTTTGAAATAAGGCAGATGTTCTGCATGTAGTTATTCAGCTGGGCAGCCAGATGGATGCAGCAGCTAGACATACAAGCCCAGGATGTAAAGTGACGTCAGCACAAATGTGCTTTCCTATTGCTGCTCCTGTAGGAGCTGCAGCTGAAGATGCTAACTGGTATTAAATGAGTGGGAATTTCAACTAGGAAATGTCAGAGCTTAGGCTGACAGTACTACTCTCTACACTGTTATTTTCTGCAAAATTCATTCATTGTATCATCGAAGTGTTCTGTACCAATGCAATGTGTTGAATTATCTCCCCTGCTAGTGTGGTATTGAAGGCTTTTTATAATCCATTGACGTTATTTCAGTCTTAGCAGATACCTGTTTAGCAGATACTGGTGAGTTATTTCAGTTTTCTGATGCTCTATCAGCATAACTGAACGTGTTCACTTTAGATCCCTGTTAAAGCAATCCTGTATTCAATATATCATTAAGAAATGTTGCATATGTTAAAAAGCATCCCTCCCCACCCCCAAATCTACAGTAATTTTGCTCCTTTACACTTTTTAGAAGCTTGTAGAACATTTATGGTTACCAACAATATAAGAGCTGATGACTGCCTGTGTTTGAAGAAGCATTTTCTGGGCACACGCCAAGCTATCTTCAATTCCTATAAAAGCAGTGAAAATTACTACCGTCACAATTGCCTGATTGTGGCCTATTATAATGGAATTAACATAAAACATCTAAAGAAGCATTTCAAAGCAGTACATTTTTATACAATAATCTGATTTGAAGCTATCACCATCTGAAGAAAAACTACTTGAAGATTAACATGACACCCTGTGTTAATACAGAGATAAACATGCTCATGCTCTGATTGGAAGCAGCCAACTGAGTACATTTGTCTCAGTGCACGCCTACAGATCTGAGAGAAGCCAAGAAAATAGTGAGAACTGAGACAAGGGGAGCACATTGTCCCATGACTGACGTCAACAAAACTTAATCAGATATCACAAATCTGATCCACTTATAGCGTATAATTTCTTTCAAAATAATATGGAATTTGTTTAAAGTTGAAGTCATAAGATATTTCATGTTTTGCAAGCTTTCAGTCGCTATGGTAGCTCTCATGCTCATTTCAGATTTCACAGCCCACTGTAATATAACATATCACTTTCCAGTACCATATCATAGGCAATCTGATAAAGAGCCTACAAACCTCAGGCTCAGCAGTACAACTAATCACATCAGAGCATGTAAGACGTCAGCCTATAACACAGCCTAACTGCCTGAAACAACAAAGAGCAAACTTTCCAGAGTTTAACAAAAAATGCCTAAGAATCAAGAGTCATACCTATGTTAAAAAAATAAAAATGTAACACTGTGCGATAGTAGACACCAAATCTTCACATGGCTATCACCTGATCCCCTTGGTGCCTGAATCACTGTGGGTTTGGCCCATAGGCAGGAGTGAAGCTTTCCACATGGCAATGGTGTTCCAGACCCAATGATCTGGACAGGCCCCAGAGCCACATCCAAAGTCTGGCGGCTTTTAGTCATCAAACTAAAGGCTCCTGTTCCTGCTCTTGCATTTGATCCAGAGACTTTCACTCAAACTGTAAACACTGTTTCTGGAGCAAGGGCTCAAACTAGGCCTCATCCTTTCCTTGTGTGTTCCTACTTGTTTGATCTCTACCTCTCTAGTTTCCAAAAAGATATCAGACAAATATTCCTCACAGATTGCAATGCAAACATCACAGACAATATGTGTTTTGAGGGCAATGTGCGTCATTGCAAAAAACTTTTTATGGCCTGCTGGAAGCTGCCATATGCTATAAATGGGCAGAACTTGAATCCCTTCTTTGAAGTACCACAGTGCAACATCTCCTGCATTACCGCATGCCAAAGCAATCATTTTTCAAAGAGACATTCAAGTAGGGAACACCAAGAGCCAGAGCCACATGAAGTGACAGACTTTAACTCCAGCATGCTCTGATTTAATGCAAACACATTCCCTGTTTCTGGCTGTCATTGATTCTTGTGGGAACAGGCTGGTATTATAGACACAGCATACAAAATCGCATGCCTTGCCACAGCGGCTAGGAAGATAACACATCATCAGCATAACAGAGAAATTCATCAACACATAGGAATGCAGACACATTGCTTATGTTCAGGGTATTCAGCACTTGTTCACTGAGAGCATGGTGAATGCAGGTGGTAATGAGCAGCACCAGGGATAGATGGATTTGCCTCAGCAGGCAAAGTATCAGTTGTGCAGTGCGGGTGGAGAAAGGACATCATAAGCAGAGATGCAATTTAAATTGAAAACAAATTCTTTATCAAACCTGAGAAGTCATGGTACACTCTAACACTCATTGCTTCAAATTACCAAATGGTTAATTTAGCGTTGTTTGTTGTGTGGGTAGCTCTGTTACCGGCTGAGTGGTTCTTTATTTTAGGACTAAAGAAAAGATTTTCAAAAGAATGCATTTCCACGTACTTCAGAAAATGGCCAGAAATTCATTTTTTTTTTTTTTCCATATATGCTTAGAAGGAATTGCTTTTGGAAAAAAAAAAAAAAAATCATAAATTTTGAACACACTGCTCAGATGTTGAAGTAAGATACATTCATATATTTATGATATATATTGCTGCAGAAAAAAAATTCTCTAAAAATGTCATCTCGAGGCAGTATCAAAGTCAGTCATGCTAGCCTCCTTCTTTCTCTGGAGTACATCTACCTCCTGGTACTTTCCATTAGGCTTTTTTTCTCTTCATCATAAATAGATTTTTAAGATAGAGAAATAAACACATTACCCATAAAAACGCCAAAATACACAACATTTTTAAAACTGTTTCTGATATATTTTTTACATAATTTCTCAAACTTTGGACATATTTTGTTAACTTCTCAGTACCGTCAAGTAGGCACTTCTCAGATGAAAATAAGCTTCAGTTGAAAAACCATACCAGATATCATGTTTACTTGCTCTGCTGGATTGGAGACAAAAAGTTCGAAACTAACAGCTCTAAATCAAAAGAGGAGAAATTTAGGTTAGATATTAGGAAGGAACTCTTTATCCATAGAGGGGTGAGGCCCTGGCACAGGCTGCCCACAGCAGCTGTGAATGTCCCATCCCTGGAGGCACTCAAGGCCAGGTTGTACGGGGCACTGGGCTGCCTGAGCTGGTGGGGTCAAGTAGCCCATGGCAGGGGGTTGGAGTTATGTAGGCTTTAAGGTCCCTTCCAACCTAAGCCATTCTATGATTCTATGGAGGTCAAGTGGTTTCCTGAAGGTCACACAGAAAAGATTAAAACTTTAGCTCAGTATGGAACCGGACACATCCTGATTATCGTAATGCATGACATCCCTAAAACCCTCCCTTCTGACAAGTGCCTTTGCAAAGAGTCAGGCTGGGGATGGCTGTACCAGAAGACTCAAAATGGTAGTCATCAAGACTGGGAAGAAGGCAGCAGTGTTCCTTGCAGCAAGGCAATGGGGACAAAAAGCAGTACCCATACTCCTCTGTCAGCTTTTACCACGAGCTCCTCTCATAAATTCCTAATTCAGCTCCTAACTGTTGTTAAAGTAGTTGGATTAGGGATATATGACAGGACTAGTATTTTGAACAGAATTAGAAGAACAATTTATTGTTTTTATTAGCTGTTCTTCAGCAACCTATCAAGGCAACATTATTTATGCAGTTCTAACCTAAATCAAGACTTTACTGCCTTTAGAGTATCCAACTTCCCTATAATGCCACTGTATATCATTTTCTGAAGGACTCACAGATTTAAAGCAGAATCACATCCTACTGTAGAAACTGCTCAACAATTCAAGTCAAAGGCATGTGTACCACGAAGCAGAAATAAAACCGTAATTAACGCACAGTTCATGCTATTTCACATTCACGACAGAGGTAACACAAAGTGATCAGTGTTGTCAAGTTAGATACTTGAATTCAGGTAACAAAACTGTTATTCCATTTATCTTAAAAAATAGCACTCCAAATAACTGACCATCATACTGAAATCAATGGAACAGATATTGTTCTGCACTTAGAAACCTACGCTGTTTCAAGAGAAAATAATACAGGTGCTGCACTAGATTGAGAAAATCTGCTTGATTTTAAAAGACACCAGACAGCTGATCCTATTAGAACAGCAGTTACATGTTGTCTAGATGTGGAAGTCAAAACTCACCTGAGGTCAAGGCTGCATTCCCTAAGGCACTAAAAAAAAACACAGAAGGAAAGAAAATCCCTGCCCTCCGTAGGTCATGTTCGAAGCTGAAAGGTGAAATGAGCTGTCTAAGATTTGACAGCTGCCAAAAGCACAGGCCTCACAAATGTCCAAACTTAAGGTCTTATGTACCTGTCCACACTGCCAGGGATGAAATATAAAACTGAAGAAAAAGTTGTCTTTGGAAGAGTTTATGCCAGCTGATGCTTCCTTACAACAACTTGATCTGAGATGAAATATAAAAGGCCTGTTTCCATGTAACTATCTCTTCTTACACAATTTTACTACACTAGCACACGTATTCAGAAAGCCCTGAGACATTAAAAATAAATGCTTTTTTGACTAGGAAAAGCTTTCTGATCTGGAGCCTAAAGTAGAGAAGACAAAAG
Source organism: Tragopan temminckii (assembly GCA_028571105.1). NCBI lineage: Eukaryota > Metazoa > Chordata > Aves > Galliformes > Phasianidae > Tragopan > Tragopan temminckii. Next base: position 18,260,086 of record JAOWBP010002392.1, on the reverse strand, counting down.
GTAGTGCTAGGGAAAACTGGACTTTCATTGTAGTTCTCCAGAAGTAGGTGAATACTTTCATCAGTACTGGCTTACTGCTTGCAGCAGTGATAAGAACAGAGGACAATGCACTACTTCTCTAGAGCCTCCTCCACACAGAGGACTGTCCTTCCAGTTCCTGGAGCTGACACATCCAGAAAATTTGATGGGATCTAGTAATTGTTGCTGGCAAATCTGGAAAAGAATTGTTAGCTTGCAAGGCAAATATTCTCTGTGTCTATGCTATACTTGCATGCATTCTAAGCTCAGTCCAGGCTCAGCACGCCCTTACAGCAGGTAATGCTAGGGTTCCTCTAGGGCCTCGAGCTACTTTATCACCAAAGTGTTGCCAAACTAAGCACAGAGCTCCAATACAAACAAAAATAAATAAATAAATATAAGAGGGGAGACAGGGGTCTTCCTGACTACTCACATGGCTTCCCCTCCAGTTATAGCAATTCCATTTTAAGGAAGGATGTTGGAACTGGAGCCTGAACTGCCTCCCTAACTAACTTAGGGCTTCAGAGGAGTCTTGGCTCTGAGCCTGACTTTAAGTAGCTCCAGTACTCTCTGATACCTGTCCACTCAAATGAGCAGATTATCAGGCTCAGTAGTGTATATGCATGGCTGAGATCATGACTACAACTTCTAGATAAACAGGCTTGGTAAAGAACCTGACTCTTCTCAAAGTCAGTAAGATTTCTACAGACTTCAATATGATCCTTCTCAACACTGCTGTGTTAAGGGCAAGGAAAATCAGAAAAAGTGGTTAGAGGGAAGGACTATAATGAGAAAAAGGAAAAAAGGAAGAAAGTTGATCACAGATAAAGAAGTCCAGGGGGGTGTCTGGAATTTAAATTTTTGGTTTTCTTACCAGCTAATGCTACCATTCTCTCCTGGAACACACTTATTTTTGTTGTCAAACAACCCTTAGCAAGTGTTTTCTTGGAGTTGGTAAATTCCATTAGGAGTTGTGCACCTGTTCTCCCATTTTAATCTCCAAAATCTACTGACAGTTTCTTCTAGGTGCCAGAATACATCAAACCCCATCTACAGGATATGTCAGTTCACACTGGCAGGGAGTGACATTGGAATAAGGCATGATTCGGAATTACATTAAGGCTTTTGGCATGCTATTCCTTAACATTCCACTTGTAATTAATTATGTCCAAGACTACCAGATGTGATGTAGAGTGTACTTTAAAAGAGTAATACTGGCTTTTCAGTTGGCTTATTTACATTAAAATTAAGGATTTTCCTTTTTTAAACAGGAAAGAAGAGCATTGTTTGTGCCACAAATAATTTAAAGAGTCTTTTTCAAAATACAGTATTCCCAAACATGTAGTCAGTGAGAGCAGTTACCACAGTAACATAGTTCAGTTTTTGTTTCCCCAACTGGATGATGAAATAATGATTAATTATACTCATGTTGGGACAGTTACCAAGCCAAACATATTTGTTTAAAACTCTGCTTTTCATGGACAACTGTATGGATTTTATCTACAACTGAGAAGTAGATCAAAAGGCACGTGAATGAGGTCAAAGAAAAATTGCATTTCTCTAGATTTGAATATATACCTAGTTATTTTCTGCTTTAATCCACCAGTAATAGTTGGTCCCAAAATAGAACTTTTTTGAGTGGGATCCCTTAAATAATTTCCTACCATTGCTCAGCCTCCTAAAGCTAGCTGTAAAACTTACGTGAGTTCAATCAGATTTTGGCCATTTTTTAAAGAATTTCAGAATCATCCTATGAAAGAACTCTGAGAGCTCTACAGTCAGATATTTGCTCCGGACTCATCCTGAAGACCACTTCTAGTTGTGTGTGATCAGAATTCATCTTAGAGAACTGAAGTCAGCAAACTGTGAAGCAAAATTTGCTTCTTTACTGTAAGTTATAGTTCTGAATTATAAAGTAAGTTTTATACTGCTTTAGCAGTACAGTAGCCTGACAGTAAACTAGGCTCCAGCAAACACAGGCCTAGAGAACTTAAGGTATCCACATTATCTGGATTGTCTGGATCTACATTCTAAATATCATAACGCATGAGATAGCAAATAGAACAAGACTTTCTGAAAAATCTTAAATTCTGTAAAGCCTCAAATCCTTCACAGAGATACAGAGGGCAGAACTGGTGCTCAAATGCCAGAATTTTCCAAAGGGCTCAGCTTACAACATAGGTCCAAAAGATTTTGCCCCTCAAATGAAAAAAGTTGGCCTTTGAGTAATGGCAAGGAAGATAATAAATGATACAGAAGGAGATATAGTTGCAAGCTCAGATTTTCCACAGACATATTTTTTAGGGAATGATGTATTAATAAATAAATAAATAAATAAATAAATAAAAAGAAGAAGAAGAAAAAGGAAAAGGAGAAAGGAAAAAAAAGATATTTAGGAAAAAAATCATCCAACCTAATATAGCTATCTTAGAGTAGCAAATGATGGGATAAATGTTTCCACAAGAAACATTTTTTGCTGGAAAACTGTACTGGAAAGTCAAGATGATTGGGTAGACTGCTGTCTGAATGAATAATGAGTCTCAAATATATTCAAATACATTCAAGAGTCTTCCATATGCAGAGGGACTTCTTTGTCCAAATTCTAGAAATACTTAAGAACCTCAGAGAACCCCACCTGGCTCATACTGCACAACTTCATGAGTCCAAAATCTTCCTAAAGTTCATTCTAATAATTTCAGAGAACTTACAACGAATTTCAACAATGAAGTCTGTGCCCATCAGTGCAACTTCTTCACAGGAATCCATTCACTGCCACAATGTTTTTGCTGCATCAATTCATATTCTTGCAATTAATTCTTCTGAATTTACCTGCCTGATTTTATTATTACCATCACAGAATAACTGGTGCCCTGAGTTCAAACACTTGCATCAAGCAGGGCTCCATTAGATGAATTTGTTCTGGGTCTTGTCCAGCCAAGTTTTGAAACTCTCCAAGGATGAAAATTCCACAGCCTGCTCTGGTGCTCAGCTGCCCTTTCTGTGAGGACATTTTTGTTAAATCTAGCCATAATATCCCCATGCTGTATCATATAAGTGTCACTTCTAGTCCTTCTGCTGTGATCCTCCAAGAGGCGTTTGGGCTACATCTTTTCTGTAGCAACCCACACGAGGCTGTTACAAACAGTAATTACCCTCTATTCCACAGGGTACATCTCCTGAAACAGCCAGGCCTGTTAATATACGCACTGCAGGTTTGTTTCCACAGTCACCAGCAGTTCTCAAACCAATGCTAGCAACTGCTGTAGTTTTCTTATTTCAAGGAGAACGGTGAATTTTAAAGCTACACTGAAACTACCTGGGCACATAGAGAAAAAACAACAACAACAACAAAAAAAACCCCAGCATCTGGCTCAGATGCTAGATAACTACTTTGAATAACAGCTTATCAACTGTACGACTGTAGTGGTTAATTAAAATGTGGTGTGATCAGAAAACTGAGTTTTAATCTGATCAGAATATCTACCCCTTCCCGCCCATATCATCACTCTGATGTTTTCACAGACATTTTGAAAGTTAAGAGGGCACATATTATTTTTAACATTCAATATATTAGTGAATGTCTTTCTTCAGAAAAGTACTTCTTCCTAGAGCAGCAAATCTAAACACACACTTTTTTTTTTCTTTTTTTTCTTTTTAACTACGGTAAAAAGGAGAGCTTTTCTTTCTTAATGGGATCATAATTCACCCAGAACTGTTTGGAGATTTACTTTTCACAGTAAACATATGATTAAACATAACCAGATGCATAAAAATAAACATCATGACTAAGGTGGGTTTTTATCCTAACTGGGAGAAGCCTTCTACATTTCAATTTTTTTTTCCTGATAATTTGAAAGGCTACTTGCAATTCTGCTCTTAGGTACCAATTGGTTATCTTTAAGAAGTGATCTGATTTTGCTAGGGGTAGAATATCCAGCATCATGCTTCTCTGTTTCTGAAAAATACAGCTTGTGTCATGAATGAATATGAACAAGAAAGCACAGCTAAGGCTCACAACCTTACATTTCATACCTTTTTTTTTTTTGCTCATGCTCGAAACCATGTAGCTCTCAGTATGATCTTAATATTAGTGAGGGAGGAATAGTTGTATGAGTCTGATAACAAAGTCTGCATCAAATACCCTCAGAGTGTGAAATCAGTAAACTTCACAGTATAGTTCAGCATATTAATTTTTTAGAATATAAGCCAATACCTGAAAAAAAAATCATATTTTGTATAGTTGGACACAAAAAGGAACAACATCAGAAACATATGTAGAAGGTGAGAATATGGCCAGTTTGTGAGGTAATGTGCAACATTAAAGAGAAACAATCTTTTGATGGGCACAGTAGGAACTTTAAGCGATTATTGGGACTTGGTGTATTGAAGGAGTTTCTAATAATGAGCTGTTGATTCATCTATCTGTAAAAAAAATTAAACAGAATAAGAAATTTTAATTGAAGGGAAAGGGAAATCACACAGCCAGCATGAAGAAAATAAAGGAGAATAAGATTACTCTCCTTTCATGCTTTGATATGGATATCAAATGCAGCTCATGTCAATACCACTTTTGGGGCTTCCATTTTGTATATGTGTATTGTTGAGCACTTCAGTTTGATCCACAGTTCTGAACAGCATGAAGCCTGGGGACAGCGTAATGTTAAAACAGCTGACTTGGTTGCTATCTAACATAGTAAATAGAAAATTAGTTCACAAACTCTACCTCACTATCTGCTCTCCAAAATGAAAACAGATAGACTGACCTCCAAGTTTGCTGCTGGTCATAAATAAAACCATCACTAGACCTGATCTTCACCTGAAATGAACTGAGTGAGCAGACAACACTATTTGCAGACAACCAAAAGTCTGTTCTTTTCTAGTTAGAAGGAGATATATGTTCTCTTCCCAAAAGGGAAACCCAGCAAATTAAAATGCTACCACTAGTTTGACTAAAATGCTACTTATCTAAAAGCTTTAAGAACTTCAGAGACCCCAGACAGTTACATGTAAGCTCCCTTTTTTGTTTTAAAAAAAGCTGGGTGATATCCAAAATTTTAAGTTAAACCACTTTTAAAATGAAAATCTAAAGTCACCCACTTTCCTTTGGCAAGCACTTGTCCCTTATTTTAGAGTCCATATCCTATCCTGGAAATAAAAAACAAGGGATGCAGCCACTACTTCTTAATCAGTCCTCATTGACTCTCAGTTTTCATGAGTGACAATTCCACCTCTAATGAAACGAGGCACATTTCATATTAAAAGTGGGGGGTTTCTCTAGCCTGTACACACACTTTCATTTTCCTCCAATGTATTTTTAGTTGAATTGAGCAACTTGATACATTAGTTTAATGCATGATCTCTATGCAAGGAATGCACCAAGTACTCTTCTGCCTGAAGTCACCTGAAAGTGTCAGAGAGAAAAATCTCGCTCTTGAAACATGTGTGCACTTGTGCATAGAATCCACTTTTTAAAATATTAGCATTTTACACCAATTTCTTAGTGCCTTCTCTGAAGTCCAGTGATCAAGGCATGAATTCATGAAATCATTCACAACATACAATGCCATTACTTTGTCCTTCAGAGATGCATACTCTCCTAAGAATCCCCTCCTTTGTACTGTTAATTATTGTTAATTATTCTTTTGAATGCAAGTGGAAATGTAACTCTCAATAAAATCTTTTTTTCTTTTGAACCCCTTTTTTGGAAGCCCCCAGAAGCATTCGATTTGGAATTGATACATGCTCCAATATTGATCAAACAAGGCTTTGATTTCCCTTTGTTTTTCCCCCCTTCTCTCTATCACCAATTTACATTTCACAAACCAGAAATGATAAAAGCTGCAAGCTAGGAGCTAATATTCCAAATGCAACTTGGAAGAAATACAATTTGTACCAATGTCATTTGTCTTTCAAGCAACTAAAATAATCACTAGTATTTCATGAATGAAAGAGGAAAATTAAAATGTAACCACTGTGATTGGATGGGATTATAGACAGCAATAACTAGGTAGGATCCTGAGAGCACTTAAAAAGACATGTCATTGAGAAGAACAGAGATGCATTATCCTATATGCCCTAATGATAGCATGTGAAAAATATTTCCCTATGTCATTAAATTTCTTTTAAATATACAGCAGAAACACAGATGGCAGTACTTTGGAAAGCCATGAATCTGAGTTGATCACCAAGTGATCAGAGCTTGAAGACCATACCCTGCTTATGTCATCACACTGCAACACACTACAAACTAATCTGCCTCCTTCCTTTTACAGATACTTTTCCAAGACATCTCTATCTTTACTGGCAAAGTTTTGGGAGACTTTTTTGTTTCTCTGTAAATTGGTAAAGCTGTTGTTTCAAGCCTTTTTAGCCTAAGCCTCATGTCTCCCCTTGCCTCCTTACCTTTCATCCTGCTGCTTTCCAACCTACCCTCAGTGTTTCTTCTGAACTCTCCTCACCTTCCTCTTTACTCCTGTCTCTTGTTCCAGTCATGCCCACAGGGACCCCAGTCTAACAGGCCAAGAAAAATTTATTAATTTGGGACCTGCTGTAGAGGTTTCTTCCTTCAGTGCTTCAAATGGTGAGTCACTATTTAAGCTAAAATCCAGCACCACCAGGAAACTGTGTTCCTATGGATTCCAGCTTTTATGATGCATCATTATTGATTTCTTTGTTGCTTCACGTTGATTCATCTCTACTGAAATGTGTATTTTTGATATAAAGTAATTCTCTGTTGCCTCCATTTTAGACCTTTAATTTGAGAAAATGACCCGTAGTAATAAAAGGAACTTTTGAAAGCTGAAGCCACTAACAGCCAAAGAAGATTTCGAGAAGAGTTTTGTCACGTGGTAGTCACTATCAGTTTATCAGATGGAAAATTTTCTTTCTCCGAATAGTATCACAGCTACAGCAAAGTCCTGCAGGCGCAGGGTCAACATCTGCCCTCCATGTCGTATCCAACAGAGATGTTCAGAGCCTACCGACAAGACGGTCAATTTGGCGCCTCATCCCCCATTTTAGCCTGCTAACCTGCACTTGCTCTGATCAGATGCCTCTGGGTTCCGGCTGAGAAAAGCCGAGAGATATTCTGTGAAGGAATGTAAGAGCAAGTCAAACATACAATGATATCTCCCTCATATATTCTCCAACTTCTGATTTCCTCATCTGGACGCTGTTTTTATGCCTTAGAAACCTTCACGGTATACTTCTCTTCAGTAGCTTTTCCTGTCTTAACCTGAACCTGCTAAACTTCTTGCATCCAATGCAGCTTTGTCTAGTGCAGGTCTCTGAAGAACTGCCTGTATTTGTTTGCTATCATTCTACTTCCTGCTAGTTTCATCTGAAAGCCCTTATTCCTCTTTAATCAATACAGTGAGCAGTCATTTTCCCCTCCATTCACATCATCTCTTCCAAGAGAACGAAGACAAATATTTTCAAGACACAAATTAAGGAAACTAGGAATCATTCAGAACTTAATTGCTGAACTATCCAAACTATTCAAACTATTTCACTTGCAAAAATTTCTTGGGTTTGAGGGATTTTTTGCAGGTCACATAAAAAACAACAGCAAGGAATTCCTAGCAATTGCCAGCAAAAGTGGTCTGACACTTAAGCTGCAAGGTCATCTTTCTCCCCCCGTCAACAAAGTGCTCTATAAGCTTGTGAAAGTTGAGATACACTCTCACATACAACATATCAGTTCAGTATGTTCTCCCATAATAAACAGTACTTATTTTCTTTGAAATGGCAACAAAGGTTTCATGCAGTTTCTCACATACTTTCAATGAACAAGTGTGATGATGAAAGGAAATTCTCTTGAGATAGAGAGAAGATGTAATCCCATACATCTAGGAGCTGCCTGTACTTAACTTTAAACAAGACTCTCTGGAAGGGTCCTATGGATGGAGAACAGTACTGAAGCCCCAGCATACTGTTTGTGAGTTTTCATTTACATTAAATAGAGATAAGTTGGCCGCCTACTGTTAGTATTTGCATATCAGATGGTTTTGTCTCACATCAAGAGAAACTAAATGGTTTTAGTTTTAAACAGATGGCAAACTGTTGGCAGGAGCTTTCAGAGGCATTAAAAAATTGTACAGTAAAGTAGGACTCATAGGACAGATGAGAAATGAAATACCCAATGATAGAAAGTGACCTGAAATGAAATTTAAGGTATGGGCCATCACACAGCAGGATACTGAAAACCTTCCTACAGATCTGCATTCTGCATCTAGCTGCTCCCATCTCTTTCAAGGACAGAGCAATAGCACCAGGTTGAAAGTAGATTTGCTTTTTGGAATAATGAAAATCCACGTCCAAGTTTGGATCAGAGTGTTTTCATGTTTCTCACAGACTGTTTCACACAGAGTTCCCATCTCTCCCGAGCCAGGTGAAAATACCTCTAGGTGAGACAGAACAGCTGAAACAAAACACTACAAAAACAATTTGCAGTAATAAAAGCCAGTCTATCAGCCTATCAAACAAGATTGTACAAAAGACATTCCTGAAAAACACACATATAAAAGCCTTCTATCTAGACTGTCACCTGCAGTTCACCTGTCTAAAATCCTTATTTAGACACCAGGGGAAATACAGCTGTTGGGATGCACGTGCAGCTTAGTAAGCTCGAACACACTAAGGATATCCCACAGCTGGCAAGGTTGGAAAGCCTCACATTTTGCCTGGCCTCAGTGCAGTCTTAAGCATGGGGAGCCTGCGGGATCATAGCTGATTCTTTGTCTGGTGCAGGAGCTGTGGGTGGGATGGAAGGCACGGCCTGAGAACCGAGACTGTGCTGAGACTGTCCCTACTGCAAGAGATAAATCTGAAAGCTAACGCGTAAGATTTCTTGCTGCTTAGAAAGAGAAGCACAAGACAGAGGCTGTTTAATTTAGTCTGAAGGAAACAAGTCAGCTAGACATATAGAGTGACAGCTGTTATGTGGCACTTGGTTGAAGCTAGCCCTACAAGCTTTTACACCAGTGAACAGCCCATGTCAGTTAAACCTTCCCCGTGTCATCATCACAGCCAATCAACCACTGTTCCCAAACGTCCTTCTAGCATCCCTATTCATCCCTCCACAATGCCTTGAGCTTTTGATGTCATGATATACCAGCAAACACTCCTGAAATGTATTGGAAGTAAGAACCTTTTTGGCTCCTGCTGGGAGCTTTGAATAACTACAAGAAGACAGTCATTTTGAGGAAACCCAAATTTAAGCTGTAGGTTTTCTCCCTCTGAAGGTACTGACAAGTTAAAGAATACTTTGGATCCCACGGAAGAGGATCCAAATGCATTTTAAAAATACATTAAATTCCTTTTTCCAAAACTTCGAGGCTTCTCTAATTCAGAGAAGATGGAAATGTTCTTATGCATAGATGTTTTTTTATCTACCAAGTAGCAAACCAAAACGAACTGAGTAGGGAAGGAGAAAGACAGTTCTTTGTGAAAATGGTACGTTCACAATTTCTCCTATATTATGCCTAGGATCACACAGTCCTTTTCCTTTACACTTTATCATATCTCTAGCAAGTCAAAAGTGCTTTGCAAATGCTTTCAAAACATGGCATAGTTTTGCCCCATGGTATAGTCCTTCACTCACATCTCTTTCTGGAGCTTATTCTTCCTGGGCACGCTTCCCAAATTCACAAAAGAAGAGTCGTGGTTAAGGAAAATCAGTGCTTAAGTTTCCATTTTCATGTGACAGATTATGTACCACTAGTTTAACTGATTTGGCTATTGTTCTTACTGAATCATCAGAATGAAACTCCATTACAAATCAAAAAAGTTGCACTTAAAACATAGTTGACTTAAAACATTTTCACTTTTTGCCTCCTCTTGTATCCAAGACAAGCTGGCAGAATTGCTGGATACACATACCCAACACTGCTGAATCTCTGTTTTTTAATAGAAAAAATTTTCAGTCCAAAAATTTTGCTCCTCAGTGTTCTTGCCCCCTCTTTCTCTCATGCAATCATTTCCAGCACACATTACTGCTTATCTCTGCATCTCCAGTATCCTACTGTTGGAATTCATTTCATGCAGTAAAAAAATCCTTTTTCTTTATACAGAAGTGCTGACATCAGTGAAAAACATATACATCTCTTACAGGCAATTAGAAAACCAGCATGCAACCATAAAATCTTCCAATATAATAAAAACAAATTTAAAGAAAAAAGAAAAAAAAAAAAAGAGAGAGAAGAAAGCAAACATTTCCTTAGAGAATACATGCAGTTCCCAAGATGGTCTTCTATTTTTTCATCTGTCTTTCCTCTTTGCTCCCAAATTGACACCAACACACACCAGTCAGCCCAACCCATCCAGAATATGTGTTTTACGAGATCCAGCATGAGCACATTCTGTTCTATGATTCGTATGCTTGGAGCCCTTCCAAGGGCTATATACTTATACTTCTACAATATACTTATACTTCCAAGTATAGAACAAAAGCACTTACCTCCCGAAAGTCACAATCTTATCTCCCCATCCTGATCCAAGACAGCAGGACTCCCAAAGCCAGTGCTCAGTGTTGATACCAGATCTTCCTTTTGAGTAACTGAGAGCAGCAGTAAGACAAGCACTCCTTGCCAGACAGTCACATCCATGAAGAACTGAAGGCAATCTACCACTACTTTAAACAGTTAACAGTACAGAGCCAAGACCTAAAGAGAAAACACAGATGATTTTACAAATAGTACATACATATACATATATTCTTCTTTACAATCTGTAGGAAAATCTAACCTTCCCAGCACACACACAGTAAAGATTCACAATCTGGCCTGTGCTGCAAACACGCTTCAGTTCCCAAATCCTCTTGGGACAGCAAAATTAGAGGAAGCTCTGTACTCTTACTATAGGCAGAGTCTTCAGATGGGTACACATCCTGCAATTTGCAAACAAACCTCTCTAGACACTAGGTTGAACTCTTAAACGCTTGAAATTTCACTGATTTTGACCTAATTATTCAGGATACACAAGTAGCTTTTGTTTTGCTTTATTTTGTTCCTTGGCTTTCCTGACTCAGGGAGGAAGGATGAATCAGGATAAATTGCAGTGAAGTAGAACAGAGGCATTTTGGACAGAGGAATACTAGAAGGATTAACGCAGGTATACTCCCTTGCTATAAAAAGTAGTCATCCCTCTGCAGAACACACGGCCACCCTGTCCTGGCATTAGCATATCCTTCAGAACAGGCATTGCCTCTCTCTTTGCAGAATATAGCTGTTGTGAGCACCAGTATAAGTACAAAATGAGTCCATACGGTAGATATCTGACTCAGAAGACACTGAAAACATATCTAAATACTCAAAGAAAGTCAGGAAAGGGTTAATATTCTTTCTAAAGATTTCCAGTACTCACATCACAACATCTTGAAGCATACTAGATGTATGCAGCAAAGGATGCCTTCTTTAATTCTCATTAAGTGATTCCTTTTACTTTTCATTCAGTATCTGTGGGATTCTGTTTTATGAATTGCCTCTACCAATGGAGGCCATGGAGTGGGATGGGATTTAGCTAAGTGCAGGTTTTTATCCTCAAATACCTGGAGGCAACCTGGTATGGACATGCTGTGGCATAAATTAACATCTATTATCTCTATCATTCTATTTGATTCAGCCAGCAGAGCATCCAAGCAAAAAGGTTTCTTTGGAGTTCTGAGCCTTCTAAATGCCTCAGGTGCATTCAGTAATTTTTTCTCTGTGAAAAACACATCCCTAAATGATACAGCACTGCAAAAAGTGAACAACAAACAGATCCTGCTTTGTTCATTAGCAAACAGCACGGGCTGGAAACACAAGACCTGCCAGGCTGCATCCTTCTAGCTCAGTCACCTCTCTTTGCGTACAACCAATACCAGGTGCTGCAGATACGAGTCGAAAAAAACAATTCAGACAGACATGGATAAATTTGCCTCCATGATGGGCACTTTGATTACTACCAACCCTTACAGATCCGCTACATTGTCTCACACTGCAGAAGCTCATCACCTTACCCTGTCCTACTACAGAATAGAAGCAGTAAGGTAAGAAATGCAGCATGGAGGTAAGTACTCTCAAAACGGAGGACAAGGCGTGCCCAGAGGAAAGAGGAAGCACTCTCAATAACACAGCCAGAACTTCATCCACTGCTGCCAGATGATCCAGAGAATCTGGGGCTGAAGCAAAATCATTTCTCTCCTAAGACAGAAAGTGCTGAGCATGTGCTCACAACCCTTGCATAAGGAACCAACCCAGAAGCTGCTCCAAGTTTTGCTCCAAATGAAAACACCTGGTGGCTAGAATTTTGACAGACAGAATGAATTGGGAAAAAAAAAGAAAAAAAAAAAGACAGTCTTAATGCATTTAACTGCATTTCAAACAATTTTTATGTCTTCTCCTCCCATAAATTACAGTCTTTCTGCTTCAGCAAGAGAGAATGAAAAACTGGCTGCACAGGTTCATTGCTCAGAGAGAGAATAGGAACAATCTGTAAAGAAACTGTTCAGAGCTCAGAGATTAGTACCGAAGACAGCATGTTCATCATATATTAGAGTAGTTCCACACAAGAATAACTATGGCATGAAGCAAATGGCTAAATGGAGGGAAAAAGAATCAAAAATTAGGCTATCACAAGTCCTGAGATTGCTGAAAAATCAGGCTACCTACAATGGAAAAAAAGAAAAAATAGGACCTTTTTTTTTTTTTTTTTTTTTTTTTTGCTTTAGATGTTCAGGTTGCCAAGTTCTTTCTCATTATAGTTAAATGTTACAACTTCCAAAAGAGTGGAATTTCCTTTTTATCCAGAAGTTCAAGCATGGGCATAAGACAAGGATGATGTGAGCATCACGTTTCTGAAACAATGGAGAAGAAAGTTCTTTCTGGAGAGAAAAAAACATTTTGAAAAACTGTTGATCGTAACATTGATTTTTCAGTCTGAAGCAGTTTCTCAATTCAATTTCTTTTTGTTAGAAATGAAGTTGCTATAAAATCAAAATTGAAATGACACCACCAGCAAAACACTTTCAGACAAGCCTAAATGATTAATTTTTCCACCAAAGAAAATTTTTATATATATATACATACATACATATATATATATATATATATACACATTCTGTGAAAAATTATCAGCCTATATTCCTAGCTTTGGGATAAGGCCAAACTTTAGCACACAGTGCAAAATACAGTCTCTTTCCTCTGCCCATATCCTGGTCAACACAAAGCACAGATGTCAGGACCATGCTCGCTTTTACAGTAGCATAGATCTGGACTGAAAACAATTGCACATAAAACATGTTCTCCCTGTGAAGAATACAACTAAGTTTGAAAATATTGTATAGATACTGCAGATATAGGTACTGTATTCTGTAGATGCAATAACAAGCAATATCAGAAAAAAACTTACTGTGTGTAAGTAACACTTTGCTAGAACAGTAGGCACATCTTCTATCAGGGAAGGGTATGCAGACAGACCCAGCAGAATATAAGAGGCATGGAAATAAATGTAGTGTATAGAAACAGCTAGGATCTAATGCCCTGCAGTCCGGACAGCATTTATTACCTGTAAAGAAGATGTGATAATATAAGAGGCTGCATTGTGCACAGCACCCCTATTTTCTAGATTATAGGCCTTGTTAAAATACCTGACTAGCATGTAGGGCAATAGAAATTGGGGCAGGATGCTGAAAAGACACAGCCAGTTTAAACTCCTTATACTCTGTTGAAAGAAAATTTAGAGGAAAATGATAAGAATCAGAAGGCTATAATTTATCTTGTGCTCATCAACTCCAACTGAACAGCAATTGTTTAAGAAGCACATTACATACACTCTCAGAAATGAGAGTATAATGCTAGCATGTGAACTTTCCCTTACTGCAAAATTTACTCACCTATGAGATGTACCAAAGAGACAGTCACTCTGAGTGAGTCTTAAGACTGCAATTTTCACTTGACCACAGAGTTATAGAAAATACATGCAAGACCCTTGTGGTGAAAAAGCTTATTAATGGGAAATTGTTAGCAACAGTTTTTTTACCTGGAAATTGGCCTTGAGCTTTCTATTGTATGCAAGAGGTCACGTTTCTGCTCAGAGCAATGCTCTTAGGACCTAAAGACTGGTAATGATATGGAGGTAACAACGAGTAGCTGAACTAAAACAAAAGTTTTGTGGCTGGACAAAATTTCTTCCGACTGGCTTTTGAAAAAAATGAAATGGGATAAATCTGAGCAGAAACATTCTCCAGCTGACCACAAAGAAGTAGGTTTTGAAAACAAACAAACATGCTGAATAGCAAGAACAACAAAAAGCACAAAAAGATAGAGCATGGTGATTTCTGAGCATACTTTACATAAAAAAAAAATAAATAAATCTGAACCATGCAACAAGCAGTGGATATATAATCACAGCATTACCCCTGTTATCAGCCTCAGGATAGGATTGTGCTGCATCACATCACAGCACCATGCTTCTCCTCATGTCTGAGGGGACATGATCTGACATTACACATGTAGTACTGAGGCAAACTATTGGAACAAATGCACCCATTCTCCACTCCCTTGCTGGAACCTCCACTAAGATATGAGCAGCTCAAGGAATTACCCTTCTCACATAGTGCAGCTGAAGCTGAAAGATTGTTTGCCCACAGCCTTACAATTTGGCGAAACATGAACATAAGGGACCGCATCATCAGCTACTGTGGACAAGCTGTTGAGGATCTCCTCCCATCTCCACAGACTGCTGGAGCCAGGCAGTCTCTTGTGGCCATTTCAGCTGCTTTATACAGCACTGCTGCATCAATTCAGTTTCCTATCACTGGTGCTAAAATCACAAGAGTTGCATAAAGCTTCTAAGTGGCAACATAGTTATGATATTAAAATGGTGATGGTGGGGAGGTGAAGTTGAGTTTTTTTCCTCCTTTCACAATCTAGTACCTGCTTTTAGGGTCACTTTTTGAATATTATTCCATTTGGTTAAGAACTACAGTCTTCCCTTTTACTTCTGTATACATATCCAACTGCAGAGTCAGTTCAATTTCAAAAATCAGGTTTGAGAAAAAATCTTCCACCGACAGAGGTGAACAGGAAATACTATGCTGAGCATAAAGAATACAGATATTTGATGTTGCTCACAGCTCTGCAGAAAAAGAGGTTCTTTAGGGCCAGGGAGTCACTTTTGCTTTCTAGGACACAAGCAGTCTCATTTGTAAAAAAGGGTTCTTCATTCTCTTTGCAGTGCATCTTGAAAGACACAAGTAGAACCTGCAAAAGCCTTGGCAGAGCAAACATTACAGGATATAATAATCTGAAAGCATTTCTGATCTACAGTAATCATATACCAGTGGCTAATGGTACATGAGCTGAGTGCATTCAAAGAAGAGCTTACTTCTCCCTTAAGTGGTTTGAAAGAAACAGCAGAAAAAGTATTTTGCACAGGAACCACATGCCTTCTTTTCACAGAATCACAGAACGGCCAGGGTTGGAAGGGACCACAAGGATCATGAATCTCCAACCCCCCTGCCACATGCAGGGCCACCAACCTCCACAT
>JAOWBP010002392.1:18225043-18244443 GCA_028571105.1 Tragopan temminckii | reverse complement strand
GAGGGGGGGGGGCATATCATTTGTATATTTGGTTTTCCAAAGTGGCAATATTTTCTAGATGATCTTCTAATGCCCTGAGGGATTATGGTCTGTAAAATGCTGTTCAGGGTGTACTTAACTTATTCTCTCAGTTTAATACACAGAAGTTGCAAACCTTTGATAATCCAGCCTACAATGGCTGGCTCTATAGGTCAAGTTGCAGAGTTCTGCTGGAGATGCACCTCTTCAAACCTTTGTTGGAAAGAAGTACTTGGTCAGAAAGGGCTGCATATCTTTGCTGAATAAGGGTGATTCCAGAGTCTGTGCCACAATGGTTTGAAAACACTCTAAAGCAGTTCTTTTGATCACTCTCTCAGCAAGAGTCACAATTTTTTTGTCCAGAGAAGCTGAGGAGCAACAACCATGACTCCAAATTTTACACTGGATAAGACTATGTATGACACATTACTGACAGAACACTAGCAGGGAATGGAGCCAGTACTGGCGTCGATACCTATAAACAGTCTATATCCATCATTTTGTACTACTGTCACTGCATCCAGGTTATCGGAGAGGTAACAGCCCTCCTAGGAGAGTGACACAGGTTCAGGTACACAAACTTTTCTGAAGCTGCCTGTGTTTGGAGATGGTTTTGAAGATAAATCAATGAGAACTGTAAAACTGACACTTCATGCTGACGCAAGATGAATAGCAGTCTTTTTTTATTAGATAAATGTAGTCCTCCAAAAGCTAGTGTGACCTTAAAAACTACTAACTGCATTTAATACCTCTTTGGAGAAACTTAAATTTTATTTTAACAGATGAGCTTTTGTCCTATTGTTTTCTCTGAGAATCATAAATCTATTGGGAAAAAATGAGCTGCTACAGAAGATTTTTTCTTCTCTTTCCTTTTCCCTTACTCTTTCCTTTTTTCCTTTTCCTTTCCCTTTCCCTTTTCCCTTTACCTTCCTCATCCCCTTTTACTCCCCTTTTCCTTTTTTTTTCTTTCCAGAGAACACTCCCTATATGTGCTTTCAAAACTGCACAGCACAACTGATCTCTGCAGTTATCCTCAGCCTTTGCTGAACAGTGCACTGAGGTGTCTGAAATCAGAGAAGAGCCCACACAATCGGTAAAGACAGCGATAAACAGGAGAAAGGATAAACTATAAACATGCTTCTCTCCTCCTCCCTCTGCATTTAATCCATTACCTACAACCTCTGGTTTCTCCTGTTTTCTTTCATACATGTGATTCTCTCCATTTTGCACTTAACTGCTTCACTTTCTCTCTGAGGTAGCGGTTCACAAAAGCCTACACTGCAGTTTCATTCTTTTATGCACTCTATCTGTCCCTTGTTCTGCTTTTCTGAATGCCTTTGGAAGACTTCTGCTACACCACACAAAATACCTTTTTTTTTTTTAAACTTTTATTGTCAGAGAAATATCTGCTCTGTCATATCATCATCCAAAATCCAGAAATTATTTACCTCTGCCTCTGACTGATGATCTCCTGCATTTTGCTTTCTGAGATAGTTTAATTCATAGCTAAGTGGTAGTGAAACAAAAGACAGAATACTCTGGATGAACAGAGGTCAAAGCCACTTGTTAAATCTGTCAGATAGCAATAGATTACATGAGCTGACTGTGAAAGTGTTAAAGGTAAGTTCTAGTCAGAAGTATATTTGCTGAACTACATGGGCAGCCCAAAGACTATATTAGGTTTTGAGCACATTATTTCTTCAAGACAATCACAGAAGAAAGTTACGGGAAACACTTTTTTTTTTCTTTTGGTTGGAGCTAATTGTGACTAGGTTAATTAGGCTGGAAATGCAGAGGTAAAATATACTCTCATCAAAATGATTTGAAGAGAGCATTCCTTTTATGTTTGGCTCTCATCCTAGCAAACTTTTTCCAAAATACTGTATGGTCATGGCAGAAAAGACGGAAGGCCAGAACCAACATGATATTTAATATAGAGTTCAGGAAATTCTGGCCCCTTTAACATGCTCTAAACCATTACTCTATAGCAAACTCTAAGGGACTTCTGAAAAAGACTGTCACCCACATCCTCTGTCATGCTGGAATCAAGAAGTGAATTAAGGCATTTGCTATCTGTGCTGTTTAAATAAAACAGAAAAGAGACTATGAGCTTTTGACTTTTTAAGTAAGAAAGACAAATATACAAATATTTCCCTTGGTTTACATTCAAAAGAAAGAAAAAAGATCTTGATGTTAAATTTATTTGGATATTTATGAGTGTTTGTTGCTTAATTCTTTGCTTGTTTTTGTTTTTTTTTTTCTTTCCAGAGGGATATAACTTTTCAGGAAATTCAGTCATAAAAGACCAAAATGAACTCACAGGAGAGCTATGGCTGGAATTCATAAAGTACAAAGGGAAAGGCAATTAGCTACCCAAATCCTACTGAAAGTCAGTAGCCATAATCCACTTTGAAAATTCCAGTGCATAAGCTCAATAAATAGAAATTCTGCAGTAAAGGCGAGAGAAGTACAGGAGCCAGGAAAAGAAAAAAGAAAAGATAGATATACATTAAACAGAAAGGTGTGGACATATGAGCTATGTACTGTAGTTAAGATGGAAGATGTACACACACCCAGGTTATCTCATAATGTATGCACTGCTCTCATTACAATTAATTCATCATATTTTCTTACTGCAAAATTAATTTTCAATTTCTCTGCTTTCTTCTGAGTTGTTGGTGAGACTGCTTCAGTCACTAGGAGTTGGTGCCTATGGGCAGCTTGCTAACTACTCCAGTGAATATTAGTGGAGATGCAAAGCATAAAGTTGCTTCTGTAAGTGACTGGGAGTAGCAATCAGGAATGCCTTTAATCTAACTGTCCTGAAATTTATTGGCTATGGAGATAGACCCTGTCCAAGCACAAGAACTTTTCTAGTCACTTATTTTCCCCAGCTGATGCATCGTCCAATGCCTCAGCTATTTAAAAAAGAAAAAAAAAAAAAAGAAAAAAAAAAGATCCATCCATCCTTCTCTGCTGTGTTTTAAGAAGTAGAAGTGTCTGTGACTACTACTTCCTCTTCTCAGGCAAAGCACGGAGAAATCCCCTGCGCCTTCTGCTGAACACCATGGAATCGAGCAGGAGTGATGGCAGCTAATGAGTGTTTTGAAGAAATCGTGTTTTGACAGAAGGGATGTAAGACATACTAGAGTTGGGAGCAAAGGTTTTATTTCTGAATGATCATACAATCATGGAACGGTTTAGGTTGGAGCGGACCTTAAAGCCCATCCAGAAGCAACCACCTTCCCATGGGCTGATTGCCACCCATGGGATCAGGCTGCCCAGAGCCCCATCCAACCTGGACTTGGGTACCTCCAGGGATGGGGCACCCACAGCTTCTCTCAGCAGTAGGTGCCAGGGCCTCACCATTCTCATTGTGAAGATTTTTTTCCTAATGTCTTATCTAAATCTACATTCTTTTAGTTTAAATCTTTTGCCCCTTGTCCTATCACTACCTGTTATTGTAAAAAATCCCTCACCAGCTTTCTTGTAGGCCCCTTTTGGGTACTGGAAGGCAGCCTCATCTGCTTGGTCTTCCTGATTGGTTGGTCTGTAGAATACCTTCCCTATAATGTCACCTGTGTCTGTCCTCCCTTTAATCCTGACCCATAAGCTCTTAGTCAGCTCCTAATCGATCCCCAAGTCTGCCAGCTCCATGCACTGCAGCTGGTCATTGACATAGAGAGCAACCCTGAGTTTCCTCTCCCCTGGCAACATTAGTTTGAAGCTCTCTTCAGCAGCTTGGTAAGCTTGTGGCTGAAGATGCTCCTTCCGTTCTCTGCCAGGTGGAACCCTATCAGCATCCAGTAGATCATGTTTCTCAAAGTGAGCCCCTTGTACTAAGTAGCTGAATCCCTAGATGTGAAGGATGAATGATACGCAGCCCTGTATTAATTAAATGAGAAATATTGCCCACAATCACTTGCCAGTGAATCATATTATTGCAATGGGTGTACAGTGTCATTTTCATGCAGACCAACTGGAAATGTGAGCTGCTGCTTCAGCAGTTGTCAAAACCTTTTCTCCTGAATTTTAATTTCATTAATTAGTGTTACAGAGTAATTTCAAAAAAAGTTTTGTATGATTTGTCTGCTGTTGCCTTACAGATAGGACATAATCATTTCCTAATAGGATGCCTTTTTTTCTAAATAAATAGCATTCCAATTCAAAAGAACAGCCGTGCAGGAATTGCTTAGATTAAGATACAGTCATAAAAATGAGTGATCATTCTAAACTTTTAAATGGTACTGAGCTGTGCATTCACGCAGTATTTGAGAAGGGGCATTTTTAATATGAAACAGAGGAGGAAGTGAGAACCTAGGTGATCTATCTACCAGCCTCTTGCTTTGGCTATGACATGTCTGTTCATTGAAGACACTTTGTATTTCAACTAATTTGCTTTTCATAATGCTAGGTAGATACGATTTTGCAATTAAACAGAATGTAATGAAATCTGGCTTATCATTTATCATGATTAGTTAAATATTCTATTTAATGAGTTTTAAAATGCTGCCAGAAAGCAGAATGTACATCCCATGGCAGTAGGGATGTCTGTGAATCCCAATTGCTAATAGCTGGAATACTAATTCAGTCCTGCACTGATGTACCATTTTGTGTTTTATTACATGTCACATTATGTCCAGGAATCACTTCAATACCTTTAGCACTCGTACTTTATTTATGCATACTGTTTCAGCACTAGAGCAGTGGCCATCTTCTTTCCAGATCTTAATGGAAGACCTAATCCAAGACCTGCTAAGACCAATGCAGACCTTCTAGAGATTTCTGGGCTTTGAATGAAGCACACAACTTACTGCCAGAATGATAAGAAGTATTCCTAAATTGCTGAACCGTCATATAGGCAATCACAATAACATTTTTGTTATTTTCAAAGCAAGTGATTTTCACTAATTATGATGGTGATTACAGTATTCATCTTCTATCTGGGAAATTGTTCTTGCAAGGGAAAAATGCTAGAACACATCTGATAAGAAACAAATGAGCATCCCAATATGCAACTAGTTTAGATCTCATAGCTGTCTCTTGTCTGAGCAAATTTCAAAACTGCATACAGAAAATACATGTTTAGTTTGGATTCTTTTTGAATGAGACAAATCTTATTTGAAAAAATATTTGTGGAGACTGGCTACTTCAGCTTGACTGAACTCCAAGAATACTCCTCTGGGTTTCTATATACATTATCTCAGGGTTGGCACCTCTGAGACTTTGGTGTCTATTGCTACAAAGTCAGCTTCCAGAGACTTTGAGCAGTGTCAGCATTCAGATGCAGGTCACTCAAGTTTACCCTTACAGTGTGCACAAGGAGATCCTTGGCTTCTTTACTCAAAGCAAGTACTGAAGAATCTGTATTGCCTGCCAGCAGAATGTATCTGGCTTTTAAATGCTGTTCTTCCCTAGATCTACTCCTCAGACTCATTCTGTGTTGACACAATGAAGGGGCAGGCATGTCTAATCTCAAGAAAAGATCAGCTGACTTCATCTCTTGTTCATAGAAAGTTGCTTTTCTTCCTCATGTAGAATTAACTTGGGTATAGGTGTATTTAAAGATATGGTGATAATACTCAGCAGTGGTAAACAGTTCCAGGGCAATTCTCAGCTGACCAGAAAAGCACGCACTGAGCAGTGCAGTCTTTTGTTCTGACTTCCAATAGAACTCACAGAAATAGCTCCCTTGCTTTGCAAGCAAAGCATGACTGTCATGTTTGTCTTGATAATACCATGTTTAGCCCAGATTTCAAATTGAAGATTTTACAACGGATACATTGTACTTCCTGTTTATTCTCTTTTCCCTTTTGTCACTGGAAGTAATTCATCATACGTTGTAATAGAAAAATACAGAAATATGAGTCCGTGTTCCAGTAGAAAAAAAACCCTTCAGTTTGCCACATAATAATCCATTCTTAATTCATTTTACCATTCTATGCCATTCTTAAATTAGCAGCTCTTTCCTCAAGTTTGGGATCTCCCAGATCTGTTAAAAATAATTCCTTAGGAAGATATTGGAAGAAGGCATAGAAGATAGCTTCAAAACTGAAGTGATTTTGAAACTCTGGGCAAGGGTAGAGACAAAAATTTAATTTTGAGAATGTTCTGAAGCTTTCTAAGTCATCAGGAAGTAACATTTTGTAGCTTTCACTAGCCTCCATAGGACTTCCATTTTATTCATTTTTTACACCTGAGACGAATTTGTATCATACATACAATAGTAATATTAATAACAACTATTATCAGTAACAAATTGGTTCATAGATTTGTACTGTAGTAATACTTGGGAACGTGCTGCACTGAATGCTAGACTACTACCATTAAGAAGACTGATTATTGCCCTGAGGCCTCTACACTCCAAATAATATAGCTAATGTCAGAACTCAGTGATTCTGGGAAGTCTACTTAAGTAAGGATACTAAGCTTTGTTTGTTTCTCTAAATCATATCTTAACAGATTTTTTGATTTTGTGAAGTATGTCAGTACTTCATTCAAAACATTAACATGACAAGAATTATTGTTCCACAAGGATTTAGCAAGATGTTCTTCTGGTCTTTTTCAGAGCCAGTAGATCCTGAGATATGAACCCTGTAATATGTTGTAAACATGAAAGTGACAAGAACTTTGCTACATTTGCTCTGCAGCTCAACCAGTACAGCCAGACCATGCAATATCACAGATCTCCAGTGACTTCAGAATGAATTAACCAGAATAAGACCGAAGTGGATTGCTTTTATAAAGCTAATGTTATGTATATTTCCACTCACCACTTTTCTCTCTGGATTTCCTCACCGATTATGCAGGACAGTGCAAAAGTTTGACAGAAGTCAAGACAAAGCTGATGCAGTGGCCATGTGGATCTTAAGACATAGCACAACAGTAGGAGTTGAGCATGTCTCCAAACCTGCAGCCCAGATTGATCCATCTCACAAGTTTTGCAGTTTCCCTTGTTTTGAATACCTTTACAACAGCCAAGCTTGATCAAATATTTCTACTGTCTGACTATATGAAGTTATGCACTGGTTGTTCAGAACTACCAAAAAAAAAACCAAACCATTTGTGGTGGACCAAACAGTGATGGCTTTTTTCTTGGAAGATTGCTCTATTAGCATCTTGTCTGTCAAAGTAAAACAGCTTGGATCAAGCTTCACAGGATGAAAGAGAATTGTGGCCTCACCTCTCTCAACTGGCAAATGTTAAACTGAATAGCCTTGGCATGTTACATATGGGGAAGATTGAACCATGATAAAGGGGGAGGAGAGTTTCCAGCTTGGCAACCCTGGAGGCATGCATCTGTTCTTATCCTCAGCCATACAGGAACATCTCAAGCTCTCAATCCTTCTTTTCCCCTGGCACCACATGAGAAGCTCATTACACAGCTTTCCCCAACATCTCCCCCAAAGGTATGGATTAAAAGGGCCAAGTTACTTTCACAGCAGAGATAATTGTCTGCATATCATCTAGAAATGAGTCCACAGCAGAATTAAAAATGGAGTGAATTTGGCTGATTGAGCAGAACAGGGAAAGGGATGAAATCTACCAGTTCACTTCTATGTGGTACCCTGCTGCTGTTCCTCATTCTCAGTTCATTTCAAAGCTCGGTATCCCACCATAAATGTGGCTTTTTTTCTATGAAATAAGCCCTTACTGGTGCAGCCACAAGCCTAGAGCTAAAGAACACAAGGCCTTTCTTCCCTTATCCCTCTCTAAAGTCATTAGCAAGTAACTTAAGATCCAAGAACATGGAAGTAAATCCTCCATGCTATTGCTGTCCTACCAGCTGACCTGGGTCAAATACACTGCAGTGTTACTGTAAACCCTAACAGCTGACGTGGAGCACGGCCTAGGGCTCATTACACAATTTCACAAGTGCTCACCCTTCTTAATACAAACCCCATGGCACTTAAGATCACAACAAACGCATAACTTTAATACTATACATTTTAGACCCAGGTTCATGACCCCCACGACCACGTTTTCCTCTTCAGTATAAGAACATAGAATCATAGAATCACAGAATCCTTAGGGTTGGAAAATACTTCTAAGATAAGCTAGTCCAACCATCAGTTCATCACCACCATACCACTAAACCATATCCCTCAGTGCCCTATTTGGCAGAGGTGCTGCCCAAAAGGAGTACTAAGTCAGAGATGTTGTGCAAAGCAAGTAGCAGTGGTTCTGCATAGAACAATGAGAGAGGAGAAAAATAAAAGTAGCAGACCTGATCTATACAAGATGGTTAATACACCGCCTTTTGTGCTTCGCTTTCTTTGTGCATCACCATCTAGTAGGAAAGGCTTTCAGTTGCATAAACTTCTGATATTCAAGCACAACAACACTACGAGCAGAGGATAATTTTAAGCTACAGAGATCAAATTATTCTTTGTGCAAACTGTGATCCCAAGGGTGAAGATGGAAGGTGCCCTTGGAAACATATTTTGCCTTTGGTAACTCATTTGGGAACTAGTCATGCCCAGAGGGGCTGCCATGTGCAGGCTGGGAGCGTACCAAGTGGGCAGAGCTTCCCGTACCCATCACTCACACTACAGATAGAGTCTCTATAGCAACAGCTATGTGCCAAAAAGATGCCCACAAAGCTCTCTTCGCTGGACTTTCTGCTAATTCATTTTCACTGTCCTCTCAACGTTAAATAGAGCCTGTTTTTTACTTTAGCCTACTTTCTTGTCAACATAGGTTGAAAAATATCAGCTCAGAATGCCTTCTATGGAGTCATAAATAATTATTTTGAGAGCATATTGGAAGTCATATTTGTCAAGGTTGGAATAAGTGTCTACTTGCAACTATCATTTTATTTTTTAAGTATATTTTATCAGTGACTTTCATTTTGGCTCTGATGGGTGCCAAAAAGTACAGAGGAGTATGACTTCCCTTTGGACTACTGTTCTGCACCAGGTGAAGTGGGGGTGAGAGAGAAACAATGCAGGAGTCTTTTTGGATCTAAATCAGAGAGGTCCGACAACAACTGGTGTAATAAAATAGTTGTTTCAATAAGATAGAATAAAAAGATGCATGCAGGTAGCAAGTAAATCTTATGACCCTTCAGGTGCAGAGATCTCTGCTTTCCTGCAGCAATGAATGGATTGTGTATGGATTTTCCCTCAATATGCTTCACAGAGCAGATCCTGCTTATGGACAGAAAGACATTCTTTTTCTTTGCTCTTTTAAAATACTGCATGTAATTTCGTATAAGAAAACAGCTCTATTTCTAAAGGCTATTCATGAGAGCTCCTTGCTACAAAGTTAGATAGGGGCCAGGCCACACAGATGGTGTAATGGATGTTACCCAGCAGGAGCTCCCCTCAAGCACCTCTGTTATGAGGAGCTATTGATGTCATCCTGGGGCCGCAGGATCTGCGCAGCATGGCACAGCCTGAAGGCCATGCTGGACACGCACACAGAGAGGAGCAGCAGTAACTCTTGGCACCACCTTTACCTGGCTGCTTTCCAGCAGAGATTAACATTTGGTTGAACAGAGAAAGTCATTGCATCTAAACCCCATAAATCCTAATCCAACAAGATATCCCAGCATTAGACATGCACGTAACTATATGCTTAAACTTCAGCACTCACTTCAAAGATGATGTGTACTGATATGGGTGCACACATTGCTATGAATCAAATCAAAAAGATCAAATCCAACTCTCAGTGGTGACAATTTCAACTAACCACAGTGGGCACTGTGCTATAAGAGGTGTTAGCAAGCCTTTGGAGTAAGCAGTAAGATCGCAGAAAAGTTGGAAACAATTTGTTCTCTCTGTTGTCCTTACTTCTGCTCCTTTTTCATGTATATTATTTTCACGTACTTTATCCCTATCTATATATATTATTTCTTATATATTATTTCACAAGCCATAAATCCCAGCTAAGCAAGCAAAGAAAACCAAACAACCAACAAACGAACAAAAACCCAGGCTGACTGTCTTTCAAACTGAGTATCTTTCTCCTTCCTTTGGGGGAGAAAGAGGCAAAGATAGTTCAGATGGTTTGAGAACAGTTTCCAGAGTGCAATCTTTTTTCAGAGGAAAAGAATCACACACAAATAAAAATGGGAGAAAAAGAGTAAAGATTATTTCTCTTCACAGGCAAATACCACCTGAAGGATTGTTCTGAGCACCATGACAAACACAAGGCTACAAAATTTGGAGGTAAGAGTGTTCATATGATATTAAACAATAAACAAATGGCTTTCCCTGGATACATCTTCTAATACATCTTTCTGAAAATCTACTTCCATTACTTATAATCACAGCTGTGAAAACAGAAAATCCTTTAGTGCTAAAGAAAACGTGCATTTCAACTTTGCATGTTACAGACCATGCTGTGATAATGTTAAATCATAGGACACAGCTTAGGATAAAGTATGACAAGGAATAGGTATATGCAACAGCTTTGTCTATGTAGTATCCTGTCTGAGAAATTAGTGGTCATTCAGCAAAATGGTTCTGTGTCAGCAGTGGGAGTTTTCAATTATTAGAGCTAGATCGGATCCAGGGATAATTTAGTATCAGCACATTTCTGATTGAAGGCTTTCTCCCACAAAGCATCTGATGAGGCTAAGAGGTTCTTTTCCAATTCTGTTTCCTTACAGTTGATTTTCCTCCTTGCTGTGCGTTTTACCATAATTAATACTACGTATTTGCTAATTTAATGCCATTCTTTCTTCTTCTTATATGTAATTTCTTTCCTCCTAGAGAAAGTAATACACAAAAAAGTTGAAAAGCAGAATGGCAGGAAGAGAAAAAGTTCTCTTGGAATTCCTGATTTTTCTCAGACCACTTGTATTCCAGTAGCATTTGTTCCCAGCACTACTAATCTTCCTAATCCTGCGTCTGCAGTTAAGGCCCTCCTATGGCCAGGAGTTCAAAAACATGCACCAATTATCTCAGGCAGCAAAGGAAAGGGTTCACAGTTAGCACCAGATAATGCTTTCACTGATCTGTCAAGACATGGAGCTGCAATTACAGAACCTTGTTAGCTGTGCAAACTGACTAACAGTGAAATGCTCCTTCACAAGACTTTCCTTGGAACTGAGCCTTAACAACCATATCAAGCAGGTCATTCCCTGCTAGTTGCTCAAAGGAATGTGATCCTTTTAAAAGGCTTGTGGTATTGCTCCCAGTCTGATAGCAAGAAAACATCCTGCCCAAAGCTTCTGACTGCATTTACTCAAGACACTACAGACACAGGCAAAGACATCTACAGGAGAAAGCAAAGAACAAACCGACCATTAGCCCAACCTTGGTAGCCGCCTGTTACTGTACTGCAGGATGTAGGCAGCATTTAGCTAAGAGCCTGTACATACAAATGTCAGCTGGGAAAGAAATACAGACTTGCCTTTCACTCTTACTTGCTCCCCATCACCCTACAGAACCAAATGTGAGGTTGTACCAGTGGATATAACTCTGTCACATAGAGGCACTGGATGTTAGCGGTACCTCACAATTATTTTTGGATATAAATGTGTATGTACACATACACACACATATGTCTTTTAATATATATTCTCTTAGAATTTTCTCTCCACTGCTTTTTTTTTTTTCTTTTTTTTTTTTTTTTTACTTTTCGTTTATTAACACATTTTCCTCCCAGAAGCTAATATGAAGAAAAGGAGGTTGGGGTTAGCCCTGTGAATGCCTGCAAGGATGGAGGCAAATGCTCAAGAGAAGGGTGTAACCGGGAATTTACAGGGAGACTAAAAAAATTAGGCAAATAAATGACTGAGTCAGTGGCTGGAACAAACAGATCTCTGCTGGATATTAGTATGAATAAGATGTTATACTTTGTTGACTGAGTTTACCTAATTTCTTTAAACATCACTATTGTTTTTATGTTGCAATTGCCTAACTTAGTTCCAACTTGTTATTCAATCTGTAAAGCCATTACTAGCTGAAAAGTGATTGGTAAAGCAGAAGGAAGATGCTTTGATTATGCCTTAATTATTGCCCTGCAACTGATCTTTGCAGAGGGGCTCTATACTCTTAGCCTTCCCTGTTGCCCTCAGCAACTCACATCTGAGCCATAAATAACACTATCACACCTGTTTAAGATCAGAACCAAATGTGTTTTCACTGATTTCCTGAATAAGCTGTAAGTCTACAAAGCTTTGTTTGCCTTCCCCCCTCCTTCCTGGTCCCACACATCAAAAGGAGATATTTGGTTAACAGCTAATTAAACACTTCCAATGAGCAAGCCAAAGCTCTGTAAATCCACATCTTCCTAGCTACACATTGTTTAGAGTCAGCTGAAAGTTTTGAGTTTGCATTTTGCCAAGTTGAAGGCTGCATTCACACAAATGGAAATAGTGAAGCAAGCAGAGATAAAGCAAGACAGCATGCTCTTAAATAGAGGGATATGAAGCAAAATAACACCCCACGACTCTCTCTTTAGGTAAAGACCTGAAGATACCTCCTTAATAATGAGGTGCCATGCCGGCTTATTAGATCCCTGATCATTTAAAATGTAAATCCTAACAAAGGCACAAAGAGGTACAGCAAATAGAAGGAGTGGGTTGGCTTTTAATAAAAGAACATGCCATCTGCCTCTTTTATCTCTCAATGAATCAAGCATTGCCATCTTTGCAATTAGCACTGATAAACAGCAGACTCCCAGGAAACAGGACTGTGAGATACAGTGGATTGTTTTTGCATCCTCAGCTGAGCAAGGAGAGGACAAAAACTTGTTTCATGTTATGAGATGATTGCAGTTCCTGCCCAGAAAAGTGCAAATGTACAGATAGCAGAGTGACTTAGGTATGCACATCACCACATCCTCCTGAATCTGTGGTTACACCACTCTGGAGGTGGCATTTTAAATCCAGTGGAAGGCCATAACTAGGTGGAAGTGGCACTCCTATCTCCTTTCATTCCTACTCACTTAGCAAGGAACACAGATAGATGAAGAATTAATCCCACAGCAGGGTCATGATACCCTCATAAAAATTCATCTGTAGAAAATGTTTTGACCTGAAAATTGGAAGAGGAAGACGGTTGTCTTCTGAAAGGTGATCTTGTCTACTTTATTGAAAGTCCTTATCAACTCTCTCTTCACAAAGAAAACTGCTGGGAAGACACTGAATTGGCTGTTTCAGCTCCTTCTACAGGCAGCCATTAAAGGGGTACTGATATATTAAAAGTGAACATTTTCAGTGTTTACAGATTGTCACAAAGGGAACTAGCATTTTGCCTCTCCCTCTTAGGAAAGAGAGGAAATGGCAAGCTATTCACTTCATTGCAGTTTTGCTGGTCTGCACAGGAGGGAGACACAATTTACCTCTTAAGGCAGTCACAGAAGCTCTGCTTATTTACACCCACAGAAGACACCACTTACTTTTAAACATACATTTAGGGATTTGATGGTGGAGGAAAAAACACACAGGGTGCCCATGAAACAGGCAGAAAGCATTCATATAAAGTGAGAGATATACAGAAAATAAGTAAGAAAGTGAATAAATAAATTTGAGGTGCTTTTTGAGGTTTTTTTAAGGGAATACATAGTACGTGAGTATCCCAGTTAGACCTGTTAGTCTTATCAATGTAAGCTTATCCATTTTCCTAGTTGAACCTGTTGGAGGGCATTTGCTGAGAAACATGATTGATGCAGGATCACAGGACGTGCAAAATTGCCCAACTGAGTTAAAAGCTGTCTAGTTATGCCACTGGTTCCAGAAACTGGGGTTTCAGATGGGATTACATATTGTTCACTAGCAGTAATTTACAGTGACATTAGGAAAAATTCTCTCCTGGAATTCTTTTCTATTTCTTAGATAGTATATGAAGTTAAAGGCAAAATTTACAAATTAAATGCTTCATTTAGCAACTCTAGGCCTGCAATCCCAGAAAAATTTCATACTGTGACAATGTGCTTTGAAATCTGTAGAACAGTATGACTTAAGCTCTATTTCTAAGTCAGGTAAACACTGAGAACATAAATTTATCTTATTTAGAGATACTTGTGCATGCTCACTGACTGCAGAAAAGTCTAGTCAAAAAGGACAATTAAATTTTATAGAGAAAATTAACAGTTCAAAGATGATTTGCAATGCTGGAAGCTTTTCTCAGGCTGCTTTAATTTATAAAGAGTTCTTTTAAATATGGTTCACTTTGTTTTGATGGGTACGACCTACTTCTTGTTTTTTAACTGCCTCTCTCCAGAAAGAAAGAAAGAAAAAAAAAAAAACTGCAAGAGAATAAAGGGCTGAGATAAAATGAGCAATTCCCATTTATTCTGAAGCAAAAACATTCAGAAACTGCAAAAAAGATGACTGGTGAAATGATTTTATTATGAATGTTGTTGCAAACAAATAGCATTCAAATAAACTGTAGTTCTTTTGCAAAAAGTAGCTGAAAGAAGTAACATTGCTAATGGCCTATTTTTGATCAAAATTCTCATACAAATAAGCAACACAGACTTCTACCTGCTCTACTATTGTGGTTTTCAACTTTATTTCTGGATTAGTGGCTTGCCCAAGCTGTAGAGTAAGATGGATACACTCTACACATGAGCTTGATTTTTAGTGTGACCTAAATGAACAGTGTACATGATTCCCTGGCAACAGCCACACCAGACTGCAGAATATTTAATGTCTTTATTAGGAACCTCAGACTTCTCACTGGCTACATTGAATTTTGTTACAACTCCATGAAGAAATCAAGTATCATTCCTAACAATTTAGTTAAGTCACATTAGTGATTTAACTTTTAAATTTAGTTTAGTTAAGCCACTCAGAAAGAGTACAGATTAGCAAAGAAGGACTGGGTAAGTAAAACAGATCTATAAATCTTGCAAAGAGCTGGATTTATTGTCTGTGAGAGCATGGAAGGAAAGTTCCCCAAGACCATGGAAACTTGGAAAGAGATATGCAGAAAGCATGAACGTGAATGAGGAGTGAGATTATAGGATGCTACAGATTTGGCGTGTCCTGTCCTGGGGATTTCCTAGTCCCTTTTCCTGTGGTGTCATCCACTTTTTTTTTACTTGTTGTGCTGCACAAAGCTAGATATGGTTCAAAACAACCAGATAATTAGGTCAGCAAGGGAAGCAACACAACAGAGCCCTGTGCTGAGCAAAAAGGACAGGCAGAGTTTTGCAACAGAGCATTCTCTGTTCTTAGTTGAAACAAGGAGCCAGAACGCTTTTGCCTTGTAAACAAGAGACCCTTAGAGCCAAAAGAGCAACCATAATTTTCCACTCTGAATGATAAAGGTTGTGTATAAGCACAGCTCCCTTCTCTCTCAAAAATACAGCCAGCATAGTTGTCCATCTCCCAGTTAACTATTTTAATTAAAGGATTGAAAGAACCCATATACTTTAGTAGTTAGCCAGATCACTCAGGTGTGGGGCAAATGCCTTAAAAATTTCAGGGAAAAGAACAACAATGCTAAAGATAACAACTCTGATATAACCCTAAACTCATTATTCTGATGCTTAAAGACAGCATAATGTTCAAAAGTATTCCTCATGCATCACAAAACTTCTGGGCACTTCAGAAGGACTGTTTCAATTTCAAGAACAGCTTAAAAACAGATAAATGGTGAAATTGGAGCAAGTGAGAGATGGCATTGCCTCCTCCCTCCCACTGTATCTAGCTTGCCTAAGGTGGACGTCTGAAACAGGTCAAATGACAGAATCCACAAAAAATCCCTCACTCCAAGTCTACCCTTCAACAGCAGGCATCTGGCATAATCCGTCTCTTAAGTATTCCTTTAGCTTCCCCTTCCAGTTCTCTGAGGCAGGCGTTAGGGTCCAGAGGCTCATAACTGTGCACTAAGTGGAGTACATAGCTTATATAGTGCGTAAATCACCTGCTCTAGTATAAAATGTAACCAAAAAAACAGAGAGCATGGACATGCTGAGTAGCGTGAAACTGAGAGGGGATTAACAAGGAGCAGGGAGCTCCACGTGGAACAGATGAAGTAGCTTTACATCTTCAGCTGTATTTAAGTTTGTTTGACATCTACAGAGATTATGGTTTATGCAAAACTGGTAGAGTCAGTGGGTTCTTGTGACTCTTGCCCTGTTATTTTGAACAGCATGAGATCTGCTGACTATCTCCAACCTCACTGTGGCTAGTAGGGACAGAGGGGAATGAGTTGAAAGCTAGAACACATCAAAACAAGTGGGCCTTCCAATGGGACATTTATTCCGACTTGCAAATTAGTTTATCTACAGGATTCACCGTTTCAGAATAGTGAATACAGCAGAATACTTATCACAGATGAAGCTGAAATTTTGCATAGGAATATCTTACTTAAAATTCAAAATATCTCATGAATTTTGTGGGGACACAGAAATATACTCTATGATAGGTGTCCAGACTAAGTTGTTCTCCTTTCTGACATTTATGATTAGCAAGAAATGTTCATGAATAAGCTAAAGACTAAGGATTATTTACAGAACTATTCAGTCAGTAATTCTGAGTACCTTTGAGAAAACTGCCATGTTTTGAACACTTCACTAATGGAAAGCAGCCAAAATTTATCAAAGGAATTAACTATAAATTATTTAGTGAGCTTTAGTCACAGCCTTCTTCTGGAGGGGCAGGAAAAGCTTGTGTGCAGTGCTGTTTGATCTCTCTTCCTTTGCAATATTTGTACTTTACTACAGAGGTGGTTGTATAATTAAGGCATGGGACTGTTGAGATCGCTTACTTTTAAGGACTCTTTTGGAAAGCCTCTGGGCAAATCAATTTGAGCTAGACCCATGTAAGAACCTACACCAAACTACTGGCTGGCTCTGCAGTCTCCCTTCTTCTCCTAGCATTGGCTTTGGGCCTTTGAATTCATGTCCCAACATCTGTGCTCCATCCACTCTATTTAGGCTATTAAGACTGAACACAGGCCAGCGCTGCTACACCTAATAACCAGACACAGATCTCAGGTGCATATTTGTGGCCACCATAAAGATAAAAAATAACTCCCTGACAAACAGTTGACCTCTGCTCTAACTCCATCACTATCCATCTGAAAATGACATTCCAGCTGTGTTACATACTATTGTTCAACTCAAGGAAAAATTTCTGTCTTTAATTAAAGCCCTTGTGCAAAATGGGCTGTGCTGGTTGGTTGGGTTCCTGCAGGCTTTAGAAGGGCATTTTGCTGCACAGCCCTCATGTGTTTTGAGAAGTTTAATGTTTTTCACACCTAAATCTTAGAAGAGACAAATGAAATTACTGAGTACTGAGGAATAATGCAAAGTATAAAACATTTTTTTGCATGGTCCGATCTCCGAGCTGTGCTTGTCTCAGGACTAGATGTCCAGCAGTGTCCCTACTGATTTCCACTGTCTACATGACATTGTGAAGTTGCTTAAGCATATCCACTTAGTCATCTGTTCGACTCAGCTGCCATTGCTGGGACCTCCCAGGCAACTGTAAATAAGACGTTTTAATCATATCACAGTGTGCTTCAGAAAGAAGGATGGCATTTCCTATCTGCTGGAAACAATGCATTTTTAGCCAGATTTTCATACAAAAATGCCTGAGACCTATCCATGTTCAGTCTAAAATGTTACATCAGAAGAATTAACAGCTGATAGTCATGGCAAAAAATCCTTAAACACCTGCATACTTCCACAGCAAACAAATGTGAAGTGGAAACTAAATCCAAAAATACAGATGTCATCTGAACAACTGAAATAGCTTTTAGTAAATATTCTATAGATGCAAACACAAAAAATATAATAGTCTTTTAAGATCTAATATCCAAGGATATTTACATGAAATTCTGGCAGCCTGGATACAGTGTTGGGAATTAGTTTGTACAAGATTTCTCAAAAGTTTTAAAATCTTTTTTTTTAGCCTTGCAAAGCTGATATACATTTAGCCTGTAAAGACCTTCTCAGCAACAAACTCAACATCTTGAAGATGACGTCTTAAGGGAAGAATATCTAGTGTTAGAAGCATCTATTTTATTAGCAGACAGAATCCTCACCTACCCCTCCAGTGGCTTTTAGAAGCTGTTCAGGGACAACAATGGCTGAAACAATGTCATTCTGTCATATTGCTCTGTCCCTTTCACTCTACAAAGAAAAGGAATCGGGGTAGCTTATAGCTTATTGCTCTGCCACTATTGCCAGGGAGGGGGCATGTGTCACAAAATGCATTCGTTTATTTGTCTTGCAAGCAGAAAATCCCAGCTTGGGTTGTACAGCCTTGTTGCAAACTCCCTGTTGTGCTGTCACCTGCCCCACTACGGCACAAAGCACTGGTCACTTGCTGAAGCAGCACTCACATGTATGACTCTGAAAGGCACTAACAGATTATATAACAAGAATGCAACCACAACAGAATAAAGGATAAAGTTTTGAGTATTTTACAGCCAAGCCATAGGAAAGATGCTTGTAATAAATAAAATTGGCAGAAAAATGGACGATTTCATGGAGTGATGCTTCATTGTTAAAACAGACACACACACACACACACACACACACAAAACCATCAACAGCAAAACTAATTGGCCTATTTTGTGGTAGGATAGGAATACTCATATTTATGCAAGGTACATAGCAGTGTATCCTCATTAGAGGATACATCCCTCACCGACAGAAAGATTCTAATTACACTATACCCACCTTTGGTCTAGAAATAAATTCTGGTAGTGAATGTTAACTAAAGCACAAGAGTGACTACTGAATAGAACAGGCCAAGTGCATGATGACTGTGCATTATGCACTCCCTGCCTTGGCTGGTAGCGGAGGGATGTTATGAGGGGTAGAAGGAGCAGGAAGATAAAAGTAGGATGGAGATTGTACAGAAGAAATATTTAAAATATTTCCATAATGGTGGTCAACACTGTCTTACTAACAAAGGGGTAATTTGAGACAACCTGGACTCAGTAGCATAAAAAGTTATCAATGGACTCACACTCAATAGCAAGAGGCAACCATAGCAGAGATGGCCAGGATCCTCACATCCCTAAACCTCACACCCCTGCACCTTTACATGGAAATTAGAGGAGCAAACTCTCGCTCACTGTAAGGGCAGAGCAAGTCTAAGACCAGCTCATGAGACTGAATGTGCACAGGTCCATGGGATTGGATAACACAGAATCATAGAATTGCTTGGTTGGAAAAGACCTTAAAGATCATCAGGTCCAACCGCAACCTAACCATACTACCCTAACTCTAACAACACTCTGCTAAATCATGTCCCTGAGCACCACATCACAAAATCACAGAATCACAGAATTGTAGGGGTTGGAAGGGACCTCCAGAGATCATCGAGTCCAATCCCCCTGCCAAAGCAGGATCCCTACACCAGGTCACACAAGTAGGTGTCCAGGTGGGTCTTGAATATCTCCAGAGAAGGAGACTCCACAACCTCCCTGGGCAGCCTATTCCAGTGCTCCATCACCCTCACC
>JAOWBP010002392.1:18199238-18224943 GCA_028571105.1 Tragopan temminckii | reverse complement strand
TGAAATAACAAATTCAAAACTTAGCAAACTTACTAGAAATATAAATTATTCCTAGTGCATAGGTTACTTCGTCAACATTAAATTTCATCTGCTATTGCATTTCCCACTCTCACAATTTACTTATGTCTCTTAGAAACAGTGAAACTGTTGATAAGGTCTGATTTAGACAGAGGAAGGTGAACTCTCTTTTCACATGACTGCTCAATCCCTTTTTCAAATTTTACAAAAGTCCTGATCCTTCATTAAGGTGAGATGAGTTTTGCGTGTTAAACGGTGATTTGGTCTCTTCACTATGTATGAAGTTCTCTTCTTGCTTCTTAGAATTATAGAATTCATTCATTGCCAAGTCAGTGCTATGTGAAATTCTAAGTAAATATATTAAAATATTTACGAGATGAAACTACTTATAATTAGATTTACTTATAGTATATACCATCAGTATGTTTTCCAGCCAGGAAAAAATACCGTTAGGCAGCTTGTTCTAATGTTCTATGTATTCAAACTCATTGAAAGCTCTAGTGTCAAAGTGGGTAAAAATTTTATATATGTATATATAATATATAATTATATATATATCATATAAAATTATATATATATATAATATCATTTTAAAGCAAGTATATATCTTAAGTTATGATATCTATTATACTTTAATCATCACTGTATTGCATAGCTTTGTTAAAAGCATTCAGTTTTTTATTGTTCTTGCAGGATTTTGCCACGTCTAAGCTTACTTATTCCGAATCTTATTTCTGAATCTTCTGGATTTATAACATATAAGTTGGAGATAATTACAATATCTCTGTGATGTTCGTTTAGTCTTTTCCTTAAATCATTTCTAACCTTCTATCACTTTAGAGTTTTTGCTAAGTGCTGGCAGAGGTCTGGTGCAAAATAGGCGATGCACCATAGTTGTCACCAGCACTGCTGTCAGCTGCCTCAGAGCAGCTGCCATACTGCGCATTGCTTCTGAATAGCTAAGGTAGGAACTCCTGAATTAGTTTTTATCCATGAAAGATGCATATTGTGGCATCAGATCTCTACTCCAGTGGGAATGCCCATGTTTGCAGATTGCTAAATCACTCATCTAAGCAGCATTGTCGTTCTCTGTATGCTTCTAATCAGGCTTTCATTTAATAATTTTTATATTTTGCTACATGGGAGTTATACAACTCAGGATCGGAATGGCTGCAGATACCGATGTGGTCATCACAGAGCTCTTACTAAAATGGGGCCTACCTGTGAGACATCCAGCTATGAAAGGACTGCTGTGGGTGACAGCACGAAGTAGACAGTTATTTAAAATGCAATTAATGCACAACATATCACAATACATGACCCAGTAGGTACACCAGAGGGTCAGTTTATCTAACAGTTTCACCTCTAGGAGACTATATTCAGCTACATTCCACTTTACCAGATATCAATACTCTCAGCCAACACTTCCTACAACATTTTGTCTCAGCCTGACGATCCTCTTCAAGTGACCCAGAAAAGGCATCTCAATATTGCAGGGCTGAACAAAGCTTTCATGGACAGTCAGCAATATTGGATGTGGAAACCATTAAGATTTTATTCCAACATTTCTGATTTGATTGCAGGGAGAAATAAATGGGAGACATGCAAATAATTTCAATGGCTGAGCACAAAGAGGACAGTAGAAAGATTTAGTGACCTATTAACCTCTTGCGAAGAAATGTATTTCCAAAAGGATATATTTTAAATTTGTTTTTAAAATTTCAGAGCTTCTAATCTAGGCATACGAGCCAGAAGGTTGTTTTAGCAGAGAGCTGTTGCCATGTTCTAAGTGCTGGACAGTACTGCCTGTTGGTAAAATGAATCCTGGGGATTTCTGACATTTCTAAACTAATGCTTTGCACTGCAATCTTTATCGTGTTAGTATTTCTAACACACTTTTAAAAGTCAGAATAATGCTCATTACGCTGAATTTTAAGAATAATGTGACACAGTTTTCTGTTTGTAGTTTAGAATGTGTTTGTGTCTCTGAGCATACTGCCCAGTGATGAGCTGCAAGGCCAGGCTCAGTATCTCAGTTCACATTTCTCTCATTGGCCTCCTCATTAAATTCTATCCAGACAATCCCCTACCCAGTAACTCTTGCTGTAGCTCCTTTCTAATTGGTGCAATTTCTCTTTTTCTCCCACAGAACTGCCTGTGGCCCAGGATAAGCAAAATCTGTTCCCTGCCTGGTGACAGAGCAAAAGGTTAAAATCCTAGACGCAGGAATTTCTGATTGATGATGGAAATGTATACCACATACCAACCCACTGCCTATGATTTAGGTCCTGTCAGTATCAAAGATGGCACTTTCTGGTAGGCTCAGACCATTACCTATTAGCAAGACAAAGCACTGGAAATATCAAAAACGTACTTGGTGCATATTTTTCTCTGCCTGCAGTAAAAGTATCTGAATTCACTGTATCAGAAGGTACTTGCTGATGAGGTAGAAGAGCACATAATAACCATTATTTCTCAAAATTCTCTAAAACAAAATGTAGGAAGACAGCATATAAATATATCACAATCAGACGTGAGGAATAAAGGAATTTGTGCACGTGTGTTTGGAATGTTACTGGCACTTTGCTCATACCTGCTTCTTAAGAATAGCAAATGAATTTCAGTTTTTGAATCATACTCCTTAATTGCATATTTCCTCAGTGTGTTTATATATATGTATGTATTTATGCATCTGTATGTCTCCCTACATAGGTAACTTCATAAATAACTGGAAAAACGTTATGGTGGCTTTATACAGTATTCATTAACTTACATAGCAGTAACATCATGGTTATTTGAGAAAAATGAAGTAACTGCAAGCAATAAAAAGCTTTTTCTTGAAAAAAAAATCTGCCTCATTTTCTTAAAGTGATTATGCAACAAAGTGTTGGAGGAGTCATCTAGTTTTCAAGTGAGTGTAGAGTGGTCGAGTTCGTATGGGTCAGCCTGCTGTGTGGTAGAAAAAGAGAAGAGTCCTCTCTGGTTTTGGTAGTGGGATTTTGTTTACTGCTGGAGAGAAAAATCAGCTGTTGAAAAGGAGGGTCTGATTTTATATCTATATTTTTATTTGTTTTTTATCTTTTCTGATAAATTACCACTGTGAAAAGTACTTACCCTGGGTGATGTGTTCTAGCTGCCTGCACTTAACAGAGCTACCCTAATAAATATGCAATGACAAGGTCACTACTGTTTTCCTTACGTGTGCTAGACTAGAACAACTGTTGCTTGGTCAAGAAAGGCAGCAAGTTTGTGATAATAATATATTTACATCAAACTATGT
This sequence comes from Tragopan temminckii, assembly GCA_028571105.1. Classification (NCBI taxonomy): domain Eukaryota; kingdom Metazoa; phylum Chordata; class Aves; order Galliformes; family Phasianidae; genus Tragopan; species Tragopan temminckii. The sequence continues at coordinate 18,221,645 of JAOWBP010002392.1, read as the reverse complement.
GATTACCTTTTCCGCTTACTATAAAAGTATGTGTGCAGTAGACACTTTCCACTCATTTCTGCCCTTCCATTTGATTGTTCATTCACTCTTTCACCTGGTCATCTTTATCACTCCTTGATTTTCACCTCTTCAGTGAAAACTATGGTCTGCTCTGTTTTACCAGAATTTTCTGGTTAGTTACTCTTGGACTTTCCTTTGAAACAGGAGTATGGAAATGGGAAGATACCTAACACCAAGCTTAAGTGTTGAGCTTTGCTGGGTTGGTGCAGAGCTGCCATCCTTTCCCTGGACACAAACCAAAGGTCAAACAACAGCATTAACACATTCTGTCTGTCAGGTTTTGAGAGAAATAACAGAGATATTGTAGGTTTAAACTGCATGCATTCAAACTCATTTCCTCTTAAACCTCATACTACATCAATCCAACTTCAAGAACTCCTACATTCTTTCACTGCCAATCACATTCACTGAATACTGTATGTGTACTGTATCAGGTATTGCTTCCAAAGCTGATGGTAAGGTATATTTTTAACGAAGGAAACGGTCAAACACTTCTCCATTTTACTAATATTTTAAAATACAATGAAGTATCATTAGAATCACAGAATCATTAAGGTTGGAAAAGACCGGTAAGATCATCTAGTACAAGCACCAACCCATCTCCATCATGTCCACTAACCATGTCCCTCAGTGTCACATCTGCAGGGCTCTTGTACACCTCCAGCAATGGTGACTACACCACCTCCCTGGGCAACCTCCATACCTTGCCACTCTTTCTCAGAATAATTTTTTTCTAGTATACAATCTGAACCTCCCCTGGTGCAACTTAAAGCCATTATCCCTCGTCCTATTAATATTAGCTGGGAAAAGACATCAACTTCCATCTCAATATAATCTCCTTCTATGAGTTGTAGAATCCTAGCAGTCTTTAGTACTGTATTGCTAAATTAACACATTCTTCAGAAAGTAGAAGATATTTGAGAAAGACTTACCATGACATTTTCCTTTTGCACCTAAGATAACTGACAGTTGTTCTTCTTGACCATATTTCAGTTTTCAGGGATCTTGTGTTTTGTTTTAGTAATGCCCTGGAAATGTAACATTACCAGACCTAGAAAAGAAAAAGAGAAAAGAGTTTCAGTTTAGGCATTCACCTTTCTGGTTAGATATACTTCCTTTAAAACTTTCGTGTGAAATAAGAAGAACATATCAAAATAAATTCCAAATTTTTGCAATGCTCAGCCTGCAGGTAAATTATGAAAATCCCCACAGTATATAGCTTCTGAGATGAATAATATTGTTTAAAAAGTCAGATAAAAATTAGATTTTAGACAGATCTGCAAACCAGAATAATTCAAAAAGGCAACGTTAGGAGATATGCTTATTGCTATTGCAGGAGTTGTAAAAAAGTGCAGTGTTTTTTTTTTATCTGAATATATCTGTACTCTTTTGGTTACTGATAGGAGAAGGCAGTTGTTCTTGGTACTAAGGACGCAGTACTACAGGTGTGGCCTCACCAGTGTTGAGGGCAAAAATCATGCAGTAGAGGAGAAGGTAAGCATATAATCTTGGCTTTTTAATGCCAATTTCAACCTGCCCCAAATAAATAGATTTTTCAAAAAAGACCCTTGCCTTTGTCCTTGGTTAGTAGCACAGCCTTGAGTAATGCCATATAGATGCCAATCCTGAACACTTCGTTTCCTTCTTTATGCTTCTATTCCCTCATTCTGACTCCTGTGTTTTGTTACTTCTATGGAATCTGGTTTCCCATGGCTTTTTTCTCACTTTCTTTAGTATTATGGATGACTGTGGTATATTAGTTTATTTTTTCCTTCAAAATCAACACCATTGGTATTGCTCTTCTATTATTCCCATTCTATTCTAACCTGTCGTATGCTTAACTGTGTTTCTTACTATAGTTCTGATTATATTGCCTCTGGAGTTTGTAGAACATAATCCAGGACTCCTGTCTAAGCTTCCCAGAGAGTATCAGTGGGCAGTCAGCTAAAATAGATCCAATCTTTCTTCAGATTTCCATTTGGCTTTTTAAAGAATTCAACTGTACCATACAGTTCCACCACCAACTTCTTCACTGATTGATTCCATGTTCTCCTAATGAATAGCTAGGCCTATGTAGTGTGAAACAACTCCTGCCTGGAAGTATCAGAGATTAATTTTTACAAGGAAAAAAAAAAACATATTTTATACTATTTCTTCTTTCTCTCATTGCCGCTAAAGGTTCTTCTGCCACTGTATCTGCAACTGCTGCTTCTGCTCAGCCAAAGATAGCAGCTTATCCTGTTCTCTGAAGTGTCTCTCTCATTCAGCTGGCATTTGTGGAGCAGACTCACAAAGGCCACAAAGCCATTACTTACCTTCCTTTCTATCTCTGTGTTATTTTCATAGAGTACTGTTAGATGGTAAGAGCCAGATCCATGGCACACAGCCTTCTAATTATTCTTTTGCATATTTTTGTTTTCATTTACTTCCTACTTTGCCTATTTCATCTACCTGTTGCTTGTTATTATCCTAGGGTGTCTGACGTTGTGTTTTGTCTGCACTGTTTAGAGCCCCAAGTAGAGGGTCTTTAATATTTCTTTGGACCGAGTGAATTCTGCTGTCGTATTCAATAAATACTTAAATGTTTCAGTATTTTGCACAGTTCCAAGTAAATATTTCAATATTCAGTATCACATTCTATATGACATGTACGTCAATAGAACTGCTTTCCTTTTATTTTCTGTCTTATTAAACTATCTTTATCTCAGCCCATGAGTTTTACTGTCTCTCTCCGATCCCACTGTGCAAGTTGTGAGCAAATGGCCCTGTCGTGCTTAGCTGCCTGCTGGGCTAAACCACAACACCGTAGCAATCCAAGCAAAGCCAAATGATGTTGGGAAAAATGTGCATCTAATCAGGACTGAACACTTACACATACCTTATTGAAAAGCAGCATTTCTGAGTGAAAAACAGCCCTCCACTGCTAATACAGAAAGTGGACAAAGAGAAAATGAGAAGAAATAAGAACTTTCTTTTATTTTATCCTGTTCTTTTGTTGTTGCTGTTTGGTTGGTTGTTTGTTTTTTTTTTTTTTTTTTTTTTTCTTCTTTTTCTTCCTAAAGTTTGTAACATTTCATTTAATTCTTCTCATTTTCATTTTTTCAAACATTTTCATTCTTTCTTCTCACATTTATTCCTCTCAGACTGAGATTCTTAGCATTTCCAGTTTCTTTTTAATGGGTACACTTGATGGAATAAAGTATTATTCAAAATTATCAGGATGGACAGAATTTGCTCTGGCACTTTTCAAAGGACCCTTTCTCAGGGTTACAGAAAGAAAAATATTTTGGCTAATTGTTTTCCATAATTTCTGCTTACTTTGCAGTCTTTGATATTCAGGAATTATCCCAAGTACTGTCCATTACTCTAAGGGGCTGTATGAACATGAAGCATCTCCTGCACAATGCAGTGTTGCACTAAGAGGAAGAATTGTTACTTGGTATGCTGATGGGTTTTATGCTGAAATGGCGGGGTTCAGTACTCTGTCTCTTAGATGGTTTTCTGAAGACTACTAGTAAAAATGGGAACTGGGAAACAGCGTTGGTCCTACTCCAAAACAAATATTGCTACAGAAAGAAGTAATATGGGGTTTGATTGTATCTGCATGGAATGTATGAAACTGCAAAGAAAATAGTAGATTTAGTAATTGAGATTTTTTTTTTCCACTTCTCTTTTGCCTTAGCTCTTTTGGTAGTGGCACTGTGACAGATTTGTTGTTGTTCCAGATCTTGTACATACTAATGCTACTAACTATGCTGACCTCTTTGACATGTAATGAAAACGTTTCTTATCATGAGTGTCAAGAGCGAATTCCATTCCTACATTTTGATTCTTTCCTTTTCACTTTGAAATTCCCTCTTCCTATCGTCAGAACTTAAGACCAGGGCTAAAACAGTCAAACCCACATGCATAACAATGGGTAAGTTTCATTGAAATATTATGAATTTCTCACATTTCTGAACACTTTGTGCCAAAAATACTGATTAAAATTAGTCTCAGATCTTACTAGTAATCATTGTCTCTGTGGCAAAGGATATATTTCTGAGATTAAATATTAGCTTTAAATGTACAAATTAATTCTTGCAAACAATTAGCTGTTAGAAACCTCTTTTTGTTCATATCTGCACAGATCATAGCCTACAATAGCATACAATATCATCAGACCATCAGTTGTGCCTTTTGTCTTTACTTCAATTCTCACCCTGCACCTATGAAATTGGTCATCTTTTCTTCACCTAAACTAAAGTGGATAGGAACTGTAGGTGAACACAACCTCCAAAAATCAAGACTCACCACTGGCTTTCCAAAAGGACTCACTGCTGAACATTTCTGAAGTATTAGAAGAAGTGGATATTCAACAGGTTTTTTTCAGATTCATTTCGAATTCATAAAATAAGCTACCATTCCAGTTGCTGTGACTGCAAAGTATTTTTGAAAATCTACTTTTCACATGTTTTTTTCAGATGCATTACATTAAAATTTTTCTCCCATAGACAGTTACACACTTGTTTCACTGTTGCTCACAAGCTACCAAAACTGTACTGTGGGCCCTTTCCAAACAATATTATTACTTCTGACATTCATAATTTGACTTCCAATCTGGTTTACTGATTCTATTTTCCTGTAAGGCAGAAAGAATAACTTTATTCCCTTGGGAGGCTCTTTAACTGAGATATGTTAGAAAATTAATCATATAACAATAATAACTATTTACAGAATACAAAGTACTAACAAGCATTAACCAAACTTAGTACTGTCTCAATAGCAAAAACGTGAAAGATTTTTAACTTGGGGAAATACACTGGGCCATCTTTTTTTTTAAAAAAAGGTTGGGATGTTTTGTTTCTTTCTTTGAGGAATTGTTTGCTTTCTCTCTACTTTATAAAACATTCTCAAATAGGTGGAATTGCACATAAATTATTAATTCAGGCAATGATTACATCATACAGGCTGTGTAGGCATGTGCTTTCTCGCTTGAACTTTTCAACAAGTAAACAGCAACTATTTTTGCATGGCAAGAAGTGGTAGAGAGAGGAAATAATAACTTTAATGGCAATGACAGCAGCAGGCCTCTTGGGATTTTTAGTATCATGACCAAGGACTAGAAGGAGCTGCTTTTAAGAGAAGACTTGTGGACAGAATCCCTAAACCAGATGAACACTGACTCAAAACAAGTCAAGATTTTATTCCAAACGGGTAGATTTCAGTCACTTCTGAGGTACAAAATATTTTGGATTGTCAATAATGAAATACTTACAAGTCATTTTAGACCCCTTCCCTTCCTTTCCCTTCCTTTCCCTTCCCTTCATTAACTAAATGCCTTCCCATTTAGATAACTCATGGCAGTCTTCCTTGGCCAAATGCACCATGCATGAAAAACTGAACATTTGACTTTACAACAGAGCTTTGACCCACAGACATTTAAACATCACACCTGCAGGGTAATTCAGTCAGTTTTTGAGCTTTTTTTTTTTTTTTCTTTTTTTCTTTTAAGAGATTTTCACAGCATCTGCATCTTTCTGAATTTTGCTCTTCATAGGAAATAGGAAACCAGCCTACAGGGTTCTGTTGATCAACACAGAAAGAGGAGAGAATCTGAACAATGGATAGTTGATGGGTAGATAGGGAAATAGGAAGGGGCCTTGAAAGAGAAACAAGAACAGTTTCTCATAGTGCTTCCTGCCACTTAAGTTTTCCCATCTTTGCTCTCTGGTATCTCAAGTGGATGCGTGGGCAGCTGGGACAGAGCAGACGGTGGGGTCAATAGATGGTTATGGTGCAGATCCTGTTGCATTCTGTTCCCACCCTGTGCGATAGCTGAATGCCAAGTGTGTGTGTTAATATTACTGAGTTAATTATCTCTTGGCAGTATGATAGCAAGAGTTTCCAACCTCACGCTGGACTGGGTGGGTTTGCCACAATCACACAGTACGTATCAGACAAAAGGAAATTCAAACATAATGGAAAATCAAGTGTGTATACAAAAACAAATCTCAGCAATGTGAAGAATAGGACTGGGCTTCTCTAGAACCAGCCAAGGCTGTGGAAATGTGTACATCACTGTGCTTTATTCATGTCAAACATGAACCAACAGAAATACATTAGTAATACCTAAGGAATTCCTTTCCCTTGACAAAGATAGGGAATTGAATGCTCACACTGCCCCTTTTCCTCCATCCCACTTCTAATTTATGAATATTTACTGAAAATTTATCAGGACAAATGTACATCTAATTAATTTCTTTTTAAGTACTCTAGAGTCATGAGACAAGTTATCACACTCATGGAAAACTGAGAGGTTGGAGAATCGTAGAATAACAAGGTCATAGAGTACCCTGAGTTGGAAGGTGTCCATAAGAATCATTTAGGACAACTGGCTCCACACAGGACCACTCAAAATCCAAACCCTGTGCCTGAGAGCATTGTCCAAATGGTCCTCGAACTCCAGTAGCTTGGGGCTGTGCCCACCACCCTCTGGTGAAGAACCTTTTCCTAAAACCCAATCTGACCTGTCCCTGATGCAGAGAACCGAGATCAGCATTGCCCCTCCACTCCTCTCATGAGGGATTGTGGGCCACCATGAGGCCTCCCCTCAACCTCCTCTTCTCTGAACTGAACAAACCAAGGGACATCAGCTGCTACTCGTACATCTTCTCCAAACCATTCACCATAGTTGTCACTTTAGAGAAGGCCATTATGTTGAAATACAAGCACAGCACAGTCATATCTTTTGAATTCTTGGCAAAGAAGACTTTCTCATCTTCTGAAAAGAATGCAGTATTGAGCCTATACTTCTGTGAATGAGAGAGAGAAAGCAACACTTAAATTTTTAAAATTACCTGACCTTAGCACAGCCCTATCCTGAAAGAGAAAGGAATCCAAGGAGTGAAATCCTCCCTTTACAGCAGCATGTTAATTCGGCAAATATTTTGAAAGCCTGCTTTAAGCATGGAGAACCTTCTAGTTGCAAGAGCTTCCCACCAGATTTTATGGATTTCAATCCAAAGATAACAGCTTTTGAAGAGCCTCCTCCTACACTCTCTTCTCCTTTGGCAGTCTCTACAGCAGTCATATGGAGCAAGAGATGGTATTTCAAAATGTTGTGGCTGGCTTGTACAACCCTATTGACCACGTTTTGAATGAATGTTGCTACAATATTTCATATGCCTGTTGTCTGGGGGACTTTTAAGAATTTAGAATCATAAAGATTTTGCCTTAGGCTAGCAGCTGAAGTTAGAAGAATGAGATCCTTAAACGATTTAACAGAAGATTATTTTGGCAGATCAATATAGACTTTTGCTTGATCTGCAGATCTGGTAAGAGAAGACAACAAAACAGGACGATGCCTGAGGATAAAGAATAATATGGAAACAATTATAAATGTCATTCTTTACATTACAAGTTCACTCTTACTTCAAAAGCTATGTTCAGTTGTGCGTACTTGATCTCAAAAAGGATAACAAAGAATTAATTGAAGTTCAACAAGAATGAATAGGGGCATGGAAAAATGCTTGTAAAAAGGGAGGCTGAATTAATTGAGGCTTAGAGATTAGGTGTGTGACTGCTTCAGTTCAAAGTAATGCTGGAACTGCCATTGATCTTAATAGAATAACATCAGTGAGCTAACCGATTGAAGGTGGCACAGTAAAAAGGTGCAAACTTAAGATTGTGATAGTGAATCTGGAACTGCTTTACAAGCAAGAACTAGGAACACTAAATAGCAGCAAGTAAGTTTAAGCCTTCTGATGAAATCACTGAATCATATATTATAGCACCTACAAGACTCATTAAGTCCAACTCCTGGCTCCACACAGGACCACCCAAAAATCAAACCCCATCTCTGAGTGCATTGTCCAAATGCTCCTTAACTATGGCAGCTTGTGGCTGTACCCACTGCCTTGAGCAGCTCATTCCATAGCCACACCCTCTGGTGAAGAGCCTTTTTCTAAAACCCAATCTGGCCCTCCCCTGTCAGAGCTCCATGCCATCCCTTTGGGTCCTGTCACCAGAAAACGGAGATGATCGCAGCTCCTCCATATCCTGTGAGGAGCTGTAGGTTGCCATGAAGTCTCCCTTCAGTATGCTCTTCTCTAGTCTGAACAAAGCAGGGGACCTCAGTCACTCCTCATTTGTCTTGCCCTCAAGAACACTTCACTATTTTCACAGCCCTCCTTTGGATGCTAACAACTTTACATCCGTCTTACATTGTGGTACCCAAAATTGCACACAGTGCTTGAGACAAGGCTGTGCAGAGCAGGGTGGGAAAATAATGTCCCTCCCCAATTGGCAGTGCTGGACCTGATGCACCCCAGAGTACTGTTGACCCTTTTGGCTGCCAGGACACACTGCCAATTCACATTCAACTTACTGTCAGGCAGCCAGAACCCCCAGATCCCTTTCTACAGAGCCTCTCTCCAGCCTCTTGTTCCCCAGTCTGCACATATAGTCAGGGTTGCCCCATCCCAGGTGCAGAATCCAGTACTTGCTGTTGTTAAAATTCATGTGGTTGGTGATTGCCCAGACCTCTAATTTGTCAAGATTTCTGCAAGGCCTCTCTATCCACAAGGGAGTCAACAGCTCCTTCCAAACGTTTCTGCTCAATAGGCACAATTAGGTTACGTTTCTCACTATCATCAGAAGCTTGAAGGCCAGCAGCATTATCAGCAATTGGAAAAAGATTGGCTACTTTATTAAGATAGTGAAGACATATAGTGTTACAATAGCAATTCTAAAGAAGCATCAAATGATAAAGGCTTTGGGACTCTCCCAAACAGTCAGACCTTGATGAATTTAGCACCTACGTAACACCCATTTGTAAGTTTTGAATTGTAACTGCTGCTCTGTGTTTTCATACACACGAACCTTTGTTGATTCAATAAGCAAAATCCTAAAGACAGCCCTTCTCAGAATAGAGGAACAAATAGGAGAGAAGAGAATCTTTTAGAAAGACATTATCCACAGGAAAAGGAGCTGTAACGAAGAAGAAGTATGACTCTTGATCTGTAGCATGTTGTGACCTAGGGTTTCTTTCCAGGGCCTTCCACTCAGATCTTGCCTAACACAGTGCAAGTGCATGATTTAACTTGGAAATTGTCTGCTTTGATTAGTGTGTCAGATAAAGTAACCTCTCAAAGTACCTTCCAAAAAAACTTTTAGGTAAATCTGTGTTTAAGTACATCATGTAGCTGTTGCATAGGAATTAAGGCAGTATAGTCGCTACCTGGCCAAGAGGTCAACACTTATTTATTTATTTTTAAACAGTATATTGTCTTTACATTTCTCCCTGTTTAACACATTTTGGTTTCTCTTCAATTTAACTTTACAGTGAATTTTGTGAGAATTGCCAGGAATTACAAGAACATGATACTGCTACTACAGATGTGAACGAAATGCAGTTTAACATAGATTTTCCCTTACCTTCTCTTCAGCATTTCAGAAAAATAAATTCTATCAATATGTTTAATGAACCCGGGATCAGTATCAAATTTGCAAAGTTATAAGCACTCAGCATACTTCACTGAGACATATATAGAAAATTCAGTAGCACTGAAAACTTGATGAAAATTCAACGAAAATTCATTACTACTCCTGTACTGCTGCAAAAGATCAATTGACCTGACAGAGAGAAAAGAAAGATACCTGAGTCGTTTATGCTTTTTTCACTAAAAAAATTTTCTTCTGTCCCCACGATAGATAGTGTGATGCCTTTGATTTATTGTAGCAGGGCCTTATGCTTGTGACTGCTACTTATGTTTTGTGTACAGTATTTTGTTAAAAAAAAAAGAAAAAAGGAAAACAATGTTCTGTGCTAGGATCAGGTGACTGATTTGATTCCAGTTTTGTTTTACTTGTCAGATTGCATGATGTAACCACAGGCTGAATGTAGGAGATGTATGACTAGCTTCGGCTGACTCAGAAGCTGAGCATGCAAGGGAAATTTTATAATTTACTCCTAGAAGAATGTGAATTTTTAGAAACATTGCCCAATTTTTTACTCAGGTCTTAAGCAAACAATTGTTTATAGAATCCATCTCTTATCTGCATACCAGTTCTGTGAACACATTCATTTCATTATTCATCTATTCTAATTTTGACCGAGGCATCCACAAAGATGCCCACTCTGCTTTATTGTTAGATACTGTTAAAAACACCATGTCTTCTAACACTGAATTCAAATGTTAGTAAAGAACTGTGCTTAAAAACAGACAAAACCACCTATCTCCCTTTATGTATGTAAAACACTCCTGATGATTCTATTGCACTTCTTCCAGTTTGGGGCATACAAGCAATAATGCCTCATGATTTTACCATTTATAGCTCTAGCTCTGCCTACACTAAGGCAGCTGCAGTCTTTTCCCTGGCAATGATCTATTGAACATCTCTCACACTGTTGTTGGTTTTCTGGTTGTTTTTGAACCCCTATGGCAGGATGTGCCCTGTTATTTTTCACCTGATGTCTGCTTTAGTTGCAGTTAACGCAGTGAAGTGTAGGGCTTTTCTGCCACCATTAGGGTGGGACGTGTACTGCAGCAGCTCAGAAGCAATGTTGGAGGGGCCCTTGAAAAGAGCAAAATAAAGACTAAAATGGCACTTTCTTATTCGGGAAGGGGTTTCAGTTTTACGTAGCCAAAGCAAAAGAGGCTAGAGCCTGTTATTCTTGCAGTTCATAATAAGGTCATCATTCTGGGTGAAATAGCAATATGTGCAGTGTGTGATAATGTACATGCAGGTCACTCCAAGAATAATGCCTCCTATTTAATCTTCATATGAACTACAATGGAAACAAAAAGCACAGGAATACTGTTTTGATAGAGCAAATTCTCAGCTACAAAACACTGTTTTTTGACAGTCATCATCATTAACTATACATTTCACCAGCAATAAATGAGAACCTGCATGTCGCACTCTCAACAATCTGCACCAGCAAAGGTGACCCACTGTCATTACCACAGCTGAAACACATCACCCACTGCCTCACTGTGCTCACATCCACTGGTCAGTTTCCAGAAATTCTCAGTAAACATCACTGAATGTCATTGAGTGTCATTTTTTCTATACGTCAGACATCATTCTGTCAGACTGCCCCTCTGCTGCCATCTGTTGCAAGACAACAACATGTAATGGAATATTGGTGGGCAGGTTCAACCTCTACTGCCATACCACCAAGATCTGCCTCTGACATTGTGAGCCAGAATCATAAAATGGGTCTACATCGCTCTCAGCCCTCTGAGCTTTTGGTTCATCCTCACACATTAACAAATCTTCCTGCAAATTGTACACCTGTCTGAATGGAGTCCAAGACAATCAACGACCCCTTGGCTTGTTAACCAAAAACCGCGAGCTAGCAAAACCAGGAGACATATTTTCAGGGTCTTGTCTTCATCAAAAACCTAATTGTCCAGCATCCCACTTTCTCAACAGAATCAAACAATGTTACTTTTATACCTGTGTCAAATTGAAGTCTGACATGCTTACTCTGGTTCATAATATAAAATGCAATCACAAGAGGAAATAAAATGTTTTCAGTGATATATCTTTAGTAAATGTGGAAGGGTATGAGAAAATGATCAATATAAGATGACTTTTTATATTTTATAGAATTATGGAGAACGGTTATATGGAAGAACATTTTCTTGTTCTCTTCACAGACCCGTTCTTCACATTTCTTTTGGAAGGAGTCCACAGATATAATTACAGATAGAAAAAAGCATCTAGCTTTGTAGGCTAAGAGCTGGGGAGTTGAGAGGACCTGTTCTTACACGAACCTGCAAAAAAATGTTGCACGACCTATATCAAAACCTATGGTATACTACTGATAAGATTTCAGTTACAGAAGATTGATGCATTTTCTTGAAAGGAGACATTGCTGTACACCTGTTCACAATAATTAAAGACTTGAACTAGCTCCTCAGAACTACTTCAAGTCTCCAGGAAAATGTGATCCTTTCAGAAGAGCTCAGCAGTTTCCAGTAGCACACAGTTTTCATGGAGATAACAGATTTTAAGATTAGTACAGCAGCATGAACACTCCATGCCCCCTTCCCTGCCCTCACTGTCTGTAAGTGTGAAACTGTCTTTGAAAAAGATGATCTAAAGTTCCACCAAGGAGAGTGCTTCATATCCTTTGTTGATCTTTGGATGAGGACAGAAAGATTACCAAGTTGTTTGAAATCCTGATAATAAGCAACATCTGCTGTCCCAGAAAGTGGGAATACAGGCTGGCAAGGCTGGTAGGAGAATAATACACTTTGATACTTTGCTAGATTGAATACTTTTCATAGTAAGTCCTTTTCTGTGGGGAGAGGAGGAAAGGGGAGATATTTTAAAAAGATTATTTGCCTTTTTTTTTTTTTTGTTTTTTTTTTTTTTTTTTTTTTACAGGATCTTATCAACCACAGCTAGAAATGCCACATTACTGGAACTGACTTTTGTTCATTTGTGCTATATTTGCTTTCGTTGCAATTAGGAGGTTTTTTTTGTTGCTGTTGTTATTTTTTTTAGTTTTTTTTCCCCCTCAGGTTTACTACAAGCATTTTCACAGAAATCAGTATAGATTATCTCAAGACTCTGGAATGTGCAGTCAATAAAATATGAAGCATTCAAGCACTGTCTTCTCAAAACTTTAGAGAAAACAAGGCTAGGATGAATCCTTTCTATTTCTGATAGTATCAGGAAAATACACTTTTACCTTAGTATCTAACATCCACTCAGCCCTGTATCTTATATTTTCTGGGAACGGTGAGAAATGTTCAGGGAAAAAGAATTGAGATACAGGATTAAGTGACAGGGTGAAGTCTTATGTCACGCATATCCTTCCCACTGCTAGTCCTGAGGAGGACTTGCAGATCTCCTTTCCTGCATGGAAGAAATATGATCAGGCTGGAAACCTAGATCTCACTTCTAACTCTTATCAGTTCTTGGCAAGTCACTCCACATGACTCTGTTTGGCTTACCCATCTGTTCAATGGCAATGATGCCTATGAAAAAACATTCTAGGAGCTTTCAGCAAAATGAAGAAGACTAAGTGTCCTTATGACTATGAGCGGGGAACGAAGATCAAACTGAAGCACTGTGATGGGGGTTATTGAAGGCGCATGTTATAGTCATGAGGACCTGGCAATTAACTGACTAGCTGTGTTCTCACCTTCCATTTTCTCTGATGTTTAAAAAGGGTTTGGTTGAAGTCACGAGTATTTTTGAAGTGTATAGTATTTTTGGAAGGGAAAGCAGTTTAAAGTCTTCATTTCATTAAAAAACTATTTTCCTCTGGAAAGACTTCTTTAATAGGCGTTTTGCTCTTGCTTTACCTGCTGGGTAGGTAGCTGATAAACAGAAAGCTGTACTTTACAGGAAATATTAAGAGAAAGGTGAAGCATATAGTAACCTTAGCATAATTACTTCCTCAGAATATAATAATAAACTGAAGAATATAGTTTCTGTTTTAAATTTTCTTTCTTTCAGATACATATATGCTGCTGTGAAAGCTATATAGTTATGGAAGTTGCTATATAGTTACAGAAAGTGCTTTCAGAAGAGGGGAGAGTACAGGGCAGTGGAGAGTGAGGTTGTATAACTTTTCTGTGTTGCAGCTATTTTTAAAAATGCTCAGTGTGTGCATGAGAGTCAGGACTGGAAAAATGCTACCAAAATACTTCTCCCCACAACTAAATTAAAATTTTTTAAAAGTTGCTTATAACTGAAGGAGAAACTCCTCCACTCCTAACTCAAGTCAAAAAAGATAGAGATAGATACTTCAGAATAGAAAATCAGTACAGTTTGTGATTCACAGGAAACCATCCAATCAAAAATTCATTTACTTTACCTCAAGTGAGCTAGATGACTCTCTTTATAGATTCCTATCCATTTGCACTAGCCATCTAGCAGCACATTTGAATCAACTCTAAGGTCAGCCTGCCACAGATTCAAGTTTTACAAAACAGTCCAGAGTGAAGAAGCAAATGGAAAAAACTTCCATAAATTTCTAAACTTGGGGAAGCTGGAATACAATCAGAGACAAAAAGAATAAGGGAATGTTTTTGCATTTTATGTCCTCCTGAGTTAGTACAGTTGAGAGGAAATATTCTGAAATGAGCAGAGAAAAAGCAAGTAGTACTGTTTTCTCTCTGCAATAACTGCAGAGTCTATCCTCAAGCACACACGCTCAGTTTAGGTTGAATGTAATGAATAATGCAACTTTATGCAATTTTGATACTGTAATTACTCACCGTTTGTAGTGACTTGTCTAGCTTTCCATTCTTTCAGGCCTAATGGGAGATTGCCTGGTGAACTATATAGATCATTCTCACTAGACCACAGTAATGGTATCATTCATAAACTGCAGTATCCTACCCAAACCATATTCCATAACCCTTTCTTATCCTCAAGGTACTACTGGCTGAACTAAGTACATTGAAAAACATCATGATGGCATTGCTTAGCCAGCCAAAATAATAAATTTCTCGAGGCCAGATTCAATATTATTGAAACTCCAGGTGGGTAATGGCATTGTACCAGGGTAAAATTCTTCCCACTCAACTAAATGTGTCTCATAATCTACATTACAGATGCAGGCAGTTAGAGTTTTTGTTGACTAACAAAGGGAAGGGCATTAGGGCTGTGTTATCATTCTAGTGTTGGAGGTATTTAGAAAATGAAAATTGCTTCCAGGGAAAACTGCATCATAAAATGTAATCCAAACCTGCATAAGAAACACACGCATACGTTTTCACTAGAAAAAAAAAAAATCTGGAAGAATCAAGGTGTCAGTTTTCAAATTACTGCTCTTTCACTCCTTAACAACTAATAAAAATCCAAGGGCAAATTACAGAAGGCTAAATCTTGATTTTCCAAGTCCTACATGCACCTTGTTCCCTCTTCTGATGGAAACTACAAGCCAGGAAGATAGAGCATGCATGCATCAACTTTCCATCAGTCAGAAAAGCAAATCAAGCTTCAGGCTAGCAACCTTCTAGTTTCCATTTTTCCTCTGAAACCAACTTTGTCCATGACAGCCACGCTTTTACACTGAAAAAATTTAGGCTTGTTAGAAGTGAATTTTAATTTGGAACTAAATAGGCACATAAAAACCAGAGGAAATGTAATCCTCATCCTCAGCAACTAGGGAGATTAAATTAATAATAACGAGAAATTTTCTTTCATGAGCATTCTTCTCATATTCCTGCAGACACATAAGAATGGCATCACACCTTATTGCAAGTAGAAAACATCTTGAGTAGGGACATTCAAGCAGAGGTACAAGCAAAGCAAAGAAACAATCTTCTAGTTCTCTCATATATCTACAAACTCTTGCACTGTTTCTGGCTACATATATGATCACCTAACCCAACCCTCTTTCAGGTGATGAGACTTTATGAGGAGGTTACTTTTTCAGTACATAATTAGCTTTGGAACAGATATCAATTTTTTTCCCAACAGATTCATGTCAGGATATCTCACAGAACAGCAAATATATCAAAGCTTTTAATAAATGTCTTTTTTTAAAAAAAATCTCTATAAAAAGGAATGCATTCTTTATGGAACAAGATTCAGACCTGATAAATCTATTTTGTACAAAACATTAACTAATGGTAATGGAGCAGAAGATCAGTCTTTTGTGACAAAATTAGAAAGGGAACTAAAAGGTGAAGTAACAGAGAAGTTAGTAAGATAAGGTGCTTCATTTTCTTGCTATTCTGTTTTTGTTCCAATTGGTGCTGTTAAGTGGAAAAATAAGTTAAAAGCGAAGATGACACAATAAATGTCATCCATTTTGAGGAACTACATCCTAAACTGCAAAAGAAAAGTGGAAACAACTAGAACCCAGTAATTTAGTATGTTCACAATAGAAAGTTGATTCTTTTATATAGAGTGAGTGATAAAAATCAGCAAGGCTTTAAACCACAAGCAAAGAATCATGTTCTGTTCAGTATAACTAGTTTGCCTACTATAAATTCAGATAAAGTAACACTTGATTGAATAAATATGGAAAAAAATGAGACGGGAAGAATTCAGTAAAGGAGAAACTTAACAGAAATCGGAAAAACATTTTTCATGGTTTCTGCCTAGGATAAAAAAATAAAAAAGTACATTGCTCTTCTCAGACTGACATCTTTATAACTTCTACTTGCAGTGACCAGTATGTGACTTGCTAAGGTTGAGCTGTTTAACTTTCCACAAGAAATGTTTGTATTGAATTCCTATTTAGTTTTTGTATTTGGGAGGAGCAGAAAAGGAGGATGGAGTCTAGAAAGAGACAGTGTCATATAGCAATCTTTTGGCTTACTAATGCAGCACTTTTCATGATTTCCAATTTGGACGATCTCTTAAATCAGTGAGTGATCCTACACCAGACATTTTAACTTGGGATTAAGTCATCATGATGCCTTCAAAGAATTTCTTTGTCTTATCTTCTATTGGTCAGAGTAATTTTTGCAGAATAAAGAGAAGTGCTCGATA
This sequence comes from Tragopan temminckii, assembly GCA_028571105.1. NCBI lineage: Eukaryota > Metazoa > Chordata > Aves > Galliformes > Phasianidae > Tragopan > Tragopan temminckii. Next base: position 18,205,130 of record JAOWBP010002392.1, on the reverse strand, counting down.
CCCCATGCCTGCTAGTGCTCAAGAGGCATTAGGACAATGATCCCAACAGCATGCTTTAACTATTGGTTAGCCCTGCAGTAGCCTGGAAGTTGGACTTGATGATCTTTGACAGTGCCTTTCAACTGAACTACTCTTCTTTTTTGATTATTCTCTATAAATATAATCAATGTAGAGCACAGTACAACCAAACGTTGATTCATTCCCTCCCAAGAGAGATGGGTTGATCTCTGCCTGTAAAAGAAGTCTAAAGTTCAAGTTCAGGAAGGTAATTCCAAGCCTGTTTTTAAATTTTTTTTTTAATTATTATTTTTTAATTATGCATTAATTTTCTTACATTTCTCCCTAAAACTATCGAAAAGGCCTTGCAAGATACAATACAAAGTTACCATGAACTTTTTCATAAGCACTCATAACTATCAAAGGCTGTGCAGGAGCCCTTTCCTAGGATAAATACATACATTGCTTCAACAGAAATTGCATCTATTAAGCTTTGGGACAGTTCCAGATATTGGTTGTTCTTACCAGCTGCTGATTATTCAGAGTCCGTTTTGTTGATAATTGCCCAAACACAGATTATCAGAGCATGGCGGCACATCCACACTTTTTTTTTACTTCCATGTAACATATGATGAGATGTGCTAGATTATATAGTTACACAACACAGAAGCCACTTAGAGCCCACTTTCTTGTTTTTACTGTAAAACTGATAGTGTCATTTGGTGATAGCAGTTGGTGTTACTGTATGGGATTACAGACTGTAAGTGAATTCCTGAAACATCTGAAAAACTTCCTTTAAAAGCTCCTATCAAATAATTTAACCAGGATGTCCCAAAATAACAGTCAAACTCCTGTCCACAGAATATTTATTTATACTATCATCTTGTTGGCATTGCTAATACTCTTTGTGCTCCAGGTGTTCACCTCTGTATCATTTGATTTAGTAATTAACAAACTGTCCATTTCTTAAGGCAATTGTGTTTCCCCATCTTCTGCACAGGCTTGCTTAAAGATAAGTATAGAAAATGACTTCTGTCACCAGGGAACTTAAGCAGGTTCCCAGTATGTAGATTAGTGGAGTAAATTCCTTGAGACCTAGAGTCTCACAACATCATGTGTTTTACTGCTCTATTTTCTTGGTACCACTTCTTCAATGGATCTTGACCTTATATCTTAGGCTGTCCATCCTGCTTTCACAAGATATTCTGTTGATCAAAAGGCAATGATTCAGCCCCTAGTTCATTTCCACTGATACTATAAGGATTTTAGCCAACTGAAGTGAATAACTTGAGCTGTAAAAGAAGTAAAAAGTATCTGACACAATAATACTTCTAAGCAATACATTTAAGAACATACAAAGCACTTTGTCTCATTTCCTAGATAATGGTAGTAACTGAAGTCATGCATAAAGCAGCACTTAACTCTCAACTTCCAAAATGATTAGGAAGAATTCTTTAATAAGAGTCTTTCTGGAAAAGGCATCCAAAAAAAGACAGTTCAGTAAACCTTTGGCCATGTAGTCTACAAAGATGAAGCACAATCTGTTGGCAGCCTTTTTTTTTTTTTTTTCATTCCCTTAATCATTTCTAAAGAATAGCAGAGACCAGGTCCTAAAATACCTTAAAGATAGGTTCAGTACTTTAAATTCTGCCATGTACTGCTATGCAGTTGTTATTGGCTTACTTGTCATTTTAGAAACTTCCTTGGAATAAATTGTTAAGCAGCTTTCTGCATTTTGCTGGTTTTCTGGAGGGGAGATTTATTATTTGAATGACGACTGCTCTAAACATTCCAAGGGAAGAGTAGCATTAGAATCACTTGCATAGGTGCAAAACCACTTAGGAAGTTTAGACTTTCTTATGTTGATGTCTAAAATATTTGCACTCTTCCCAGCCTCCTACTCACTTTCACCTGGCAGACCTTGAGTCCTGTAGCAGACAAATGAAACAGGTATTTCTGCAACCAGTACACAAATCCACTGTACTCCATGTACAAAAGTGGTTACCAGGTAGATGGATGAAGTGGTCAGAATTTTTTGTTTGTTTTCCCACTGAAAATTTTAAAAAGACAATACAACTCCTTTCAAAAATAGTCTGGTTTGTAGATTAGAAGAAAAAGCCACCATCTGCCAAGACTGAAACTATTTCTTCTTTTGTTGTTTACATCAAGCTCTTTGAAAGAAACAACATTAATTTTCAGCCCCCACCTTTACTTAGTATTACTGATTAAGAAGTAAGGATCAAATAAAATCAGAACATGGATATTTTTCCACGAACTGTTTCTCTGCCCCCATTATTTTCATCATCTCCCATTTAACCCAGAGATTTTTTTTAAAAAAAGCTTCCCACAACAATCTTGTCAAGAAGAGAAAGCATGTATCCACATACGCTGTCAGATGGACAGCTGACCCCTTGCAAGGGTTCAACTGTGCTTTTTATGGCTACAAATGAGGATGCAAAATGGACACTTAATTACACTGTAGTATTTGTTTCTCCAAATTCACGTTACAACAGCTCATGCATTCGGTAGACTACTTCTAGTACAGATAGGTTTCTACAATAATCTGAAAACTCCTCCTGCTGGAAATATCCAGTTTACAACCAACATTTTTCAGTGAACCTGAAACTGGCAACAACATTTAGAGCAAGGGAAAACCTTAGCAGCAGGACCTACACAGATGCTTCTGGGATTCTGCCTCCAGCAGTTCACACCCACACTTTCTCTTTAACAGGAATGCTCTAGATTCCATTGAGTAAGCCAGATAGAATCTTTTAAAGCCATGTCTATCTTATCAAGTCCTAATACTTAATCTTATTAGTTTATATTTTATTTCATTTATTTCTACCACGTTAGGTAATACCAAACAAGTCCTAGAGGAATTATCTGTCTACACAGCTGTTCCATGTCAGGCTGCGTAGTGAGGTTAGGGAGGGAATTTCAGAGCAAGGTGAAATTACCCAGGGCAGAAACCTCCCTGTGAGTCTGAACTGTTGGGCTGCTCAGTACTCTGGGATGATTTTGTTATGTTTCCTTGTTGCAGCTGTGCCCTACTTTTACAAGTAATTAATAATTATTTAGGCAACAAGAGAGAGACTCTAGTGCCCAGTATATCTATGTGGAATGAAGGACGCTGGCAACCTTTTCCTCAGCCTGATTCATTACAGGTTCTGAAAGGGATTTCATGCATTCCTGGGTTTCTATGCTCTTTGTACTCAATAGCCTTGATCAAGTAACTTAACTGTTTTATTAACCCAGAGAGTATAATAATTGTTAAAGAGTTAGCACTGTAATGTAGAGAAAGTACAGGGAGTGGAGTGTGTCTAATTGTCCACCTCTGTTGGTGCTGTGATGATATTATGTTGACACTGGGATGGGGAATTCATTTTTGTTGATGTAAGTGGAGTTTGTGAAGACTGTGTGACTAATGTGTATGTCATTGAGAACTGTTATTTCTATAAAATCTAGAAGACTTAGATGGCAACATATTCATGTTCACCAAACATCTGAACAAAGTGTTGTTAAAAATCACTACTGGAAATCCAATATACAATGCATACAAAAATACAAGCTTTCTTCTACAGTGCCTGAGCTTAAAGTTTTAAAGAGGATTTTTATCTTCCTCTCACACATAGCTCAAAAGGCAAACATCATAAATAAAAAATTGTTGTTTCAAATGAAACCAGACAGTCAAACTTAACACAAGGACACTTTCTCAAGAAGTAAGTTCCAAGCTAGCAAAAAGCAGTATACAAAATAGATGATCACAAAGAAGACTGAACCAAAGCCTCCAAATTAAAAGAAAACAGGCATATATAAGTGTTTTGTGCAAACCCCTAGGGTCGTATGTTGCAAAGACAGTGCATCCCTAGGAATAATTCAGTGGTGCTTGTTAAAGAGATTATGGAGTAGGAATCTGAGCATTTCCTCCAAAATCCTGCTGCAGAGGAAGACATTTTTATCTGTACTATATGTGTGGGGACAGTGGTAATTCTTCAGTGATGTTTATGAACATTTTATTAATATTTTATTTAAAGTTAATGGACATTCCACCAAACTTTCTTTACATGTTAATAAGCATTTGCTAAATTTTTAATTCCTGTGGCTGCAAACTGATAAATTGTTCCTAATAAAACCTTTCAAAAATTGCCTTTTTTATCTTTCATACAACTTCAAATACATTTTAAAACACATTACAGGAAAATGACTGTGCAGAATTCCTGCATTTTTCCAGTAAAACATTTTCAAGTTACTTCTCTTCTTATTTCACTGCACTTTCAGGTGTTAAGTACCAACTTTTCAACAACGGAATTCCTTTAAAAAAAAAAAAAAAAATCACTCCACTGGCCTAGGCAAACAGACCTGTAGCCCAGTGGGCAGGTGAGATATTATTTAAAGAGAACACATGAACCTGGATACTACTGGTGTGTTCACAAATATGTTCACTCCCACAGGGAAGGTCTTTGATTTCTGAAGACGTTTCAGCCTTTAGATGCATCACTGTGTACTCTCCTAGCCTGCTTCTCACTGCTGTATCAGATACTCCACTGGTGGTTGTACAGCACCATATATATTTGCAGAATTTATACTGTAAACATTGGAAGTAAAAAGAAAAGAAAGAAGATTCACACTGGCTAAGTTTTAGTCAATTTAGCTGCTTAGAAGATATTTTCTGAAAGTACTTCTATACTGTAGGGAATATCTATCCAGAAATTCAGATGTGGGAAGTGTCTCATCATAGATTCTAATATAGTCTAAAACATCTGGTAAGCATTCTGCTGACCCAAGGGAATTCACTTTGGAAGCAGAAACCTTCGTAAGAACAAGTAAGAGAAGGTGTGCATAGCGTGCGATTCGTGACTAAGAAAGGGAGTGGGAGTGAATAGAGGACTTCCCTAATTCATTTAATTAATTTGTTACGATACGGCACTGAGACATCAGGAAAGCAGAGCTCAATAGAGTTGGCTTTAAATATTCTCATGCCTTAAACTAGCCTATAAGAAATTTCTGACCTGTGTATTTTTCTAATATTAATACATGTGATCAAATGATGCCACTGCCAAAAGATACCACTGTTTTTACTGGTATAATGTGTTTCAAAACAATTACATTTTAATGTGGAGTTGTTTGTAAATTTGCTATCACTTGAAAAAGCTAGGTTTTGCCCATGCCAGACAAACTAGATTGCATTTTCACCTTCGTACTGGACTTAAATACCTCTACAGAAGAATCATAATAACACACACGGGTTCGCACCAGAAAGTCTATATTCACAAATGGTATTAACCATGGCTTAGTAGACCTGGTAGAGATTTATGATCGACACAAAATTCTATCTGAGAATGGAGCTGTATCCCCAGATATCATTGAGATTATTTGCACCTGTTCACCTTTCCACTTCTCTCTCTATTTCCAGCACTAATCGTTCCAAACGTATCTGTACTTAAGATAGACCAAGACAAAAAACCAATAATTTATCCATCTTTGCAGCTTACTATAGGCTAACAGTAAATGGCCAAACCCCCTTACAAGCTCTTTCACAGAATCAGGTGATTCTGATGACATTTGTCAAATACTTACTATGCTTTTTGAAAGTAGGTAAGACTGTCAGCACCTGGCGGGGGTAGGTTATGTATTTAGAAGCACAGTAGAGTACCAGCATCTTGCATGTTGACTTCCCAAGTAGAGACAGAATCGCTGCTTTTCCTAATTGCACTCTGAAGTACATTTCAAGTCATACTAATAATTCAGGAAGGACAATGGCATGCAGGATAACCTTTTTTCTCCAGGAATTTTAGCTCTGAGCCAATAACTTCTCATGAAGAATTCACAGAATCACAGAATCACAGAATTGTAGGGGTTGGAAGGGACCTCAGAGATCATCGAGTCCAACCCCCC
>JAOWBP010002392.1:18156020-18199138 GCA_028571105.1 Tragopan temminckii | reverse complement strand
AGTTATCTGCAGAAGAAAGGCAGAAAAGGTTAACGGTGGATAGCTGCAGGTGGTCATCTAAAATTGGAGGAGATGCAGGAGGCAAAGATCAGGAAAGGGGAGACATTCACATAATAAGACCTACCACAGTAGAGGGGCAAGTGAAAACTGAATTAAAACATGGAAAAGAGAAATATATTTGTTGAGGAGAAAATAGCTGCCAGCTGGAAAATTTCAGAGTGAGTTTTAAATATTGCTGAGACTACACTGCTCAGAAGTCAACCGAATCTTCTGGGCATAAAATTTCATTTAGCACATTGCATTAAAGTGCTGCAGCTGTCTGCAAGGGTGGTGAGGTTTCTTCTGCTTGTACATTACACCCATCTCTGTGATATCTGGAGGTTTGTGCATAAAAGCAATCTGACACTCTCTCATGTTATTCCTCCTTCTACAGGGCCAATTGTGTGTGCATTATTAATGGGTAAATTTTATATTCTGCTGGCTTTTATTTCTTTTGTATTTTTCTTATTAGATCAGGAGCAAACTTAGAACTAGCTAGGAAGAAATGTTTTTTCCTCTACATAAGCCTTAAATTGCATTTGAAATGTGAGGTTTTTACTATAAACCTGTTGCATTTTGATTAAAAACGTAATCAATGCAAGTTTCCACTTAACAGAAAAGCTACTTTTTCCCAGAGGAAAAATAAGTTCTTGACACATTTTTTTAACCAAATTGAATAATAATGAGTTTCTCACTATAACACAGAGCACTTGTCACCCCGGAAGACCTTAGACTTAGAAAGAAACAGCTCAGGAAATATTTTAGCAGCACATTAAAAGGCAGTGGATGAGTTCAGGTTGGTTGTATAATGTTTCAAGTGAGTAAAACAGGATATTTAAATAGAGGAATCTTACTTAAGTTGGAACCCTAACCTTGGCACAGGCTCATATCTTGACTGAAAGTAGATTCTAACTTTGCACTGCTTAACATACCAAAAATCCTTCTCCTTTATATGAGTAGCTAGGTGTGAAGATAACATTAATGTCGTTGTTCCCTGATATTTACAGATGTCCCAGATCTTGTTAATTGTGCCTCTAGGAGTGTGTCAAAAGGGTAAAGTAGCAATAAAATGCCCTTGAAAAGACAAGATAATTGGAAAACAAACAAACAAAAACAAACAAAAAAACAACCTGTTTTGATCTGCGTGATAAATGCATTCTGTAGTACTACTACTACTACTACTAATGTTAGTACTTGTAAGACTTTTTTTTTTTGTAAATGAGAAGGTTTGTCAAGAATCATAGAGTTGGGAAGTTTTAAGAGGCCTGTTAATTCAGTGCTCTACTTATCTGTGGCTTCTGTATGCAGCTGCAGAGCATTATTGTGTCAAATGTATTAAAATGAGGCACTGATATACTTAAAGGGACTCCGTAGGAGCTGATGACAGAAATCTCTCAAAGAGGGAAATATGCTTCTCCAGAGCACTTAAAAGGGACATTTTGACAATGCACCAAGCAAATAACAAACCCAAATGAAAAACAGAAAGTCAGTATCAGGTAGTTACTGTTCTGTGATGTCATAATGCAATACTCTCATCTCATTCAGAATATATTACCATGTCTTTCACCTCAAGTCTGAGTTTAGGTCTTCCTGATTTCATTGGGAGATAAATCTACACCTAAGCTTAAAGCACATACGGGAAATACAAAAATCATTGTGAGATGCAACAAGTATAGAGGTTTTTTTGTTTGTTTGTTTTTGTTTGTTTTTACAGGTGTATATAAAATAAGTATAACTTATAAGCTTGAAAATATCCTTGTGCTAAAGGAATAAAACCTGAACTTTCACAGGTAAGTTTGCACCTTGGTCCTAGTGGTGTCACTGGGAATTAGACATTTAAATAACTCCCGAGAACCAGAACAACACAGTGCAAAGGTATTTAGGCAGCTAATGGCATATGCAAGATTGCTTAGTAGGATTCTAAACTTTGCACTACGTGTGGTTTCAGCTGCTTTTTAAAGATAGATCATTTAAATGTCCCACATTCCTAATAGCAGCAATAATGTTGCTGCTTTATAAATGCTTTCCTCTTGCATTCAAAGTATCATTTGACTTACATAATAACATGCTGTGTATCTGCTCACTGTAGCTTCAGTGGGATTAATGGGATGCAAGGCAGCATACAATACTTTGCTTTTCTTTCTTTCATAACTGCTGATTTGCAAAAGCTAAACAATATAACCCTGAATAAAACCACATTAAAACAGACTACATATGGGGTGCAATATAAATAATGTGACAAGATGAGACAATACTTCGCCAGCAATTTGAGAACAGTTTCAATAGAAGAGTAGCACGTTGCCACCCACACTATTTATTCTTCCTTCTTTTATTTTTCAAACTCATGTACAGGCTTATGATTAGAGATACTGTTGTGTTTCCATAAAGGAAAGCCGCATGGACAACTGAGCTTGTATTGATTCACTGAGTTTATCACCTCAGTGATCTGAAACTGATTAGCATTCACCTTGCAAACGTGTTTTAAGATCTGTACAAACATATTACATTTAACTTCTGGAAACCTGATAGACTAGGTGGAACACAAAATGGAACGGATCTTGCAAAAATAAACTGAGTTACAAAAGCCAAGAAGCAGTTTGCCAAGGAAGTCATCTAACATTTTTGACCTAACTTCTTCATGCAGTCATAGAAGTTGCATTCGTTTTAAGTAACTCCACCCTTTAAAAATCCTTTTAAACTTTTCTCCGTCAAATATTTCCTGTGGCACTGAGTTCCATAGGCTAATAATGTGCTTTCTTCTCTGCTCATTTCATATTTTCTGCCTGCCAATTTCATCAGCTTGTCCCTCATCTTTGTGTCACAGGGCTGGGACTGGCTGCGGAAGAAGAATACCAAATATCTTTTCCCATAAACATTCATTATTTTTGGTGAACTTTCTTACAGCCTTGCTTTTTAAACTGAATCACCTTGGTCATTTTGATCTCTGTCAATATTTAATCTCTCTTGCGTTCTTTTCCCCTGTTCAAGTGAAGCTTTACTGCTTGTGGTACACTTTAACTAAGACAGACTATCGTGAATACATTGAGGGAAAGAACGTACCACCAAATTATAGAATTCTTGTTCTGCTACAGTGTTTTCTTTAGCAATCCATGCCATTTCTGATTATTTTCATAAAATCACTTCCTTATTCTAAATTCTCATCAGTATGTCAGCCAACTAACAATGAATGCTAGATCCCATTCCTGAAATACTCTAGGTAATTTAGATCCCAGCAGTGTGTGAAAAATACTTAAGCTCTTCCTCCCACTTCATATCACTTTACATTTATCTAAACCTAACTGCACTGCTGACAGGTTTGTTCAGTCCTGTTTGAGCTCAACTATAAGCTAGCCACGTTACTCTCATTTTGTTAGCTCTGAATTAACGTTACTTTTCCTCGCTCCCTAGAGACAGAATAAAGCTAAAGTGATAATGGAGTTGGTTTCAGGGCCTAGACAGTAGGGTGCTAGAATTGTTTGGCCTGTAATTCACCTCATACAGAACACGCAAAACACGTATTTGTAAAATCCAAGATAATTGCTGCCAGAGTATGTAGGGAAGAACACAAGGATTTTTTTTGCTATTTTGTTTTTGCTAACAGACAGTGACAGGACAGTTCTTAGGTCTCTGTTGGCAAGGCAACTCAGACTCACTTAGTTAAACTTTGGATTTACGTTTTCCTTCAAATTTGGTTATCAGTGCTTTTGACAGTAATTCACTGAGCCTGTGCACATTTTTGTTCAGATTAGAGGTTCAAAGACTGATGACTAGTGAGATCTAAAGCATAGTTTTGCAGCGTATGATGCGTTTTTGTATTAACTCGGTGAAATTCAGTACTTCTAACTGAATGTATTTCAGATTTTGAATTCAATGAGGCGTGAATTTTAAGTGTACAAATCAAAACTGCATGTAATGACCAAAAGAAAAGTGATGTAAAACTATCTGTCTCAGTGTTTTCTGTAGTGTCTGTTACCATAGTATCTAAACAATTACAGCATATCGACACCTGCAGCTGGTGCCAGCTTTGAGAATACTTCTGGATTTTTTTTAATAAAAGAAAAAAGAGTATTTAAATTTTAGATTAATCAACGTTCAAGATGTTCCTATTAACACCCACCCACCATTTTCTTCTAATGTTCAGCGGGTTTTTCCATGAACCTGACAAGATATTGTAGCCAACAAAATAAGAAGCAGCAAAAATATCACTAGTTTTCATTCTGGGGTCAATGCACTTGTGCACAACCTGCATCAAATACATGCTTACCAGGTTGTTCAAAGTGCCGACTGCAAGTAAGCTAATGCAATATAGCACTTGTTTTAATTGCCTGCCATGCTCATTAGTATCATATTCACTGCTAATGAACTAAAGTGTCATATTAGCAGCTTGATCACTGATAATGAGTGAAACTGGCAAAATTTGTTTGTGCTTGGCAGCTTGATTACCTTTCATTTTCACCATCATATACATCTTTGTTCGATTGACAAGGATACCACAACAATCAACAATGATAGCTCATCAGCTACCACCATGTTATCTTTTCAATTAACTGCAAGCATATAAAAGCGATGTGCTGCTTTTCTAAATGTTTGATTTAACCCTGGCAGGCAGCTCAGCATCACCCAGCCACTCACTCACTCTCCCCAGATGGGATGAAGAAAGGATCAGAAATGTGAAAGCACAAGAATTCAAGGGTTGAGATAAGGATTGTTTACTTGGTAAAGCAAAAACTGTACATGGAAGCAAAGCAAAACAAGGGTTTACATCAGCAGGCAGATGTTCAACCACTCCTAGGCAAGCAGGGCTCACCATATGTAGCAAGCTCTTGAGAAGACAAATTACATCACTGCAAATATCCTGGCCCATCCTGCTTCTTTAACCCAGCTTCTATTGCTCAGCAGAAGCATACATACTGGATATCCCTTTGGTCAGTCTGGGTCAGTAGTCCTGGTTCTGTTCCCACCCAGATCTTAGTATCACTTGAGAGGGAACCCTACTGGGGCAGTTCCCTCCTGAAAGATGGGTCCAATGATACAGATACATACTGGGCAGTTTGAGCAGCTGGGCTTTGTGAGAAGCCCACCTAGGATCAGTTTGGGAAGGATGGGAACCTGTGGGAGGGACCTGACCCTGAAGCAGGGGAAGACAGTGAGAAAGAAAGAGCAGCAGGTGATGAAGGTTCACCACAAACACAGCTCCCCATTCACTTGTGCTGCTTGGATAGGAGGTAGAAGGGAGTGGATGGAGAAAGGTGTTTTTATGGTTTTAGTTTCTCACTGCTCTAGTCTGTTAGTAATAAGCAATAAAGTATATTAATCTCCCTATGCTGTCTGTTCTACCCATGACTGTAATCAGTGAGAGATCTCCTTGTACTTGTTTCAAGCCATGAGTCCTTTTTCCATCATGTTTTCTCCCTTTGTCCCATTGAGGAGTGAGAGAGTGATGAGCTGTGATGGAGCTTAGTTGTGTACCAGTTAGAAATTACCACAGATGTGGAACTGTACAATACAGTTTTTCTGCTTTGGATATTATTGATATCTAGTAATACAGAAGAGACTAATAGAGGAAGTTGACATTTTGCTGTCAGACTATCTCAGGTTTTTAAAGTAATTGTGATCGTTGATGATAAACTCATGAAAAGAGATAGCAACATGAAGAGATGGATTAAGGCTGACTATAGGGCCCTGAGAGTGTCAGACGAAAGGTCTTAGAAAAGAAATGTAGTTTAGCGTATCAGATACTGTCTGAATCTACAAAAGGCCTGAACTGTTGGCCAAAAAAGGCCACTGGATGATGTTTCTGTCAAACTGTACAAACAAGGTAATAGGATAAAAATAGATGATAGCATACGCTATAGTATTGTATAGACAATGAATTGTTGTAATCTGACATTGGAGAACAGGATGGTGACTGAGCTGTTTGTGCTTAGATACCTGTTCCTTTCCTCCTTCATTACAAATGAATTTCATTCAGCCTGAAGAGACCATCAGAAGATGATCTCAACTGGGAAAAGGCTTCAATCACAACAAAAAAAAAAAAAAAAAAAAAAAAAAGAAAAGGAGCAATTGACCAAAGACTTGCAAGATCAGTGATTAATAGCTTGGATGTAAGAGTAAGCAGGAAGCTCATGTTGCCCTAGCCTAGCTCAAATCTTAGCTGCTACAAGTTAAGAGAAACTCAGTCATGCTCCAATGAATGAAAGCAAGACCATCTGGATAGAGACTGACTACCAAACACCAGTGTTATTTCGTACCTCTTAAATAAATATTTGTGGTTAGTCTTGCCCAACACAGCGAACAGCTCTACTGGAAGTGTTTAGTCTTCCAGATCCAGAAGAACAGCTGCACCCACAATATTTACTCCCGGAATTTGAGAGTGGGTTCTTCTTCAGTGTTCTTTCTTGTGGAAGACTGTTAGGAGATTTTTTCTTAGATCTCTGGAGGATCATCTATATAATCTATGGAGGAACATCAGACTGAGTGAATAACTGATGAAAAACATATATACTCCAAGATCTGAGAGAGAACATTTCTCACAAAACAGTAACTTCATTTTTACCTTTTCAGTCCTTGTTCTCAAGGGAAACTTGAGAAACTCAAACCTTCAAAGTAAGTCTCTAGGAACTAAAATTCATAACACTATCGGATACCAGAAATCACAGACTGAGTAGAGAGATACTAGTCCTATGGTAAATTATGCCTTTTTTTGCCCACACCCAGTAATTCCCACAAGTTCAGTTGATGATAAATTGCCGATCTCTTTCCCACAAGAGATAGTTATCAAATCATCTCTTCTGTTGCAAGTGTCATTCCTCTGTTTCAGAGGTACCTGCTGCCTTTTCTCTCAAACGATGTAACTGATTAACAAATTCAAACAATTTTTCTCAGTTTAGATTTAACTCCAAAGATCTCTTCTTCTCTTTCAAGTCTGAAGGACTTGCATGCTTGAAAGCTTGTTTGTTTTTAGTTACAGACAGAGGCAAAACAGACAAGAGCAAACCAATCTAAACAACCAAATGCAAAAACAAACAGAACAGAAAATTCTCTCCTTCAAATTGCCGAATTTAGGAAACATACCTGTGTTTTTAGGTAATCAATCAATTATATAATTAAATCTCACATGGGAGAAGACAAAATAATTTTATTCTACTTGGATATGCTAAAAAAAAAAAAAAAAATCATTTGTTTCATCCTTTGAAATAAGGACATCCAAAATCATATCTTACCACAGGAATTAAAACAGTGCAAAGATAAATAGAAAACTGATTTTAGAAATACTGTTCAGCAAAAGGCTGAAGGAGATCAACTTCTCTGAAAATTGCCTCCTGCTGTCTACCACATTTTATAAGCCATGCCGGGGCATATTTGAATGAAGTAATTTGCCATACACAGATCTTTTAACTGCTCAAATGCATGCAAAAAGTATTGTGTAGAAATCACACAATCAGTTTAAATATTCATATCTCAAAAACATGAACAGTTTCCATTCATCAGGAAAAATAGTTTCTCCCCTTTATAAATACCTCTGAATCGTAGAATGGCTTAGGTTGGAGGAGACCTTAAAGCCTATCCGACCCCAACCCTCCACCATGGTAAGGTTGCCATCCACCAGCTCAGGTTGCCGAGGGCCCCATCCAAGCTGGCCTTGAGTGCCTCCTGGGATGGGGAACCCACAGCCTCACTGGGCAAGTGGTTTGTGAAATTGTGAAAACAATTTGTTAAATGTGATAAAGCACCATGACCTATGCTTTTAAACAGAATGAAAAATTTTTGTCATACACGTACTTATGTATTTGGTTTCCATCCATTTTATTTTATTTTTTTTTTTTAAACTCATTGCTTAAAACTCCGGCATGGTCAGCTTGATGCTGTTGTAATGAGTTAGGTAGCCTATATTTTCATTTTCAAAGAATATGGTGGTAGACAGACACACGCACAATATTTGTCTGAAGCAGATTACCTACATATCTGCAACTATCTACCCAGGGGATAATGGTGCTAGCCTTAGTAGTAAGCACTCGTTCTGGGCTTGGCAATGAAGTGTTGTCTTGCCTCTAGGGAGTTGTGCCTTTGTTTAAAAAACAAACAAACAAAAAAACCCCACTGTCTGCAGAGGCTGGCAGATGCCATCTTTAGCCACCGTTCCTGTGCTGTTCAGCCCTGCAAGAGACCCTTGCAAAGAGTGTACACTCTTCCTGCCAACATCTTCCCCTGTAGATCTATTTATGTTATTTACATGAACCACTGGCTGGTTCTTACAGAGCAGGACAGCATACAATGCTGTCTAATATCATCTATCTTCTACCTTTCAAAACACATTTGGATGAACTTAGTGGGGAGCGACTATAACACTGAACACCAGCAATGCAGTTTAAATCACTTGTACACACCACAGACTATTTTTTTTCCTTTATGTAGCTGCACTTGCTGCAAAGGAATTAGGTTAAATTTGCAACAGAGAGTGTATACTACATTACGTTTATAGGTATCACAGCCTTGGGCATAGGAGAATTGGAATTGAAATACTTCTGTAAAAGCAACCTAAGCCTGAGTGCTTGCCCATTTTCTCCTTCCCACCTCCTGCACAAACTGCTTTTCTAAGAGAAAAAATAGGATTGATTTAGCCAGAAATGAGCGGTGTTAGTTGGCACATCCAAGTCCACAACATCAGAAAAGATGAGCAACATAAAAAGCCTCCTGCCCCTAAATATGGTGAAATTTAAAACATCCCTGAACTGTGCACTGCACCAGCTGATGGCTGGGATGAATCAGAGCAACCATATGGCAGGGAAATAGCTGAAATGATGAAGCAAGAGGCTTAATTTACTTAGCAAAAGCAGGGATGCAGAATAGCCACTAAGATACATAGGTAGATAGATAAATAATGGAAACTGCCTGAGTTAAAGAGGAATAATGTTTTGAGTTGGATACATACATAGGCATGTAATAGAAACACACCTAGTACTTTTCTAATGCTTCGCTCATCTGCACTCTTGAACAGCTGGTTGAATGTAGTGGATATATAAATATCCTGCTCTGTAAAGCATTCTACATCTTGAGCTTATGATTACAGCAACAACATGTGCTGTTTTGTTGTGGTATGGTCAGCGCACGCACAGTGGTAAATCAAGTGGGTTTTGTGGCCCATTTGGGATTTTTTTTATGCACAGGGAAGAACTGCTGAACTTACTTCATCAAGACACTAGAGTACATTACTACCACAACTCTTAATTTAGATACAACATTCATTGTTTTAAGATGTCAGCGTTCTTTTCCGAATGTCTTACTCCTGCAGCAGTTATCTGGACATCTAGGCAATAATAATGCTATAGAAAGCCTTTGAGATTTCCCCCCCCTCCCCGAAAAAAAACTGACGGGCATTTCCATCTTATAAGAGTAAACAAGAAGAAACTGATACAAATCTTAAGATTATTTAAAGCTGCTTGATTTGAACTTTAAAGAGTCCATTCTATTTAAAGAGATAACATTGAAGTTACCTATAACACTGTGAGGAACCACAGTTCTCCCAATTAACGGTCACTATACAAAAATAACTTAGACATACCGCTTTGCAATTTCACCTAGTCCTTTGGCTACACCTTGCATACAACATTGTCTCACATCTATGCTGCTGAAAGGGTTGGCACAGATTCTTTCTATTTCCACAGACAGAGAACATACATCCTGATCCTGCAGGGCATCTCTAGAACTCTTCTTCTCCCTCCTAGTCACTCATATCATAACAAAGAACAAGGTTCCCATTTTCTTCTTGAAGTTAAGAACATTTTGTTGTGCAAGCACTCAAAAAAGATTATCACACATCCAAAACTTCATCTCAAGCCATGACTTCTTTTCACAAAAGAAAAACAAATTTCTAGTGCTTTTTTTTTTTTAAAGCTGGCGTATATGCCAAGACTTCTATTAGAAGAAACACAGATAAAAGAAACACAAGATTTCTGAAACATTTTAATTACCAAAATGTTCTCTGCTGAATGCAAGACCAAAGATAATACAGAATTCTTCAACTGCTGGAAGCAATGTGCTAGATTGTATTTGGGGTGCTGGCAGCATCTCTAGAAACTCCTGCAGCTCAAAGCCTCACCTATTCATTCCTACACAGCAGTGTGTGTGACATTTGCTTCCATAAATGGGTTCAACTAGTTTTAGATCAGTATCTCACCCATCCTGTACATAACACTGAAGAAGAGCTAATACAGTGGCTGTTCCAGTATTATGCCATTCACGTATTCCCTGCACTGAAGGAAGACAAAACTATTGGTTGAAAGCAGAAGTGTTTCTAAAGGGATTTTATGCCAAGTACTTCCTCTAAGCGTATGTCCTGCTTCCTTATCCACTACACAGGTTGTCTACTAAAAGAAATGAAAGATCTCAGTGAAACTATGAGAACCAAGGATCATGGAGATACTTACTAACCCACTAGCAATACTAATATATAATTTCCTTCATTTAAAAAAGTCAAATGCCATTATCATAGATGGAAGTTATATGTCTTATTTGTAAGACAAGAAGAGGAACATATTTACTGATATAAAATAGCTGTAAGTAAGACACTAGTTAAACAATATTTGAGAGGGTAAGTGATACATGACTATTTACTGCACAGAATATAAAGTTAAACATGCTCATCCACAAGACTCTCCTATGTAGTTACAAGGTTTAGAGTAGATCCTCTCAGTGCTCCTCCTCAGGGGAGCACAAGTACAACTAAATCCATTCCAAGTCCAAGATTTAGACAACAATTTTTGCTTAAGAAATTACACATGCCCAACCAAAGATACAGTTTTAGCAAAGCTAACAAAGCTTAAAATGAATCATTAGTTACTTACCAAGGATCTACATCAGCAAGGTATCTCCTAACATCAAGGTGTAAGGGATATCTGTGCTGACAAAGCCTCAAGAGATGACCCTACCACACAAAAAAGCTACAGAAGCTCTTTGGCTGCTCACTATTTATGGGGTAAGATGATTACTCACAGCCATAGCATTTAGTAATGCCCATTTGGCACCTGTTGAACCAGGTGCCTGATATCACTTCCTTAAGCATCCAGTTTGAGACATTATTGTGGTTGTTAACTGTCTTAGACCTTGGTTGTTTCAATCCTGTGCTGTTGTCTGCCTAAGCAAGGCCTTGGCTGCAACGGGCAGATCAAAGGAGGAAGTTGGGGGTGGGGGACAGGGTCCGGCTCCATCCCTTCCCCTCACCCACCAAATCTATACAAAGCAGCAATAGAATGGTTTGTGCTTCTCTGGGAGACGCATTGAACACTGAATGAACTCCTAGCGCCACGCAAAAGTCAGAGCCAGCACAACTTTTATCAGGGGATAATAGTCCTTTTATTGTCAGCGATTTATTCAGCGCTGTATTTGCTGACTGTGAGCCTCACATAATAAGCCATGGTCAGCTTATTGCACTACCCACCGCTTACAAACAGAAGAATGAACCTGTGACCCTCCCTCTCTTCATTGCTACCCAAAAGCCGCCTTTCTCATGCAAATATACCTCTTTTGTTTTCTGATGTTAGCAACAATGATGTCATATATTCGCGATCTCATCGTTGCCAAAGGGTGTAAAGCACTCGTGAATGAAAGCCCCGCAGAGGATCGAAAAGGAAGGCACAACTGTTGATCAGAATTAGAGCCCAGCATTGTTAAACACCGTGTCCTCTGCTCTTGGCAGAAAATGGGGAATGCCTCTCTTTAGGTTGTTATTAGAATGCTAAGGCAGAAAAAGTCACCTCCCCCAAACTTTGGAAGCTATAAAATATATAGATATTTTCCTTTTTGAAAAGTACTCTCATTTATTTTTCATTTCGGTATGATTTAATAACAACTAAATTTTCTCACCTAAGATGTAATGCACTGCTTGTCAATAAGAGGTCAAATCATGTGGTTACACAGGAGAGTTGCTTTGGAAGTGTTTTCTTTTGGCACTCTGCTGTACGTTTTGATTTATTGTAGCAGGATTGCTTGCCAGTTACCACAGTAAGATTATATCCAAAATACTGTCAAGGATCTGGAAAGCAAAATCTATGCTGTTTAATTAAATACCACCACAACCACCACCCCACCGACTTTCAAAGGAAAAATTCAACAAGGAGATTTTTGCTTTTTTAAAAATTGGTGTGTGTGTGTGTGTGTGTATGTGAATTCAGCTTTAAATTGAAGCTGAATAGTTAATTAATCATTGATTAAAAATATTCTATGTATGTTGGCTTTGTTGCATTGTACTTTAAGAGGGAAAAAGAATCTGAAATGCAAGTGAGAAGTAAATACTAGTAATATTTCTATAATCCAACATGGGATTTTATGGAGCATTCTTTTGTTCTGTATGCTAGTATCAGCCAGTATTAGCATGTTCTAAAAATAATAAGGAAATCTCTTAATAATTCATATCTGCTTACTTGATTATTCATTAGAAATGTGTTGGTTGTCACATTAAAGATGAAACTCAAAAATTTACTGCCACCAAACCTATTATGATATTTGTTGCCATAGCAAAAACGGACCAAAGTATGCACAAATATCTTTTTCTACATGAAGAGGACAGTATAGAAGAGAAAAAGAAAAAAAAAGAAAAAAAAAAAAAAGGAGCAAAGATGTAATAAACAGAATTTAGAAACCAACAATCGTACATCAGTTGTATCTGTCAAGGTTCTGAGCCTCCAAGGGGCTAGTAGGAGCCTTTTAGTATCACAGCCCAAGACATCACTGTGTGTTGAATTCACACATTTGGGTGTCAGTAGTAAAAATGAAAGCAAGCATCAGCATACAGGTAGGTAGCAAACTCCTATTTTTCTGAAAACAGTGCACCTTCAAGATACCTACCGTCATCTTATAATTCTTACAGGTAGGTCAGGTCCTTGGCCAGCGCAAAGCAGTACAGTTCTACTGAAGTAAACAACTCTTTTCCAAAGCATGTAGAGTAAACGTTTCACTCTGAAAGCTTATTCAGGACAGCGGAAAATGCAGCAATTGAATTTCTCCTACCAGAAGAGATCAATCACCATGGAAAGAAAGAAAAAAGCCCAGGACTCAGGAGAGCTGATTTAAGACTCTATCAAAAGAAGACTAGTAAATGGAAGGTAAAGATGGATTTGTTTGAATAGAGCACCATCTCATAATTAAGCTTCATCCAGAAATCAGGTACTTCTCTGTGTATGTACCACAGGCAACTACATGATGATGTCTATTAAGAAGCCCCTTAACAGGACCAGTTGTCTGCCAAATGTCCTTGTACTCCCCCCAATGTTTCTGCTCAAGGTACTGCTGGAAGAACCTCCTTTTTACATGGAAGCACTCATTTACAGCGTGCTGAAGAGGCAACGCTACTTTAATATTCAGGGGTTCAGCTCCACATATTTTATTGCCCAACAGAGCAGCATAGCTATCAGACTGTCTGCTTTTCAGAGAAGGTGTCTGTGTAAAAGGATATTTTCTGCTCCTCATGTTTGCTTTATGCAGAGGGCACTATAGGATTCATTTGACCAGAAAAAGAGTGAAAACAGATGTGGCCTCTCCTAATGGTTTGGGCAGTCATCCTGAATAGTTAATGTTAAGTGATATTCAGCAGCTGGGGAGCAAACACAGGTTTTCTGGGTAAGCTTTTCTCTTCTTTTATTTTTTTTTTTTTTTAACATGAAACAGTCACTGGATAAAGCTGTGAAACTTTAAGTGTAAGAGCTTGTGAAGAACACTCACCATGCATGATTTTATCTAATGACTCATTCAGGTAGAAAAGCAATTTGTGAAATGTAATGTTTAATCTGTTAGTTACTAGAAATAATTCAGATAAGTTCTGGACAATGCTAATGAATTAATGCTCTTTTAAGTTTTACTTAATATTTACTCTGCAGGCAATGGTACTTAGCTTTGAGCGTATGCTTCATATGGAGCTGAATTCCAACTTTTGGACTGTGGTATTGAATAAACTGCAATTATTCCATTGGACCCACTTGGGGAATAGGGTCTTACTGCAGAGCAAGCAAGTTTGAGCTCCAGACCCTATTGAAATTCACCCATTGTGTGAGAATAAAGATTCTTATGAAATAAATCACCTACTGTAATATGAATTTAATCTTAGTCATCCCTCCAATCTGATCAGCTATTCTTGGTGACAAAATCAATGGTGGTAAATTCATTGTGGAAAACAACTAGAAGGTAGCCTTGTAAACGCTGAATATTCACCTGAGATATTCTGTAAAATTTAACCACACCTGATTGTTAAGAAGGAAATAAAATGGTGTACTCTTAGAACTTAGAACTTAGTTTCTGACAAGATTATTCTGCTGCTAATGATGCATCACAGTATTTGTCACTATAAGGTGTGAATTTAGACATGGTAGGTGTTATCTGATCAACTAGATTATGCTTGTGACTTAATGTGATTGTGATGTGCTGATGTCTGAAATTCCCTAGTAATGTATTCATTGTAGAATGAAAGGATAGTGATGATGGCAGTCCAGAAACTAGAGACTGAAAATCACAGGCTTGAGAGGATTTTGGAGAAGGGAAGGGCTATCAACAACGTGTATAAAAACCTAAACTTTAAGGACTGGATGTTGCAAAGCTTCCTGCCTATTCAACCAGATCTGGATTTTCCTTCATATTTTTAAGAAAAGTGTTATAGAAAGAAATGAAAGTTGATATAAAGAGTTGTTCAGAGTTTCTCATTCTGCTTCACTCCTAGACTCAGAAGGAGGTGTACATACAAAGCTGCAACAACTGCCACAGGTGCTCATTATCAGCATTCTTGCATACAACAAAGTGGGATCTCACTAGGGTTCAGTATGAAAATAAACTAACTGCATTTTTTTTTCCTCCCTACAGTCTATTTTTGTGTAGTAATTTTGTTTGTATTGCATTTAATTATTTTAAAACTATCTGTATTATTATATATGCTCTATGTTAACCAAGTCGACAATGTAAGGGAAACAAGGTGATAGAGCATTAAAGCAATAAATAACATCTAATAACTCCCAGAGAGAACAGACAGTGTTTTTAAAAGAATGAAAGTGGAGATAAAGACATAAAAAAAAAAAAAAAAAAAAAAAAAAAAAAAAAAAAAAAAAAAAAAAAAACAGAGGAAAGATTTTTATGATGGGATTTAAAACAAGAATCATAAAAGTGGTGATGGGAGCAAAGAAGTCAAAGAATTTGAACCTGAAAGAGAAAGAAATATTTAGGAACAGCAATGGACAAGAAAATATGCTGAGGCTGTTTGAAAAGGATGAGCCAAGAAAGACAAGAAGACAGGAAGAGTTTGTTTGAGCCCAGTAGTTACTGGTATGTTGAGGGCTTTAAAACAGCAATGATCAAAATGAAGCCGCTAAAATGAACAAGAAAAGATATGTGAAACAAAAGATACAGCAAAATTTAACCATGTAGTCCAGTCATGGCTGGCATATAGTGGACAAAGAAAGAGGTCAAAAAGGCCAAGAAATGAACTACCCCTCAGTCTGGCTGGCTTTTGTACTTGGCTGTTTTGAAATAGATGACTGGAACTTTGCAATGCTTTGGATAGGGCAGCCCCAGGAATTACTACTGAAAGAAAGCGCTGAAGGAAGAAAGTTTTCTCCAAAAAAAAAAAAAAAAAAAAAAAAGGAAATACAAAAAGTTTCATTGTGGTGGCTTCTGATAAGCTAGAACTAGAGAAGACAAGTAAAAAAAGAAGAGCAGATATACAAAGTAAACAGATGGAAGAATAAAATGAATAAATGCAGTAATTAGGAAAGCACAGAAGCACATTCAGAAACATACATGTGTACTATTGTTTTGTTTTCACTGAAACTGTAACCAGTATGAGAGATTTTGAAATAAATTTATATAAAAAACACAGCTTTTTTGAACAACCTGCCTGACAGTTCATCTGACTTGCAGATAGTTTAGAAAGGTTGGTAACAAATCATGAATATGTTTCTGGCCAATCTTGACCTCTGGCAAGAATGTCTGGCCACTATTTTTGTTAGAAAATTTTGTCTAGTTAAATCCTCATACAATAATAACATTCTGTACATGAGCACAAAGGACTGAAAATCCTGAAATACAAATGGAAATGTATTGCTGTTTATCAGTTGTCCCAAACGAGAATAAACAAATATTAAATATAGCACGGTATGTTATACTCAGCACAAGCAAGGTTGCTTGAGATGTCTACATATCTCCATTATGTACTGAAGATGACCAAGAAGCAGATTTCCAAAACCACATAAATGCACCGCCATAGTTTTGGAACTTATGATCAGAGTATAAGGACATCATTTCCAGACTATTCCTTACATTGTGACACAAAGAACAAGCTTTTCCCTTTTCTTTGAGAGCACAGTTTGTGCCCAAACCCCAAGTAACTTTGGACAATTGCCTTTGAATACTCCCTAGTGTAGTGCCTAGCATGATGCTGATTTTACATCTGTTGGAATAATAACACAAAGAACTCATAATAGGCTTTCTAAGTGAAATGATAGCTCCAGCCATCTGGAAATAGTTATAAGGTTTATATATGCACTTCTGATTTTCCTAGAGTGCTCCTATCAAGCATTCAGTGGCAAAACTTGAGAGTACAAGAATAATCCTTGTATGCTTGCTTTTCTGTAAGTGTGACATGCACAGGAACTTTTACATGCCTCAACTTTTTCCAAATGGAAGAACTGATGAGTGCTTTAGAGGTCAATGATATCCTAAGTAGTCTGTGCTACCGAACAGAGTGTCTCTTTAGTACTTCACAGAAAAAGTTTCATCCAGACTGTGGGTAATGACTCATATCCTGCAGCATCAACCAGCACCCAATGCTTCTACATGACCAATTTTCACCTTCCCTGAGATCCCATTTAAACAATGCATGATCATTACTTTTGTTTTGGCAAGATCATTTCACTAAAACCTTCTCATCTCTGTGGGTCCTAAGTTTATTTGCACTCCAGAGCTGTTGGCGAGATGCTTGCCTGCTCCTGAACAGCCCATACTCCAGCACTGTCTGACAAAGCAGGACACAAGTCAGAGGGAAGCTGATTCAGAGCCTTAGACTGCAGATTTGCCCATCCCAGACCAGAGGAGACTGCAAAGAACTTGCTTCTCAGCTAGACAAAACCTTCTTACTCCCTGCATTATGCTTGGTTTCATCCTAAAAGATCAAATAAGGCAATCTGTAGCTGAGAATTTTCAAAAGACAGAAAAAACACTTCAGTTCACTTCTTGGATTTCTTGCTGCTCAGCTTAGTGGCAAACTTCATGCTGATAACTTCTACTGGCTAGTTCTCCCTTGACAGTGCTTTTAGAGCACTGAACTTGTAACTGTGTCTACTTAAGTTCTCATCTGAGCTTCTCATTAAATCACCTGCATCTATTTTAAGCTGGAGTTAATCTGTGAGGAATGGGTAGGTGACAGTAACCAAGCCATGCAATCCACAGACTCCTGTCCTTAGCACAACTTGCTCCCCTCAGAATGTTAGAATTGGATTGCATTTGCCAGGATTCACTGTACAGTATTGAATTTGAATTTCCTGTATCCACTTCTATTTGAATCAGTGATCCTAACAATTAGGTTACCCAGAGCACTCAAGGGGATGTGCCAGGGTGAGATACAAAGCCTCATTGAGAAGGAGTTATCAATTAGCAAAGGCACATTTGCTATTCAAGCTGCATTAGAAAGTAATTAAATTCAAGCAGTCCTTCAATCAAAGCTGCAGGGGCAAGTAAATAAACTCAACAGAAGCCACAGCCACTAAATGAAGACATATGGCTCAGGCAGGGCAGTCAACAGCAGTAAAAGGCTTCTGAGAAAAGAAACTCTTTCAGATTATGCTTAAGGAGGGGGCATTACAGTGGACTCTGGTCATGGAAGCCTTGCTTCAGACTTTGGAAATGCTTGCTCACAGCATCATAAAGTTGAGTTTTGTTCCCAACAAAGGCCTGGGGTTATAAAACCACAGTGAATCCTCTGCAAGCTGACAACACTTATTTGTCTGCGTGCAGTATGAATTGGCCAAGGCATTACAAGTAAACTATTAGATTCCAAGTTCCAATGATTTAAACTGAACACAGGTGAAATGATAAGGTGTGAGCATGCCTGGTGTGAGCAGATACACAAGATAATTTCTCTTTGCTGATGCCAGTGGAAGGCAAGAAAAGAAATCATGGTACCTTTAAACAAATATATTTCATTTCATGTGGATCAAACGTATTCAAGTGCTTTTGTTGAAATCAATTGGTATTACATATTCCAATGGGAGAAGTTAAAATTTCATTAGTGCCAGAAGTATGTGCTTCTCAGTCTTAACATATTTGAGCTTTTTCACGTTTAACACAGAATTTGCTGGATTTGACAATGTTCCTTGTTCACAGTAACTAAGCATGATTATGTGTTTTCTTTCCTAGTCTATAGCAGGTAAAATGAGTTGGATCTCTAACAGCTGCTGGCTCACATCAAAATCTTTCATGCTCTTGATGGGGCAATCATTTTACACTTACCACTTGCAGTGAAAACAATAGAATAGGCAGTATAGTTCATGCAGTAAGAACTCTTGGGTGCATCTCTGTGGATTTCTTCCATCTGATATATAACTGAAGCTTCTTAATGGAATTTAGTTCTGCACTGCTCTGCTCGGCATCATTTCCCAGTGCCATTTGATCCTCTGGTTCCTCTATAGTCTGTGCTATAATCAAAACTTTGGATGCAATCTGTCCCAGCTATTTTTACCTATCTTCACATTAGGCGTACAGTCTGAGTTGTCTTCCAGGCCCATGCTCCCTTCACTGTCAGGGTTTGTTAGGCTTCTCTTTTGGGAGATTAATCTTATCCTTTGGGCTGACTGTAGACAAATCCTCCATATTTCAGGCTATGTACCTATACCTGAGCTGGCTAAGACTAGGCTAAATGAAACCCACCCTTTCCAGCCATTTCTCTTTTTGTACTGTAGCAGAAGTAGCTAAAGGTGTTCGTCATTCATGGAAGCAAGGCAGAAGAACTATGGGAGAGATGCCTGTATTTCACATTTATGCTTCATTCCAGCTGCTGGCACAATGGTAGCCTCACACGTTGAGCTCATCAAAAAGCATTTTCAACTTGATTGTTCTGCTCTGTATTTATGAAGCTTTATCACAGTCTTCATGGTCACGTGAGTGATCATAATACCTGGCAGCTGAGATCTCAACAGTCTATCAACAATTCAGGGAGGGACAAGATGCATCTCCAGGGTGATTTGATAGGATTAACTAGAGGAATAACTGGACTGAAACTCTGTTTTCCAGCCTTTTAGGAAAAGCATCCTCTAACAATTCAGACATCATTTTCCAAACAGATAATTACTTTGTAGCTATCTTTCACTTGATATATTGTATTTAAATCATAATCTTTGCAAAACACTTAGATTCAGAACAGACAGCTTGTAACCCTTTAGCTGGCATTAATATAATTGGCATGCATTATCTAGCAAATACCAATGTTATGCATCAGAACCCTGACACTGTGGTTTCTAAATAGCATTGCAGGAGCCTTATGCAACCTTTCAAGTCGTATATACAAATCCCTGGCAATGCTGGGTCATGGAACATAAGTTCTCTTGAGAGTAATTGCATGTACAAAATCATACTGTCTTCTCTGTTATACATTTTCTCTGTTATCAAACTTTTTAAAATTACACTGAAAACATTTGTTTTAGGATCTTTCCCCATGGAATTTCCATACTGGAATTTCCGTACTGGTAAACTGCCTTTTCTTTATTATTTCCAGATTTATTTTAGTTTTCCTCTATCTAAATTTTTGAATGGGGACTCCTGTCCTGTACAGTTTTTTCTCTATAAAACTGGTTTTGGATATATTTTCAGTGTCCACCCATTCTCTACAAAAACAACAACGTTTGCTTTTTTCAAGATTTATTTTAACTCTTTCTCAAGGTTGGATGCTACTTATGTTTGTGCTCAAAATGAGAAGCAAACACTTTCTCATGCTCCTTATTCTGGCCCATTATTGATGCAAATTTTAAGCCGCCTTATGCTCTCTTAGTTTCAATTTGACTCCATGTGATTTGTGATTTGAATTTAGTTTGCTGAGCACTGAGCATTCTCTTTAACATGTTGAGACCAATTCTACAGACTGACACCATTTCACAGTTTTTTCTAAGGCTCGGTCATGATCTTCTAATTGTTTTCTCTATACCACTCCTCAGAAATCCCCCAGAAACTCACCCCGCTTTTCCTTGCATAACATGTCTGTTAAACAAATCTAATGGCATTGTCTTGATAATGTTAAATAAAAAATCCTCTTTGTTCACAATTTTTCTCTCACACTCCAGTTAATTTTGCTTAAACAGCTCTTGGATTTCTGTGGCTGTCTTGAGGCCCTCCTGACTACTTCTTCCCAGTGGTTCTATTTCTTATCTTCACATAGCGGTCTTTTGTCATGAACTTGTTTCAGCACATAATAAAAGGTATTATTCATCAGACTAAATATATGAAAATAAGAAAAGGGATAAGAATGTGGATTTGTCTCCTATGGTACTGTTGTTGTTAGTGCCTTCTGGCAATACATTTTCTGGCAAAAATAAAGATGTTGTGGGAGGTTAGTTGTAACTTAATGGCACATCACATGGTTTTTGACCTTCATCCCTCCACATTTATTTAGGTTGAAATCTCTAGATAGCTCACTGTAACTTTCCTGAGCCCATCTGCAGACAAGCCTTCAGCACTGAGTGTATCCAGCTGCCACATAGCATTGCAAAATACAAAATCAGGCAAGCCTTGAAGCTAAAGCAATGTGAAAACCAAAGAAAACCCTAGTTCTCTCTCACCTGGAGGAGAGTCAATTTCCAGAAGATACTGGATCTTTTGGCCCAAGTCTGCTGCCATCATCAATATTCATGGAAAAAAAAAGAATGAAAAATCCCCACAGCATACAACATTTATCTTAGCCTTTCAAGACAACACCTTTAAAAAGCTGGTGACAGTTACAGTCTCAGCGTTACAGCCATAACTGTGCGCATGCCTCCACATTAAACAGAAATCAGAGGCATCATTAAAACTCAGGTACAAATATCTACCTCCTGGTGGATTTTTATACATTCTTCTCTGGGATTAAACAATTGTTTCTTTCACCTCAAATATTCCAGATCTGTAATGCCTAAAAATGTTTACTGTATCTGACATGATGTGTTACTCTGTGTCACTCTGTTACACAGGCTACTTCCTTAGCTGGTGTGACACAGTGTCACAGGGGGACAGACATCAAGAGGAAATATTAAAAAAATGTATTTAAATTTTACCAGAGTAGCTGGGATGAGAGGCAGGGAAAGGTGCATTGTGTGTGAGAAAGTATGTAGAGTAACACAGTAGACAGGTAGACAGAAAAAGGGAGTAATTTGGGTGTGGTTGCTGAGAAATCTGCTTTTCTACAGAATCTCTAAAAGGATTGTTCTTCACAGTCAGGACACAGTATTTTTGGGGTGCTTAATGAAGTCTATTGGAAGTCTGTAGGAGCCAAACTCGCCATGAAAAAGGACCCACTCTGGATAGGAGAGACAGAAACACTTGCTGAATGCCTTTGAAAATTTAACCTTCCCCCCCCGCATGCATACAGGAACAAAGCAAGTAGATCAGTGCCTTGTAATGAAGTATAAATCAGGTGCCCAGTACATCTGAATAGGCTGTGACATCTATTTCATGAAATCACTGGCAACAGGGTGGCAGATAAGGAGCATGAAACAGGAACTCATCAGCAGGTTTTGTCCTGTGAGTTGCTCAACCGATACTGAGACAATATTGGCTGTATTCCCACAGGGCACAAATAATGCAGTGGTTCAGGAAGCCTGACATTAGCTTACAAAATCTGATGATATTCACCAAATTTTCCTAACACTTCAGCTGTAGCTTCAGCCAGCCACTCAATTTACTTCTTGTAAATCCCTTTCAAAGTACAGTGGAAAAAAAAACCCACAGTGAGCACTGTCCAGATCTGCCAGGTCTTTTCCATCCTTCACACTTCTTTGCATCCAAAAGGGCTTTGGAGGTGAGACCAAGAAGATAAGTCAGGTATGCCCCAAACAGTTGTTGGAGCTAGAGCAATGCTGCCCCTGCTAGACAGAGCATTTGGGTATATCATCCCCTATGCATTGCCAAGGTTGTGGGGGAATGTTTGAAGAAATCAGCCAGGTATTTACTGCCTTAATGCTTCTAGCTGCACAAATTGAGCACGGGCATTCACAGGCACTGTGATCATGCAACCATACACTGTAACTAAATAGGTTAAGCTTGCAATCTATGTGTGATGGAAATGAAAGGTAATACTGCTACAAGAACTGAAATAGAATTGCTTCACCTTTCTGGTCACAGGGTAAGCTTTCTCTCTTTCTCTTTCTCTTTCTCTTTCTCTTTCTCTTTCTCTTTCTCTTTCTCTTTCTCTTTCTCTTTCTCTTTCTCTCTCTCTTTCTCTTTCTCTTCCTGTTCCTCTTTCTCTTCCTATTTCTTTTTCTTTTCCTTTTTTTCTCTTTCCTTTTCCTTTTTCATTTTTTTCCTTTTCTTTTTTTTTCCCCACAGAATTACATTTGTTTTTTTCCCCCTCTTCACTTTAGTGTATATAATATCTCTTATATATACATATATCTTATATATATAGTGTATATATATTTCTTTCTTTGCCAAATACAGTACGTTTCACAACTTAAACTGAAGCTGTCATGAATGATGGTGACCTAGAAAAAGATCTACTGAACAGTACAAACCCATAAGTTTTCTACACAATGAGTTTAGATTTCTCTAGATTGCATCTCTCTCTTCTTTTTTTTCCTTTTTTTTTTCTCTTCTCTTCTCTCCCCCCCCCCTCCCCCCACTCCCCAGCTGTTTTTTACTAACACAGTTGGAAGAAGGAGGGTAGACACATGCCTAGGATTTCTGGCATCAACATGTCAGCTTGGCAGAGCTTTGGTTTGACTCTGGACATTCAGAAGTGCCAGTCAAATGTTAACTGCAGGCCTGTTATTCATACTCAATAAATCTAACCTCTTGGACTTTCCTGTGAAGGCCATGCTCACACACAGCAAATTGCACTTCACGCAGCATTAGACTTGCAAGCATAAGGCACACACACATCTTTCTAGCTAAGGAATGCTGGAAGAAAACATGTGGCTGCTTCACTACTGGACCATACTCTAGGACCACCATGAATGTGCCGTGCAAATGCAGAACTGTGTTATCTTTGCCAATGCACACAAACATCCCAGCAAAGTTATTGATGGAGATGGGTTTTGAATCAGTAGTACATTTTATCAGGTAATTTGATGAGTTGTGTTTCGATTTTCGATTTCCCAAATGACCTTTATTGATCGCTAAAGGTGGTGGGACACCTTCACTCAATGAACAACTGCAGAAGTGCATGGCTCTATCCTTCACATCCAAGTCCAGGGTGTTTTAGTCACTGTTCAGAAAACTGTCTCTTTCAACCGAAGAGTAGCTCCTTGTCTGAGTCTCTACGTTTTAATGCATCAAATTATTCCTTTCTGTAAGCAAGTCCAGCAATCCTCATGGGGCCTTCAAAAAACCTAGTGCTTTTTGAACTCAGACTTTCCCAAGATCTGATTTTATTTTTTATGTGTGAATGTCTCTACTGGCAAACATGGTCAGTTGAACAGCTCTAGCTCTGCTTGATCCGGCGTTCCCCCAGCATTCCTTTTTGCTGTTTGCAAATGGCAGGAGCACTCTGTAAAGTGGACTGTTACCAACTGCACATTTGAAAGGAGCTCTAATTCCCTTAACTGGACTTAGATTACTCATTTATTTTGCCCTAAAAGTTTTTGCTTTCTCTCTGAGTAGCATATACTTGACACATGCAATTTTGTTACCTTTTCTCACTGATATAGAAGCATAGAATCATTAAGTTTGGTAAAGATCTCTGAGATATCTAGCAACCATCAATCCATCACCACCTTGCCCACTAAATCATGTCACTCAAGTTGTATCAAGCTTTGTAAAATTAAAGATTTATGAAATGTAATCAATGTAAATTCTACTTTAGTGTAAACCTGTTACAATAATAATCTTATTTCATCAAGTTGGCACTTGAAACTTTGCTATAAAATGTCATTTTTGTTTGAAATTAGGCATGAAAAATTCTCAGGCAAAATAAAAACAATTAAAATGCAAAAGAAATGTTTTTGAATGATACAGTTTAGGCTGGAACAGATGAGCCAGGTTGAGACATCACTGTAAAAAATAGAAAATACAACTTGGCAAGGGAGTGGCTCATTGTGTTACTTAGTAGGCTTTTTCATCAGCTTTCCAAATAATTTGATAATAACATTAAAAAACGTACTACTGAGAGGGCACAGCAGCACCACACAGATCACTTTATAGGTTTGTTGTCACTAAAATACTTCACACTGCAGGTGCAAACACTGCTTGCAAAACTGTCTCCATCTGTTAAATGAAAACATCTCTGAATGAAATGGATACCAATGCAAATTGTTTTACATACCCAGACAAATAAATGCTTGTATACTTTTTTAACTGCACCAATTATCTGGAGGAAAGTTCCTTGCTTTGTACGTTTTTTTTTCATATCCTTAATATCTCATGGCTCTCAGATGAGATGTTTTGAGATGGATTGTGAATTCATATACTAAATTATAGAATGGAGAGATATGCAGACAGCATACTTTAAATTAATTCTTCAGACCGAGACCAGAGTGGACTTTAAATCAACTTAGTTATGTGACAGTAGTGTACTCTGACTCCTGATAAACATGAAAATAACATAGGCATCATACATAAAGCTTCAGATTTTGCCTCTAAAATAATGGAATCTTAGAATCACTAAGGTTGGAAAAGACCATTAAGATCATCAACCCATCACCACCATGCCCTCTAGCCATGTCCCTCAGTGCCATGAATCATTGGCCCCCAAAATAATCAAATTCAACCCCTTAATTAACTCACACGTAAACTATATTCTGAATATAACTGTATCATCCAAAGGAGATAGTACCAAAATCTGTAGAAGGTAAATCATAAATTTGAATTATGTACAGAAAACCATGGATTGAAATTCAGGTAAAGCTTATGACAATAATATCTGAATAATCCTAAATATCCCACTTCAAACCTTGCAGAAATGTACTCTTTCACTTTCAATATGATTGGGGTAAATTTCAATAGAAATAAAAAGAAATGATTGAATAAAGTTAAAATAGGATTTAATTACCATGAAAGAAGTCTACAGCTGCACTGTAGAAGAACAATTTACTACTTCTTTAAAGCACACACCAATCTGTCTGCCAACTCTCTTAACACAGAGTATATATAAAATTGTGTATTAAGGAGAAATACCTGAGGGTTTGCTTCTGACAGGTGCTGAGTGCCTGACAGAAGAAGCTCAGAAGCTGTCAGGATCCTGCTCAAAATATATGATTTTCACAGAGCAGAATGACTGTGAAAGAACATTTCTAATCTCAAATAAATACTAGTTTCCCAACTGCACTTTCTAATCTGAAATGAAATGAAATAACAGAATTTATGCTTAAAAGATTACTTCCTTTGTTTTAATTTGAATTTATACACAGAAATATGCTTAAGATTAAGGTACATTTATTTGTGTTTGCTTTTATTTCCAGTTTCCCATCACTAAAACTGAAGAAACTGAAAAATTCTCATGAAATGCTAATTCATCTGCACTTTGGCCCAGACTCATGATTCAAATGAGATGCAATGGGAATATTTCTTTTAACATCAGGCTGGTTCAGACTAAGTCTCTGTCTAACTGTGTACAATGTCTCTCCAACTTTGGCTATAGCCCTGGTTAAAATGCTCTCAAATGCCAATGAATACTGCTGAAAGATTCTTCCAGCCATAAAATTCAAGTTATTATTACTCCTTACTTAATGCTTATGAAAATCCGTGAATTAATGATGTCTCTAACTTTGTGCTTTAGGATTTTTAGTTTATTTGGGCTTCTACTTTGCAATGACTGAAACACAATTATTTTTAAATTGCCTTTGCAGCCATTTTACTTGTTAGCAAGTCAGTTCTCAAATCCAAAACATTTGTGTGTATGCATGTATGTTTGTTAGCTGGACTACTTTTTGCAGGCTGTAGAAAATAAACCTTGAATTGCTCTGACAGATTATATCATACAATTTATGCAGAGGCAAGTATTCAAGCAGACTTCTTTCCCTCAGATTAGATTTTGTGTTTGTTAGGCAATCTTGAACTTGTGATGTGTGAGACGAGGTAAAAAATTCACACAGCTTAACACATTCCATTTGAATTTCTGTGCTTAATTTTATGCATGTAAACACAGCTAAGTATAATAAGACGGAGTGCTGCTGAAGACTAACTAAGGTTTTGCGTACAAGAGAAAATTAATTGGCACTTGAATAACTGTGGGGGAGCCATACTCAAGCAACTCCTTGTATATATGATTCTGAAATGAAAGCGATTTTATTCTGGAGTGATTATTCCCCCTTGGAAGTAGAGTAATTATTCTGGAATAAAATTGCTTTTATTCTGGAACTGAATGTCTGCACTAGGGAGTTATTCCAGAACAGTTAAATTATACCAAAACAACTATAACGGAAGTTATTACAGAATGGCCGTACTGGTTAATTTCCCCCGTGTAGCACAGGCCAAAGGTTGAATTGCACCAGGATGTATTATACGTAATTATGTGATCGATTGCTGTAGAGTAAGAGGGGTTTTAAAAGAGAATGACTACTATTTAAGGCCATTTCTCATACTCCTCCTCAATAATATAGAATCCGATATAATTAAATCCTACAGCTTAGTAAGCTTTGATAAAAATTCTGAATACGTTCCAGAGCAGGACGTTAAATTACTGTACCAAGTCCTGCCCAAATTAGAAATAACATCTGCAATTGGCATTACCTTGTTTACTGTCTCGTACATGTGTCATCCATATCATGTTTTTCTCCTCTACATTCATAGTGACAGCTGTCACAGTATTCAGGAAACAAAAACCTCTTGCATCTGTTCTTGTTAAGCCATGGCTGTTTCAATAGGTTTCTCTGTATGTCCTGTAATGTGTGAAAAAACAGGAAATATTATGTGAATTTGCCTTTCTGGTATAAGCCTTTCATTCTGTGCTTCACCTAGCTAATGAGAAAGAAGGGTGGAACAAAGATGAAACTTACACCACTTAAAAACAGGTACTTAATGAAAATAGTAAAATGGAACACACTGAGAGCCTGTAGATAACATGGATCGTGTCTTGTTAGGTAGAAAACACAGCAGGGATAAGCTTGTGGGATTTTGTCAAGACTCCACCTAAGGTCTTTGTTGTTGTTTCAGTTGTAGGAGCTGAATACCAAGGTGAGGTCCAGAATATGAACTTCATAAAAACTAAGGCTGCTCCATCCTACTAGGGCTACATTCAATGTATTAAAACAAGAAGTATTCATCTGCATTCTGAGGGCTTACTCCAGTTTGCTGTGGCGTACATCTGCACCAGTTCAAAAGCCTAGATATTCTGATCCTTGCTGGCTATCTGGTGTTAAGCCTTTGTTTTATCTGCTGGAACTCCATTGCAGTGTGTTATTGTTTTACTGAAAACAAATTTTTGGCTGTTATTTTTAGTGAGAATTAGCAGTATGAATGAATGAATCTCATTTGCAAGAGACAATGCACATCCATAAATTTGATGAATGCTTTATTCTGGAAATCACATTCTCATCTGCTCACAGGTGTTTTTCAAGTAATTGGATTAATCCTGTAAGATGAAGAACCTGGGACTTTCATGCTGGCTTCTTTAAAATTAAGCTAACAAAACCAAATTTAGTTATCACCAAGACGATGTATCATTTAGTTTCTGAGTTGGCCACTGCTTTTGCCCAGTCAAGGGAAGACCTTCAGGGCTCTAGGAACAAATCTGCACTACAGTGGCACTCAGGTTGGGCTGTCTGTTAGTCTGTTGTACCATTAGAAATAGGATGCAAAGTTTGCCTTGTGGTCATCAATAAACTTTTGAAAAGTTAAGGCCAAAGCCAAGTAAGATCTTCAAGAACCTAATTGTATTAGGCACTGAAGTAAAGTGGTTCAATTATTCTGAATAGGAATATGTTAGTGTTGAGCCACATGGAAATTTTGCTCATCAAGAAGCTTACAAGTCTGATCCATAGCATATGTCAAATTTCACTTTGGTTTTTATCCTCCTAATATTTGTCCCACCGTGCGTGCAGAATATTGGGAGACCATATTCCTTTCTCCATTTCTCCACTCAGAAAGTCAAGCAAACTGCGCATAGGCTTTCCCAGCATTGTTCTAGCATAGCATTTACAAAAAATGAACGATGATGTACACTACAAATTGGTCTATTATTTCTCAGGTATTTCTTTGGGATGTTAGTAGAAGATGGCATTACACACTAGAAGACTGGGATGCATGAGTAAATGAAAAGACTGAGTACAAAATACAGATGTGAGAGAAAAAAAAATATTTCTAACTTGTGTTTCCCCTTCTAATTTAATATCTGTTTGGCTTTTCCAGTAACCTAAGCTAAGGAATTCTTCGCAGTAAGGAATTTTTAACAATATATATACGCTCTGAACAGGAAATGAAATGGTATTTCATCATGGCTTTTTCCATTTTCAAGACATCAGTACAATTGTAAAACAGTTTACAGTTTTAGTCTCATGTTAAGACAATGGAAATTTAGTGTGGTTACACTAACTACAGCTTATTAATTGTCCTTACTACATATGTCTACTACATCCAGGTTGTCAGGCAGTGACAAGAAGCCAAACCACTGTAGTCATATATTAACTGATCACCAGATTAAAAAAGAATACAGTAAGAGGCAATACAAAGTGTCTGAAGTAAGTCGCTTCCAGCTCATGACCTTTGCAGGCTGGCCTTTCCATTACTGGAGAAAGGAGACTCCTGTCATTTCTGCTGTGTCTCTTCAGCCTTAGGTCCTCATTTCTTTTCCATTGCAATTTTTGCTTTTAAATTACAATATTGTTAACACTGAACAAATACAACTTTATGAAATATTTAAATATTGAACTTGTTTTAATTAAATAGTAGCTATGCTGCCTACTCATAAATGACCTTGTCACGAAGGAACTCAAGTGAATGTATTTTCTGTTTCATTTTTAATGTCCCTTCTGAGATACTGCAAGTTTGGGACCTTCCCCCTTTTTTTTGCCACAGGGTCATTCGTGTGTCATTGAGAAGAGACACAGCAGATTTCATAAATTCAAAGACTTCAAGGTTACAGGGTATCTGCTATGATCTTTGGTACAATCTTCAGCAGTAAACAGGCCATACCCTTTATACTTCTCGGACTACACTTCTGCAGTGACCAAGCAACAGCCATGAAAGCAAAAACAAAATGCTACATGCTGGGTATTTTTCTCCAACTGACTTGATTACCTCTTTACCCATAAGCCACAAGTTTGAGGGTATTTTCTTTCCGCCCTTTAATAGCTTCTCTGTTAGCAAAAACAGGTTTAAGGACAGCACTCTTTTCAGGACAGATTTTGATGGATACTAGCACATTAAATGTCAAACAGAAGAGAAATTTTCTTGTTGGGGTCATTTTCTATTGTATTGTAGTGTGCAATGTGACTGCTTATCTCAGGTTGCAGAGGTTATTTGCTGCAGGGAAGGCTGAGAATGTCATTAGTGCACTGTGCCCTGAGATAACCTGCAGCATATCATTAAACCATCTAATGACTGTATGGCCCATTGACCTCCATCACTCATTTGCTAACAATGTTTATTATTTACAGGCACTAGGGAAATTACTGTTGAGTTATTACTCACCCTTCTCCTGCTGCTGCCACCACAATATTTGGTGACACCCTCCAGGATAATTTAAAAAGCCAGTTAATTGACTTTAATAATATGATCTGGTATGCACACAAATTAAGTCTGTGGGTGTGTTTACCCAGATCCCCTGAAATCTGCCCCTCTTCTCCCAAATATTCTGGCAAATAATTCTTGTCATTGAAATAATATTTTCACTTAGCAATGTCTTGCCATCCAGCTCTGGGTTCCACTGGATGCACTTTTCTTTTAAAAGCATGCTACAATCTTGAATGGAAATGAATCCAGAGATGGAAGAAGAAGTTGAATACAAAAATAATTGATATTTGTGATGAATATGCCACTTTACATAAAAAAAAAAAAAAAAAAAAAAAAAAAAAGAGCAACTGGAATTATTAAATTACTATCTTTTATCTGCTGTTGTGAAATATTTTATCCCACTCTTACTAAAATACTGTTGCCAGTAAACTGGTAATTTTCAAAGGCACTTAAGACGATTAGGCAGTTAAACCTCACTAGAACTGAAAGGTATGTAGCTTTGAATTTTGTTTGTTTATTTGTAGGTTTTTGGTGCAGGGGGGTGAAGAGAGTGAAGATAAAATAGTCACTTTTTTTTTAAACTGCCTTGTAGTTAAGATGTAACAGACAAAATTCATGGAGTTTTCAGTAAGTAAATAGCAAGCTTTCCGTGTGGTTACAGGTTTATTCAGCTGACTAAATTCATCTGCTCTTTATCCTAAATATGAGGAATTGAATGTTTCTTGGAGGTAAACTGGGGCTAAAGAAGAATGTGAAATACATATGAAGTAGCATTCCAATCACGAGTCTGCACAAAACCTCACGGAAAGGGGTATAAGCTTTCACTGCCTTCAGTGAATTATGACAGTACAGAACAAGGCGTTGTGTACTGCTAGAATTAATTAGCATCGCTGGCTCCATTCGAGGGTGACCAGATGTCCACAGCCAAAGCAGGATGCCTATCACTGTCTGCCAGGATTTCAAAAGTGATAGGACAACAATGTACAAATAAAGCTAAATTATGCTGCTACTGCAAAAAGTGCTTCAGGTTTTGGGTTTACCCGTGCAAAAGGAGAAAATGACATAAGCAAGGGCACTATTATGGCTTTTGTAGTGTTTGTCCTTGAAAAAGTTTAATTCATTTACTAGAGCTATGGCTGTTCTCCTTTTTGAAGCAATGATAAGTATGCTGGATTCTTGAAAGTCCCATGCAGTATCACTTCATCACTTCAATTTACCATCTGTAAACCGAGGTTAATAAATAATAATATTGTAAAGGTAACAGTGTGAAATACACTGGATTGTGTGTCTGGGATACAGATTCAGCACACTAAATAATCGGGTCAGCTAAGGACATTCTGGGCATCAGTTCAAATCAGTCTATAGAGCCCCACAGTTTAAGGATGGCATTAACAAGACATGGTATTAAGAATCCAAATAGATTTTTATAAAGCTGAATAAAGTTACAACCAAACAGAAGGTCCGGTGTTGCAGTCTAATAATATGAAGTTGATCATAATCTAGAATATACCAATAGCCAGGAAAAGCTTAGCATGGTGATGCCCAAATGAATTACCACAACTTGATGACATATCATGCATCAGCTGACCTACAGGAACTGGCTACAGCAGCATCCTTTGCCACCAGCAAATGCTATCTAAAATGCATTAATCTAAACAACAGTGAAATTGCTAAGCTGCAGTAACTTATCTCTATGTTGTGACCCAGCCCTTAAAATTTTCAATGGGTTTCATTTAAGTCGATGTGGATTTAGTCACTGACTTCAAAACTTCTGATCCCCAGTTCAGTGGGGACACTTCCACACATCTTCATCACATTTCAGAGTGAAGACTTACACATCTAGATCTCCAAACTCTTGAGGAAGTGCTGAAAACCCAACAACCCAAGTTCTTTGTTTTCTTTCAGGCTGGGCAGTCACTTAACAAAAAAGCTTTCCACAGTTCTCTATATTTTACTGTTGATCTTCAAGGTTGTAAGATGATGTACTGGTAATAGGTAATAAGTTTCTCTGAATTAGGTTTGCAGTGAAACTGTCACCCTATCTGGAAAGTAAAGTTACTGTTCTTTAGGTCAGCAAATATTCCGATAATCAGTCCAGCTCATTTCTGACTACAAATCTGAGAAGAGTACATACACACTCCATCAGCTTCTCCAAGTGATATCAGATCTTTCAGCACTTGTGAGATTAGTATGAAGATACCAAGTGGCACAGATACCATAACCCTGACAAGTCATTTCAATGGTTAACTGTCCTCCCTGCATGAATGAAATGTGCCTTTCAATCTGAGATAGTCTTGCTTCACTTATCAGCCATAGGAGTTTATTATGACTCCTGCAAGGGAGTGGGTCTACAGCACCAGAATTCTCCTGTGAACAACTGTTGTTGAAGCATCTTAAAAATAAATTGGAAAAGAAGTTGTAAGGGGCACTGGTCTTCTGGGAAGAAGGGAGAGACGCACTTTTGTTGCAAGTGGATCAGACTCAGCTAGTAGGAGGTGAGCCTTGAGAAAGGGAGCTTGTTTGACACAAAGAAGAAACCATATCAAAACAAATAATTCTAGATACTTCCAAAAGTCCCTAACTATCTTCAAAGGCTGGCCAGGCATGGTGAAGAACATGAGCTGGCGAAATGCAACCGGACTGTTCATATCTTATACTATCACATTTTAGAGCAATCATGTATAGAATCAGCGGTGTGGGTTCTGTGTCTGTTTGCTATTAATTACCAGATGTACTCATCTTAGGTCAATTCATAAATCTGAAGAGCCTGCATGGTTTGGGAGATGAGAAAACATTACTAGATAATCTGGAAGCAATTGCCCTAGAGTTGTGGGACAGTGTCATGGTATAATCTTGTATCTGCTAGGAAATTATGAGGTGGAGAGATCATAAAGAATGTGGAAGGGAAGGATGGAGTGGCACCATTCTCAGATATAAGGAATGCATGGAACTGGCTTCCTGAATTCAAATACATGAGCCTGGAAAGATTTCAGGTAGGGAAAGCTCACTCAAACTCAAAGCTGTGTGATAGGTACTTCTTTTTTAATAATCACTCATTCTTGTTTTGTAATTACTTGTACACTGTGACAAAGCCGCCTCTTGCCCTTCTCTCTTAACCAAGGAGGCTAAGAAGTGTAATATTGACCGGTCAAGAGCCCGGCAAGGGAAGCAAAACCTAGACAAAACAATATGAGAACAACTGAGCCTTTTCACTGGGATTCTTTCTCTTTTGGATGCTAGCCCCTTTGGATTCTATCATTAAAGGCACAAAAGTTTGCTTTTTAATGGTGCTAACATGTAATACATGTTGCATTGCCGATGTTAACTATGGCTGGTTACTGCACTTCTCTTTTTGGTATCCCTTAGTACTTTACTGCTTCCTTGGCAGTCTGCAGAGGTGATAATTGTGTGTGGAGTGGGTTTTCTGAAGGTTTTATTTTTAAAAAACTTAGTAGCTATTGTGTATTACTGTCACAGCTTTTATTATGTTCCAGTGATGGTTTGACAATTTTTATTTTCAAATTGACAGTTCCGATAATGATGTACCACTCAGGAAATCTGTAAATCTTCTGGTGGATAAATCCTCTGTATATTTTTGTTTAATGTATTTGGCAGCATTATAATGGATTTAAAATTACATTTATTGTGCACGTTACTGTGTGACAAGGGATGGATTTCAATCATTCATTTCCCAGGAAACACAGCATTATTACTTGATGCAGAAATACTGCTTTTACATATAGGCTACTTATCACAATTTATGCTTGCCCTCTGACAGTGATTCACATAAACCTCACGTGCTCTACGGCCAAACAGGAAAGCTTAGCAAGCACTGAGCATTATCAGGCTCTTATGCTGCAAGGGAAAATGTACAGATTATGAGTGCATTAAAACTAGTGGTCTCTTTCGTGCCACACCACTATAACATTGCCAGGTCTCAGAGCATCCCTCAGCTCTGGCTCACATGGACCCTTACTGTCTGACCATGTGTGCTGTTTGTATGCACCTGATGCAGCAGGGGAGTGGGAAATGCAGAGTAGCAGGGCAGGACACCCATCTTCTCTCCACTCTTGTATATGTTGACGAAAGATATGTTACGAGTCCTGATAATTCAGATCTGTTATTCAAAACTGGTTTTGCATGGGAAAGCACATTTTAACAAGCAAGACAAATTCATAGATTTATACCATGGGAAGGGCAACGGTGTCATAGCCAGCATCAGAATTATTCAAGAACCCTTTCCACCAAATGTCCATTCAGATCACTTATAAGTTGTTTTCCATCTTAATGTAACACTTTTCTTTGTACTGGAAGACTTCTACGAGATACATTCTGTGTGACGACTTTGAATACATGGTTGGTCCAGGGACTCTAGCCCATAGGACTTCTGAGTAGCGTACATACGTTAAGTATGAATCACCAATAAGTTCCAGTTTTATGTCATTACAACAGATCCACTACAACCCACACTTACCTATTTCTGGCTGAGCTACTCCTAACAACAGCTTAATGCTCTTCTAGGCTCCCATCATACTACAGTATCTCAGGGAGACTTACGTCCTTAAACAGACTTTCTTATCAAAGGATAACTTTGTTTTAACTTTGTTACTGCAGTGTAAGCATTTGCTTCACGCAGCTTCCTCCTAAGTTATGGCTATCAGGCTGCTAGCTTACCAGTTGATTAGCCACCATAGGCTAGTCAACAGGTGTCGGATGGACTTTCACATTCTTCCCCATCTTATCCCTCCTCATTCACTGCACCTCAGACTGCCTATAACCACAGATCCTATTAATATGTAGTGACACATGCTAAGCTGAGGGCATAGCTTCCTCTCTCCTTTCTACCTGTGAGTCCCCCATGGCTCTTGTCAGCCTGTGGCCACAATATTTACCCCCAGATTACTACAATTTTTGTTCCCTAGAAAAATAAGAAAAGTGAATGAAATATTTTAATTCCCAAGTGTTTCAGAAAGGGAATGGGAAATGGCAACGCTTCAACTCAATCAGAAGATTTTATTCTGGCTTTGATGTTTTTCCCCTGTGATTTAGCCCTGTCTTTCCTCAGTACTCCTTTATTTGGTATGTGGGTGAGAGGGTAAGAACACAGAGGAAAATTGATTTTCCCCTTCTTTCTTCTTTTATTCCCTCTGGTGAAACTTGCAGAAGAGATTTTGTTTAGCTTCTTTTTATTTTTTTTTTTTCTTTCCCCTTCCCCCCTCCCCATAAAATGAGCAAACTGCAAGAAAATCCCTTCCTTTCACTTTCTAGCTTGAAAAAGTCAGGCACTGGTCTCTCTTCACTCTCGTGAGATAAACTGTTGTTACTGCAGAACAGAGTGACTTCTTCTCTAGATCTGTGTTCTCTGATGCAGGTTTTACACCACGATAGCTATAATGGAATCATCTTCTGTACCTGCAGTAGCTATAACTGCAAATTTTCTGTACAAACAAGCCATCCTAATGTTATACGTGAATTGTGGTTTTACAGAATCCCTTGAGATAGCTGCCCTTGTTCATTAATTAAAAAGCATTTCTGGGTTGCCTAACTAAACATGCACAAGGTGTTTAATGCAATCTAATCTGGCTATAGCATCCCATCACCAGCGAGGTCAGGAAGCTATGCAGTCTGAAAGGTCCTTACAAGCACTCAATCATGGACCCTACTGAATGCAAATTCATGTGATTAATTTGACTGCAACAGTGAAATCTCAGTTTATGATGCTGGGAAAGCTGCTGCCTTTGTGGGATGGTGATAGGATTGCCTTGGTGTTCCCAGTTTCCTATGTTTTTTCTTTTTCAGGATTTTCTTTACTGTGTTTCCTTAGTCTGGTGATGATAACTCATTAGAGAACTGCTAATGTGAAGGAGGGGATTATACAAATTCTTATCCTCCTTTTTTCAGGGACTACGGTTCATTATGAACTCCTGTTACAACACATTTCATCTCTTTTTCTGTCTAAAACTCATTTGCTCTTTTTCCAAATAAAAATGTTTGTATTTCACTGCAGAATTCACACTATCAATGAAAATTTCCCAGATAGAAGTTAGCAGAAGATATGTTATAAACTATATCAAAATTCAAATGGAAGCATTGTACACGGTAAGATCTTCTAATACAATTTGCTACGTTACAACCACCATTAAATAATTCATGAAGCTATGGAAACTTTTAAATAATGTTAACTTTGATGTTATTCATTGGGACTTTAAAGTGAGTAATTAGCATCTTTTTCTCCCTCGACATGATGACTTCTACTCCTTCATCTTGCCAGAGAATCTTCCCTCAGAAATTCAACTAAATATTGTGAAAAATTAATAAGAAAATAAATGTGGGTGGGTAATATCAACTACACCAAGTGTTGTGACATAACTCCTCTCTCTCATCAGCAACTGCTCACATAAGCTGGCAAGTCACATTTAGGAAAGTCATATCATATGATCTGTTCTAATGAACACAGTGCTTTGATTTTCTACTGCATACTACCCATGAAATCCCTTCACCCTCCACTATGCTAGGGCTGTGAGCACTTGTTCTCTTCAAGAGCATAGGATGAGGGTTGAAGAGGTTAGTATGTCTTGCTAGCAGTCACCCATTTCATTTCCAGATGTTACTGTCTTTCCTGATTTCCTAAGGGAATAATCTGTGTGAGTGCCCCCTCATCCACTTCAAGCAAAATTGATAGGATTTATTCATCACTGGCACTAAAATCGTTGAAGAAACACTTAGCTAGGGATGTTCCCACTCTGTCATCAGAATGGCACATGTGGACTTACAGAGGGAAGTGGAGATAAACAGCTGGGGAATTTAAATCTTTCCACTGGTACGAATGGAGATGTTTATCCCTACCAGCACTCTACATGTGTTAAAATCCATCTTACTTCCCAAGAAAAGCTTTTGCATTTGTATCCCCAAATAGCAGTAGTCTCGAAATTGAAGATGATTATCTAATGAGATCAGAAGAAAACAATTTCACCCAAGCGTATAACCTTCAATTCAGTCTCCCACCAGTGATTTTTTAGGGTGTGTTTCTGATGACTCAAGGCAATCTCTAAATTATACATTATAAAGGACTAGAAATTACTACAGAAAACAGACTTTCCTGTAACAGGTAAAGACTGAAAAATTATTTCCAATAACTTTTCTAAGTTTCAGAGTTATCCTTTGATTATTCCCTTTTCACTCAGGTATGTCCAACCTGTGGCCTGCAAGCAGCTTGGCCCAGCTCACAATGCGGCTACCCATCATGGCATCACCTCTGACCAGCCCAGTCCAAGGCACATACCATCAGTTTGTAATCGGCACTCTCTGGGCTAAAATCAGGATATGAGGAGGGCACAGTGCGGTGCTAACTCATGTGATGGTAAATAATTATATGTATTTTGATACACTGGCTAAACACAGTCCTGTGAACAGCAAAGAATATTCAGCCGTGCCCAAAAAATCATCAATTTTTTAGTTGTGACATAAATATTTTACTTGTGGATTTTCAAATGGAATGTATAGAGTTGCAATCAGATATCTGATCATGTCTCTTTACCAGATCTTTATAAACCCTCTGTTGCCAGAGAGAAATATCCCCCACTTCACAGTCATTGTATTCATGTAATCGCCTTTGGCGATTGGCAGTATGGATACTTGTGAATAATTATTAAAAGGGTGGAGTACAGGAAGAGGAAAATTTCACCAAAAATCTCTGCTGAACACTTTGAGAGCTCACTAAGAATTGTAGCAACTGCCATCAAACCAACCTGATTCGTTTGTT
This sequence comes from Tragopan temminckii, assembly GCA_028571105.1. Taxonomy (NCBI): domain Eukaryota; kingdom Metazoa; phylum Chordata; class Aves; order Galliformes; family Phasianidae; genus Tragopan; species Tragopan temminckii. The sequence goes on along the minus strand of JAOWBP010002392.1, from coordinate 18,161,520 downwards.
TCACAAAAACAGTGTCAAATATCCCACTAGTTATATGTTTTTGTTGCTCTATTTTTATGTTTTAATAAAAAACATTAAAAAATAAAACAAATGTTACTTTATATACATTAATTGCATCATATATTTTATGAAAAATGCTCTGAAAGTGATACCTCCTATTTTAAGATGTTAGTCTGCAACATCAGAGGTGGATGTTTGTGGTACGGCAGTAGAGGTTGAGCCTGTCTACAAATGTTCTGTTCCATTTTGTTGCCGTGTAAGAGATGGCAGCAGAGGGGCAGTCTGACAGAATGGCGTCTGATATGAAAGTACAAATGAAGCTAAGATGTATAACTATACTCTTTCATGTGGAAAAAATGGCACCCACTGACATTCATCAATGCTCGCTGAATGTTTAAACCAGTGGATGTGAGCACAGCAAGGAGTGAGTGGTGTGTTTCAGCAGTGGTGACAGTGACACTGGGTCACCTTCACTGGTACAAACTCTTACGAATGCATCACGCAAGCTCTTGTTCATTACTGTGAAAATGCATAGCTAATGGTGGTGACTGTCAAAAAAGAATGTTTTGTAGTTGAGAATTTGCTCTATAAAATAGCGTTATTGTGCTCATTGTATTGCTTGTAGTTTCCATGGAAATAATTAGGAAGCATTACTTTTGGAGCAACCTTCTTAGATGTGGCCCTAGACAATTCCTCTTCATTCAAAGCAGCCAAAGCAAGCCAAAAGGTGGACACCTGTGCTCCAGAATATGAAAGCTGTATGACAGCCCTACAGTTTAACTATTTGGTGCCTTAAAGAGACTTTTCTTATCTGTGGGGAGACTTACTCCTTCTTGCTTAACACTATTAGTATAAAATGCTAGATATCTTATCCAAACTATCTTTTGTTGATTCTCTTTGTGGTCTGTTGACAAAAAAATCAAAAATAAAAATAAAAATCCATTGCACATCAGTAGCTTGAATTGCTTCTATGATTTTCAGAATTCCTTCACCAAGTGTCCAGAGAGTGCCTAGCTGAGACAAAACACTTGTTTTCAGATGTTGAAACTTAGATTAGATGAACTCTATTCTAAAGTAACATAAATAGTATTAAGAATCTTCAAAAGTACATTTTCAGCTGTTATTTTTAAATGGTATCATCTACTTTTATGAAGTAAACAGAGCATTTACTTGACAGTGTCTTATAAAAATCTGGATTTATAAGAAAAGAGCCTTCAGTCACATTGTGTATTATTCTAAACCCTATTCTAAACAAAAAGTGAGGTCTTCGAAAAATCTCTTGGTTGTCTTTAAAACTCTCTTCTTCATTTTTATTTAAAATAGTTGTGAAAAGCATGCTCACTGTAATCTGGACAAAGACAGTCCAGGCCAATTCTATGCTCTATTTCCAAGCAGCTCAATCCATTGAGGTCATTGATTTTTATTTTTGATTTTTGGCCTTCAATAAAAGCAGCAGTTCATTTTGTAGCTTCAGGCCATTATTTGGTACTGGGCATAAGTGTTATTTACCCATTCCACGGATAGAAATGCAGCTAAAAGAAGCAGCCAAGTATTTTGGTCCAATTTTTCATGGTCTTCATGGAAATGAAAGACAGAAATAAAATCCGCTTATTAAAACTGGCCCATCTCCATTCAATTCAAATGGGTCACAGTTCATTTCCTAAGTTCCTAAAAAGGTATACTTCTGCTAGCAATGATTCCAGAACTTATTTAAATGAGCAGGGATAAGACTTATCCACAGTGATGAATTGTGGATGGACACCTGTTTATAATGTACTTTTAGAATATTTCTCTTTAAAAATATTCATCAATATGTTAAAATTGAAGTCTTGCAGATTCATCCTCTTGTTGGACTTCAACAGCATTTTCAACATGACTAATCCATTTTAATTCAGTTCTGCATTACTTAGTAAGACATCCAATGAGTACATTCAGTGACAAAACATAAAATAAGGTAAAAAAAAAAAACCTCACTCTTTCTCCTCTAAAACCAGCCATATGAGAAATGGATTAATTAATTAAAAAAAAAGAAAAAAAAAAACCACAAAAAACACAACAATCTGTGACACAGTAAAACATTCAAAATAAAATTCCTAAATATATCCAAGCTGAATCTTGCTCCAGAGGAGTAGAAATACTTCTCTGGGATGGGTTTCAAAATGCTATTATAAATGTCAATCAGGGAATCTGTACATTTTAATATCTGAACATTAACTATCTCTCTCCCTTCCTCTCTCTCTCTCTCTTTTTTTTATTATTCTAAAAATCATTTTAATTATTACTATTTTTTAACCTCCAAAGCTATTACGTAAGTTCTTTACACATCACTCTAATAATTATGTTGAAATACTAATGACTTAGGCTTGCTATCCAACAGACCCCTTGTAACCACTAGCAGCTCTGTGTTCAGGAAGGAACTCCTCTTCCTTACACTTTTGTTCTATAGACCCTCCACAGTTGAATTTCTTGTATAACTTTAGCCTTTCCATAAAACTTGCATTTTCCATTTTGGTGTAAGCTATTTGGTCTTTTTCTTCCATAGACAAAATAAATATTCAGAGGATAAATTCAAAGCTCCTATGATTGAAAACCACGCCCTTACAAGCAAATGTGCAATTGTCCTTAGACATTCAAATTTAAATGTATGAATGCTATCAGTACTTTTGGGAAAAACTCTGTTCTTTCCTGGATCATAAGTTAAGTTTTTGGTTTATTTTATTCTTGTTCATCACCAGAAGAAACAGGCAATGAGGCAACCCAAAGGTGCAGGGATATTAGAAACTTAGGAAAACTTGTCTACACTCGAAGTATGAAGGGTTAAAAAAGTCGTAAACAGGAAGTCCATGTTGCTAAGGAATTGAAGATGATTTCATACATTCATTCCATATCAGAACTAAAGTAAGCCTTTTCAATTTTTTTTATTTTTTATTTTTTTTCGTCAAAAAAACCCAGTACATTAGACATGCTCACTTCCTTTTCCACAAGGACTGCATTATTAGATCAGCTCTTCAGTGTTTCTTCTGGTGTCTGTTTTTGCTTCTCAGTGCTATCCTCCAGGTAAAATACTTTTAGGGGCGTTTTTTTTTTTTTTTTTTGATAGAAGAAATTTTTGCTAATGATTGTTGTTGTTCTTGTTATTTTGTATATATGACTAATAATAGTTTTGACATGCCGTGGAGGTAGGCAGCCTTCTCCTACTTAAGATGCCAACACATTGCCTCTTTTCTTGTGTTTTCATATGCAATTATCAACAAAACTAAACCATTATATAAAAGAGTGAAATAGCAAGTGCCTTGGATATCCACTGAAGAGGAAAGATTTACTGCTGAATAAATGTGTTGTCTGCCTGCACCTAGTTTCAATTTTCAGCTGTTCTTCAGGCTATTAAATTATCAACAGGTGTTCACTAATGAGAAGAGTCATGGTGTTGATGCTACACAGTGCAATTCATTCTAACCCTGGGTCACCAACACACATTCAGAGGAAGGTACTGTGTCAACAAGGCTATGGAAAGCAACCTCCAATGTCACTTTCCTTCAAGACACTGCACTATTATGTTTCCTGTCTTGTCTTCTCCCAGGAGTCCCATGTTAATGGCAGCTCAGTGGCTTTGTGCAGCTATTAGCATCCAGCAAATACACTGGTAGAAAGCCATCAGAGAAGGGATGGAGATTTATCTTGGAGTTTGTCTTAAAATATTAGCATACACGCTTGTAGGCAGACTTTTTTGGTACATTCAGTAAACATATTAGCATTAACTTTAAGCTCAAACTAACAAATACTACCTCAATTAAAGCAGGAAACCGAAGGTAGGTTTCCAAGTCTACGGACAAGTTCCCATGCCATGTACATTCTAACAGACATTTACATTCCTTTCACATTTACCACTGAAAACTCTTCTAAATTTCTCACAACAAATAATCTCCAAATGTGGGCACATTTTGTGTAGTCAAAATAGCCTTGGTACACAAACATTAAAGAAAAAGGAACTGTCCGAACATGCTTGTTACTGACACAATATCCAAAGATGCCAATCTCTTGTGTGAGGATGTAAAAGAGTTCTCTCAACCAGTGAAATGTAAAAAGACAACTGGATTACAAAACAGGCTCCTCCTCATGCTATGTACATGTGCTAGAATTTAGGTAATACTATGGCATCTACTAGTCTTTTCCTGCCTTATGAAACAAAATGATTTTTGAATAGGACACACTTAAAGGAAAAGATAGCATCGTCCCATTACAATCATGGTTTAGATGAGAAGTAATTAGAGAAAGACTGGTTTCCTTCACGACTAAAATCCAACAAATCAACATGAGAAACTAGTGAAGTGTGTTTAGATATGCATGTAGAGAGAAGGTTACAATGCTTCAAAGAAAAGAACTTAAAGAAAAGCAACTGGGAGTTATGCCAATGCACAGACTGTAGAAGCAGTGGTCGCACGAGCAGGACTGGCATAACCTTTGATGCTGAATTAGACAATTTATCCATATAACTGTGTATTTTCCCTTGTGGATATTCAGAGGAAACAAAACTAATGACTAGGTAATTAGCTCTATGAGAGCTGCTCTGAAAGTAATATCTCCTATTTTATTATGTTGAGTCACAACATCAGAGGTAGATGTTGGTGGTATGGTAGTAGAGGCTAAACCTTCCTGACAATATTCCGTTACATCTTGCTGTGTGACAGACAACAGCAAAGGGGCATTCGCTTCTTGAACATTTATGGAAACCAACCACTGAATGTGAGCACAGTGAGATGGTGAGTTGTGCATTTCAGTCACATTCTGGACAGTCATGCAGACTTCTATGGTCACGACATGCCAGCTCTTGGTCATGGATGATAAAAATGCACAGCTAATGGTGGTGAATATGTTAGAAAAGTTTTGCTATAGCTGAGAATTCACTCTATCAAGTAGTGTTACTGCGTTCTTTGTTTCTATTGTAGTTTCCTCGGAAATAAATGGGAGGCATTACTTTCAGTGACCTACATATATTCCTTCTGAAACACTTTATTTTTGATTAAGTATAAAACTCCAAGCAGTTTTATCATCTATATATTAACTGTAATACTTATAAGTTCCTTTTTATAACACTCTGTGGCAGTGAATTTCACAATGGAATGATCCATGGTGGAAACATTTTCCCTGAAATCAGCTTTCAATTTGCCATCTATTGACTTCAATTTCTGCTTGTGAAGAAGAGTCACTTCCCTCTACAACACTTTTGGTACTTTGGTTACCTTTATCATGGCATATCTTGCACTTTTATTTTCTAAAATTAACAGCAAAATTTTTTTGTCTGTCCTTAAAGAGACATATCTTTACACTTATTTAATTCTCTGGGTCAGTTTCTGACAACTTCTGTCTTTGGTATGGACTGTATTGTGGTATCTTTGATGAAGAATCACAACTGATGTAGAATTTTCAGAACAGTCTTCCTTTGTATCTTAAATTCGTTTTGCAGCTGTGATTCTCTTGAGTAGGAGAAATTGTCATGCCT
>JAOWBP010002392.1:18144212-18155920 GCA_028571105.1 Tragopan temminckii | reverse complement strand
GGCGGGGGAGCGCCGAGGGCCCGGATCTGGGTTGCGTGGACGCGGGCTCCACCTAGCAGCCGACGCCGCGCCGCGCCGACCCCGGCCCCTTCCCGTTTCCTTTTCCCTTTTTCCGGTGCCCACCTGCACCCCTCACGATCGCAGCTCCCCGATCCCCGCCGAGAGGATCCCCCCGCTCTCCATTGGCCCGCTGCTCCCAGCCCAGCGGCCAATGGCAGGCAGCCCACCGAACAAGGAATCCCCTGCTGGATTCCCCACCTCCCCATAGGATGCTCTGCCCATTGTAGCCAGCAAAGCGACCAATCATAAGCATGCAATCCAGCACAGAACCTGCTGGATTTCTCACCTCCCCATTGAAGGATCAGGAGCAGAGCATTCCTAGCTGGATTCCCCATCTCTAGATTGGCTGCTCTGCTGGTGATCCCCAGCTCAGCAGCCAATCGCAGCCACACTGCTGGGCTCAGAGCCCCTCCCCACAGCCCACTCAAGATCAGATTCTTCAACAAGCTCCTAAGAATCTCCAATGGCAGATCCTACAATCTTGCAGGGTCCTCTTCACTGGGATGAAGGCATCAACCTCATTTGTAAATATAGACCATGGATCAGGAGGATGCCTTCACACGTTCCTAACTGCGTCTCTAGGTCAGGTTGATGGTCGGACTTGATCTTGAAGATCTTTTCCAACTTAAATTACTCTTTAGGCATGGAAATGTGCATTTTAGGTTAAGAACTGCTATTTTGGAGGTACTGATGTGTTGAATAAAATCACAGAATCATTTGAGTTAGAAGGGATTCTTTAAGATCATCTGGTCCAACTTCACTTCAATGAATAACAACATCTACAGCTACACCAGGGTGCCCAGAGCACTGTCCAACCTGGCCTTGAATGTCTCCAAGGGCAGGGCATCCACCACCTCTCTGGACAATCACATTGTAAAAAACTTCTTCCTAATATCCAATCTAAATCTCCCCTTTTGGTCTGAAACTATTTCCCCTTGTCCTAACACAATGGACTCTGCTAAAGAATCGGTCCCCTTTCTTCTTACAGTCTCCCTGTAGATGCTGGAAGGCCACTATCAGGTCTCCCAGGGCTGCCTTTTCTCCAAGCTGAACAGCCCCAGCTTTCTCAGCCACAGTGGAGGTATTTCATCCCTCGGATCCTCCTCTGGATGTGCTCCAACAGGTCTATGTTTCTCCTGTGCTGAGGGCTCCACATGTAGATGCAGTACTCCAGCTGAGGCCTCACCAGCACAGAGTGGAGGGGCAGGATCACCTCCCTCTCCATGCTAACCACACTTCTTTGGATGCAACCCAGGATACAGTTGGCTTTCTGGGCTGCAAGGGCACACTACTGGCTCATGTCCAGCTTGCCATCCATCAGTACCCCAGGTCCTTCTTACCAGGGCTGTACTCCTCCTTTCATCCCCCAGCTTGTACTGTTCGCAAGGGTTGCCACAACCCAGGTGCAAGACCTTGCCCTTGGATTCGTTGATCCTCATGAGATTTTCCTGGGCCCACTCCTCGAGCCTATCCAGGTCTCTCTGGATGGCATCCTGTCCCTCAGGCGTATCAATTGCACCACACAGCTTGGTGTCATGCACAAACTTGCTGAGGATATACTCACTGTTGATGTCTTTGATGAAGGTGTTGAAGTAAGTCCCAGTACTGACCCCTGAGGAACACCACTTGTCACTGGTCTCCATTCAGACATTCAGCCATTGACCACCACTCTCTGGGTTTGATCTCGCAACCAGTTCCTTGTCCATTGAACAGTCCACCCACCAAATCCACATCTGTCCAATTTGTAGAGAACACCAACACTCTGTTTTGCCAATGATAACAATGGGACTCATCTCGCTGACACTGGAAAAAAAGAAGAAAAGGAAGAAAAAATGTCAGCTGTGGTGAAACTAGGGGAAAAAAAAAAAAAACAAACACACACACACACACACAAAAAAAAAAGAAAACAAAACATCTATATGTTATAACAGATCTGTCCCAAGAGTTTCTGCTTCCAGCAGACCTCTGTGAAGTCACGCTACAGAACACCTGGCCTCTCCCACCAGGCTGCAGAATTATCCCCAAAAGTCCAAGCAAACAGCACGCAGCCTTCTGCAAATGTTTACCTTATGTAAAAGTGGGTTTTAAACCAATTAAAAAGCCATTGTGTTTTGGCCTTGCATTTGGCTTACCAAAATTGTTCTCTCCTTGAGTGGGAGCCTCAGGGCATCCATCTCTCCATCCTCAGCAAACTCCTCCTCCAACAGCCCTTCTTCCAGGGACCACATGGGGGAAAAAAAAAAAGTAAAAAAAAAAAAAGAACCTCAAAGTTCTTTTTCCTGCCTCTACCAGGAAACTCTGAGATGTGAGACTCTCCGAGATGTGATTATCTCTCCAATGACATTCGCCACATCTGCTCTGGGAGTGAAACAAAGCCATACAAGCTGCAATGAGATTTGCTACATATCTTTAAGCTCTGTTTTAATGCAGAGGTGAGAATGAAATCAATGTTTAGTCTGCAAGTGGAAAAAGATGAAGTACCACTAGCCTTACAGTGGGATTTCATTTTTCTCTCTTGTAGAACCACATAAATGTTTGGGCTGGAAGGGACCTCAAAGCTCACCCATCCCAACCCCCTGCTGTGATCTGGTTGCCCCCCACCAGCTCAGGCTGCACAGGGCCCCATTCTGCTGGTCTTGAGTGCCTCCAGGGATGGGGCATCCACACTTGCTCTGGGCAGCAGTGCCAGGTCTCATTCCCCTCTGAGTGAAAAGTTACCTGTAGTATTATGTATAATGAAGCAAAAAATAAAATAGAATAAAATATAAAAAAAAGAAAGAAAAGAAAAAAAACTATGTGGAAAAATATTGTGGGGAAAGACAATGCTACTGTTCCTCATTAAAATCATGATTTGGGCTTAATCTTGCACTCAAGCCAGAAAATTTCAGAGACAGAGAAGTTCTGTTGGGTTGTGCAGTTGTAGTCTCCAGTGGCAGCTGCGAGTTGATTCCTGAAGGACATTTTCCCAGCACTTTGTCCAGTGAAAACTGAAAGGTGTTCAGGGATGAGGTTTCTCCCCGTTCCCCTGAGTGATTTCTCTCCACTCTCATATATCTCATCATTTGGAAGATTTTCCTGCTGTTCAGCCTACATTTTCCGTTTCTTAATTTCATCCCATTACTTGTGGTTATGGCCCCAATTAATCAAAGTACTTCAATGCGTGCTTAAATTTAGGTATGTGCTTAAGCTCCATTGAAATTACACATGTCAGTGTTTTGCAGCCCTGATGGATATGCGCATGTGTTTAAGTACTGTGCTGAATTGGGACCATGCATCATCCCAAATGCTTACCCTTCTCTCACAAGTTTTTAAACAATTACCCCTTCTTTGCTTGACTATTGATTAGATAAGCTATCTATTTAAGCTACCCAATTTCTCTTTTGTATCACTCGCTCCAAGCAGTTGATATCTTTTCTTCTTTGAGTAAGAATTCCCTCAATTTATGTTTTGTAAGGACAAGCAGTAAGGTATCACAGTTCAGTGCCATCTCTCGGGTGTGATGACAAGAAGTTACTCTTTGCTACTGAAGGACACAACATACTTGCACTGGCAACCCCAACCTGCACTGATTTATTTTACTGCTCTATCAATTCGTAAGACTCTCTGTAACATGCTCCAATCCTTTTCCATATCCATCACCCTGGCATATTGAGCATTTTGTTTGCGTGTAAAGATGGACCTTCAGTCTTCAAAATCAGGAAACCTGTGACAGATCCAAATCGCAGCCTTTGAGGTTTCCAGAATTCTTTCTCTCATGAAAAAGAAATCCCCATCCAAAGCTATGCTTTCCAGATGCATTATTTGAATGAGCTCCTCCAATGCTTTGGGTCCCTAATCTGTTTTCTTCTTCCGGAAGATTTGTAAAGTACTCATGTAATATTCTTGGCAAATACAATAAATGATCCTCTTACCCTTGAAAAATCATGAATAAAGACACAAAATAGAGCATTTGTCACTGTAGTGCATCACCAGAAACAATCTTGCTGTGAGAACGCCGTTAGTGAATAAAAACCCATTGCCAGACAGCATACATGTCCAAGGCAATTTGAATTAAATGCAAGAGCCAGCTCTCATTTCATAAGACAGGCTTTGCTCCTATCCTGAGGTGGCTGGGGTGGCAGGTTCTCCCAGCCACAAAGTTCACTGTCATGTAGAAGCAGCAAAGACCACGCGGGGTGCCCCAGCCCAGCTGCTTACTGCTCGTTATTCCTTTAAGCCCCACGTAGTTGCAGAACCTTAATAATGGTTTCATTATTTTACTGTGGATTAAAGCTAGGTTCAGTGGATTGTAATTGCCTGTGATTCTCTTTCTTTTCTTTTTTTTTTTTTTTCTTTTTCTTTTTTTCTCTGAAAATCTGTGTCCCATTTACTCTCTGGCTTTCTCTCAGATTTTCATGAACTTCCATAAACAACTGTCACTGAGCCATTACATTCTGTAATGAATTACCTTATTCTCAGAGGTGCATGTCATCTGGACAAGTTCATTGGTACACATTCATGCTTTTCAGGCTTTTTTTTTTTTTTAAGACAGTTTTCCACTGCTAGATATATTTACCGATGTTTTCTTTACTTCACAATCAAGTATTCTGTGGCTTGTTTTTCACTTATGTTTCCAATGTGATGTATTGTTATGACAAAAATATAAGAACTGTACAAAACAAATGCTATGGAGTGATACAAATAAACAACACAGGCTTCTTACCAGATCCTGCGAAACTCAGCTTGTCTTCTGAGCAAGGTTCCCACTTTTTATCCATGTTTCCCTCATAAAATCACAACAAATCAGATCTTACTAGTCTCACGGGGTCAGAGAATCACAGGGGTTGGAAGGGACCTCTGGAGATCTGCCAGCCCACTCCCCTGCTAAAGCAGTTTCCTGCAGCAGGTCACACAGGACAGTGTCCAGGTGGGTCCTGAATATCTCCAGGAAAGGAGACTCCGCAGTCACACGGGGCAGCTGTTCCAGTGCTCTGTCAGTCTCGCAGAAGTGTTATTACCGAACCTTCTCTGTTCCAGTTTTTGTCCATTGCCTCTTGTTCTGTTGCTGCATGCCACCAAAAAGAGCCTGACTCCATCCACCTGACTCCCATCCATTAGATACTGATAAGCATTTATCAGATCCCCTCTCAGCCTTCTCTTCTCCAGGCTGAGCAGCCCCAGCTCTCTCAGCGTTTCCTCATACAAGAGATGTCCCAGGCCCCAATCGTCTTTGTCACCCTCTGCTGGACTCTGTCTCCAGCACTTCCCTGTCATTCTTGATCTGGGAATTCCAGAAGTGGGCACAGCGCTCCAGATGTGCGCTCACCAGAACAGAGTAGAGAGAGAGAGGAGAAACTCCCTCGACCTGCTGTCAATGCTCTGCCTAATGTAGCCCAGAATCCTGTTGGCCTTCTTGGCCACAAGGGCACACTGCTGTCTCATGGCCAACTCACTTTCTGCCAGGACACCCAGGTTCTTCTCTGCAGAGATGGACTTCAGCAGATCAGCCCCCAAGCTGTACTGATGTGAGCGTTATCCCTCCTCAGGTGCAGGACCCTGCATTTGCCCTTGTTAAACCTCATCAGGTTCCTCTCCTCCCAACTCTCAGCCTGTCCAGGTCTCGCTGAATGGCAGCACAGCCTTCAGATGAGTCAATCTCTGTAACAGCTGATGATGTACAATAGCAAGGAGTGAGAGCCCAACCAACCCTGCTTTCTATTTCCTCTGTTCAGGACAGTACTCTGAGATCACTCCCTAACTAGAATTACTCTGCTGTCGTATGTGAAGCCATGAAGGCCAAGGCAAGTGGAATTTAAAACTGAGTGCGCAGTGGCTTTTCATGTCCAAAACACTCATGGTAATCTTGCTTTTTTGTTGCTGTGTAGAGATGTCACGCCATACCTACATCACTTGATTAAAGCATTTTAGCCTTTACAGATTCAGTCTGAGTTGAACTGTTTTTAAAATACATCTTCCATTTTTGTCAGGAAATTTTTGCTTTCATAGGGATCAAATGCAGGTCAAGGGTAAGACTCTTTCAGCACTTTAATGGAGCATTTCTTGCATTAGCGTTCAGTTTTCTTTCTATAACAAATGAAATTCTGTGGATGTATACTGATCTGTAGACAATTAGTACAATTTTTTCTTCTTTATTCTCTTCCTCTTGATACACACCTTCACCTTATTTGAATGCCATTTTTCTAACTGGGAACATACTCAAAAAAAACAAAAAACAAAACAAACAAACAAACAAAAATAAAAACAACCCACACATATTGCATTAAAAGAATTTGATAAATAAATAGCTTATATGATTTTGAAAACTTATAACGCCAAAAAATATCTTTTTACTTACCAGTGAAAGCATGTTTCTAATATTTTGGCAGAGTAGCACGAAAGATACAAAGTGCCATGGAGCACCCAGCCCCAAAGTTGCTGCTGATTTATTTCCTCACATTTCTGTATGAGTCAGCCCAATGCTTCACACTAAGCCATTAAGAGTGGAAGGGTTGTGCAAGCAGTGCACAGTGGGATCACAGAATAGCCATGTGTAAGGATGATCTGAGCTGCTGACCCAAATCTGGCTGTAGTGGGGATAATAATGCAATTAGACACACATGCAAAAAAAAATCATTGATAATTTAGTTTAATTGAAACCTAACAACACGGCCTTCCTATAAGGCTTCAACTGTTTAGAAAGTACAACCTACGTTGTATAAGTATTTAAATACTGTGGGAAAAAAATAGAAACTGCCAGTAGAACCAGTATTTAAAGAACTCGCCTTTTTCTTTAATGAACACGGACTCCAAAATTAACAGTTTGACTCGTGAATTCACAGAGCTGGCTCAGTATTTTTGAAGCTCCTTGTGCTTTTTGCAAGAAGAAGGGAAAAGCCTCTCCTTGTGGGTGGATAAGCGAGTTTGGAGAACGTAACCAACTGCTGTAAGAGATGGACTTTGATCCAGAAGGCATGCTAAAGGGCATGAGTGTGCTAAGTACACTTCATCCAGGCTAAATGGAAAGAGCAATTAAATGCTCCTCCATATAGCTGTTACTGAAACAACAGGAAGCAGAAATAACAGTGAAAACAAGCCATTCAGCCAGAGAGGTTTCCCTGGGACAGGCAGCAGGTCTGAAGACAAGACAAGGGGGTGATTGGTTGCAGCTGCTGGTACAAGGTAGGAAACTTCAGAGAAATCAGGAGGAACTCAACCAACAGCAAAAGCAGCAGCTAGGCTAAGAAGGAGAAGAGGCAGAACGACTTCAGGAGCTTTAAAAGAGATGCACAACGATTTCTAGGCTGCTTGTCTATTTATTCTTATGGTGTTAGAAAAAATAGGACATATTGTAAATGAGCAGTGTGACACTACGTAGTATCTGGCACCCATATTCCTTAGGAAGCCAATGTGCTAGCCTTAAACTATAGGGCATTTGGAGCTGTGTGCTGTGCCTCGGTGGGACTCCATCAGCAGGACCACAGAACCTCTCCACGCAACAAGTAAGCAAAGTCTCTTGTGAAGAGGAGGAAATCCACACCTGGCATCCATCACAGCATAAGCATGCAGGATGAATTATGCTGATGTCCGGAAGAATAAGGATCCCACTCATGTTGCTTGCTGGGCTCAAGAGAAATCTGAGCTACTAGCAGGAATATTGCATTGCCCCTTCGGGATGGCCAGGCACATGTGCTTCTGCAGTGCTCTCAGCCATGGATCCTACAATACTCCTGTCATCTGTAACCACTTATCTCACCTAGCTCCTGGAGAGCAGAATCGAGGGAAGGCACCAAGAGAAAACGCTGCTCTTCTTGCAACACCACGAAAGTACTTAAAGCCATTTGTGTAACACAAGTAGGAAATGATCCCAACTAAGAAGGCAGTGCTTTAACGGGACTCTCCAAGGACTTAACCACAGTGATATGACTTTAGCATGCGTGGTATTAATGGTGAAACTCTAAACTGAATAGGAAATTAACTTTCTCATTTGAGGTTAGACTGCAGGAGTAAAATGATCCTAATTTTTAAGAAGGCTAAATCAGGCTACAAAAAGAAAGAAATCAATAGTGCAAAGGAAAAAAAAATGAAGACTTAAATAGTCAAACCATGAGACTGGTTTGTACCCGGCAGTAGAGAAATCTCCTCCAGTGAGATGTGCATAAGGTGAAGTCTCAGGCAGACACCTGGTACATACAATTTAATGAGAAAACAAAACAAAAATGATAGACAACATTGGGTCAAAACAAAGCCAAAGTGATTATAAAAAAATCATAGCTTTAAGATATTGGTTGCTTTGCAAAGACATGCAGTTGATCTTTTTGGCCTCCTCCATTATCTTCCTGCCTTCTGGTCTCCATTTCAGAAATGAGCGGAATGATTTTTTATTAAGTACAGTTTTCTTTCAACTTGTACCAGCAGCCACTGAAATTATTTTTTTACCCCCTTCTGTACAGTTGATTGGCACATCCCTGTTTTGCACATTCATTTTATAAATCTTTTAATGCTTCCTCTGATAGGGTCAGAAGAAAGCAATCCGAGACAAATGAGAGATCTAACCTTCAGATAGGCAGCACAGTGTGTTGGTGGCCGAAGAGAAAGCAAACAAAACACTGACACATGTCAGCAGAACAAATCAGAAGAGATTACTAAAACACAGAAAGGGCCATTAGACCCTGACCAGAAGACTGTGTGAAATGCTGGTTGCCCCACTGCAAAAACACAGGCATAGTAACGTCGCAAAAAGGACAGTTTAAGTGCTGCATGTTTCTAAGTACGGCTATAGATGTACCCAATTAGTTTAGTGCTTGTTAGGATGGAGAAAGAGGCTGAGAAAGACACGCAGAAACACATTCTGAAAGAGAAAGAAGAGAAGCAAGGTGTATCTAACTTCTTACACAAAGGCTAATAAGCTGAGCTATGAACTGTTATCAACCAGTACAAAAAGAAAAAAACAAATGCATATCTCATAGTTTGAAGAATCATAGAATGATTATTGTTGGAAAAGACCTCTAAGATCATCTTGTCCAACCCAACCCCACCACGCCCACTAACCATGGCTGTAAGCACAACTGCTACATATTCTGTCAAATGGAAATCTGACATTATTTGATAATAAGGAGCAGATTTTGAAAGAGATTACAGACACATTATTTCACCACAAATCAGCAGGACTTGGGCTCCTAAATCCCTCACATGATAACCTCTACTGCTACACAGTTAAGATAACAAACAGGTAGCAAGACTGTGGGTAGCCTAATAGTGTATGGAACACATAGTGGTAGCATGTCCTTCAGCTTGAACTCATCATTCCTAACCTTTGCCTGAGCCTGAGTTTCTTATTTGTAATTTCAAAAGCCATCTCATTTTCTAGTATGAACTGCACTGGTTTTCCTGTGTAATTTTGCAGTAATTGCATTTATGCCTTCCACATCACTGTGGATCATACACATTCATCTTTTCCCATGTTTTCAGTTTGACATTCACATGTACAAGAAGAGCAGTGCCCACGAATCTGTAGTCTCCCTCCTTACTTCTCAAGGCTGTCATGTTAGGTCTGTCAGCATATACCTTATGTCTATTAACAGCAAAAAGCAAACGAACAAAAGAAACCTCACTCACATTATTTTCAAGCTATTGTATTCTGTGGTTATTGCAGATTGCATAGTGCACAACCTTGCAGCCTTTTAGGCTGCACCTTTCAGTGATCCCTAGCCACACCAATATGATTATAAACAGAACAGCTTATAATCTCAAAAACTCGACTGAAACTCCTGTGCACTGCCCTCCTTTCCCTCCATCTTTCTTTTATCATCACCTGTACAAAAAGCCCATTCCTTTACAGCCATAATTAAGCTCTCAGTTTCTTCTTCCAGTCCTTTTCTGACAGTGATTATCATGTCTATTTCTTTTTTCCAGTTGCTGAAGCTGTCAATCCAAAATGCTTCCCAAGAGTCATGTTCACGTTTACAAAAGCATGAAGCAAGCACAGAAGGAAGTCCCAAAATTTGATCATCATTCGAAATGTAAGATCCTATCAGAAAGAAAAGGCTGCTCAGTTTCTGAAGTTGTAAAAGTAGCAGATGGTTCATGTTCTGGATGAAAACAACTTACACACACACCACATGTTCCTCCCTAGATGTGAGCTTAGGAGTACAGCTGGAGTGCAAGAACAGCATGAGCACACATGGTACTTTCTTCCAAGTCCTTTCCCTCCCATTTTCTCCTCAGGGACTTCCTCAGTTAGATGTGGTTTCTTCATGCTTAATAATGCTCTCTGGATTTCTCCCACAAACTCACGCATCTTCTCCCTTGAAGCCACTCAAATGTTTAACAGCAATAAGAGCAGCCCACAGCAAAGCCTCAGAGAGGCTGCAGCCCACCATCTCCATGTGTTTCTTCTGTGTCTGCTCCTCCTGGCACTACAGCACACAGAGACCAAGTCTCCTCTTGGTCAAGTCTTTCTCAGAACAAGAAGTCATAGCAAGCTTGGTGGTCCATACCCTCTCTCATTCTTCTCCGGATATTTTCAGCCTCACCACATTCTGTTCACAGGTAAGGGGGCCAGGGAAGCACACTGCGTGAAAAAATGGGGATCAGCTATGAACTAGTGTAGGGTTTGAACAGAGCTTTTTATTTGTTCTCTATCCCTTCCATCCTAACATATTATTCACTATTTTTGAGCCCTGACATGGTGCTTCCATGGGCTCATTCTGTGTTAGTGAGTGACATTGATTCGTCATTCCCATGTGTCCCTAACCTACTTTTAGGTTAGGGACACAGTAGGTGTCTTCCCCCTCCTTGCCTTCCCTGTTAGAGCAACTTCTTGGGCACCAGACAACAAAACCACCAACGAATACCAAGAAACAACAAAAATACTAAAGTCAACCACTGTATTCCAAAGAAATGTGACACCATTGCATTGCCACATAAACAATTGCTCTGCTACCAAGATATATTTCCCTCTTCTTCAAGAGCAATTAAATACACAAAGTTCACAATACTGGAAAGCAGTTGCTTACTGACAATGCAAAACAATTTGCAGATGAGGCTGATTACACTGGCAAGGTTTAACTGAAAAAATAAAACAAATACATACACTGATTGAAGCTGCCTAAATAACACATGAATGGCTTGTAATGAGAACAGCAGGCAAAATGGTACTTTTAGGTCTAGGCAGCAACGTTTTTCTCAGTATGGAGTCAGGGAGACAAGGTGAGTAATGTTTTCTAAGTCATTTACTAATTTACCACCTTTAGGTGCATCATTTCAAGTCTACAGATGTATGAAAACATCTTTAGTATTATTCATCCCTGCAACAAACTTGGAAAACAGGGATTTCAGAGGTTTTTGAAAGTATTCATAGCATAAACAACAGATGTACAGCTGCCTTACAGAAAATGGGAACTTACTTTAGGTGGTATCCAAACACAAACACTATCACACAGCACCAAAAGCATTTTCTTGGACTTTGCCACAGTCCTGGTTTTTCCTCCATCCTTTATCAAGAGACTACCATCAGCTTACAGACACCCATTAGAATCATTAAGGCTGAAAAAGACCACTAAGATCATCTAGTCCAACCACCATACCCACGTTCACCATACCCACGTTCACCATACCCACGTTCACCATACCCACGTTCACCATACCCACGTTCACCATACCCACGTTCA
>JAOWBP010002392.1:18061773-18144112 GCA_028571105.1 Tragopan temminckii | reverse complement strand
CCCTCTTCTTGACCACCTCCCTAGGCAGCTCCTACATTCATTCATTCCTGCTAGCTCCACTGACTCTTATGGAATTACTTTGATTAATACCAGCTGAGAACTGGACAATCGATGAACGGCAGTTGAGTAATTTGAGACCTGTGGTTCCTCTCCTAAGTATGCATGAGAGATTTTTCTTCATTTGACTTTAAGCAAGAAGTGTTATTTTATTTGATGGTCACACACACCGTTTCTTTTGTATTATTCCCCTTTTCTTGATAGCAGCATGGACAATTCCTGCTGGCTGGATGCAGGTTTCATTAGGCTTCTGTTTGCTTCCACTTACAGATCATTAATGAGGATGTTGACTAAGTCAGGACCTGTCACTAATCTCTGTGTTATACGCACCTGATCACGCCTCTCCATTTTATGTGCTGTTATTCAGCAGTACCTTTCCCATAGACTTTTTGCTAGCTCTGAGAGCAGAGCTGGGGAATAATTTATTAATGGCTTTGCTCTTTGTTTTCATTCATGAAGTACATACAAACAATCTGATTGTTACTGATTTGTTTTTTACTTGAACATTTTTGAGAAACACTTAATGCAAACGTGTTTTAATAGGTGGGTTGCTGGCAAATTACCTTAATACTTCTTAGACTGATTCTTTTTGTGGTGTGATCAGTTACTTTAATGGTACAGCAATGTTTCACCTCCCTTGTGAGCTAAGTGAATATTTTAAGAACTCCAATTAAGAAACTATAAAATGACAAAATCATACACAGGCCATTTAGGAGACTGTTACTCAGCTTTACCAGAAGAAGTATCTCGCAGCAAAATTTACAGAGAGCAAACAGAAGAGACTGTCAGTGCTTCAGAGCTGATTTTCTTCTGGTGAGTGATCACAAACACCTGGCTTCTGTATTATGCATAAATCTATTTCAGTCTGCGAATCGGTTTGTATTCCTAAAATATGGCTCCAGGAAAAAAATTCTTATGAAGGTAGAAAATCAATGATATCACTTTTATCAAATCCCTTTTATTCCCCGATTCAGTATTCTATTTTTTATTAACAAAACATATATAAATACTAATAATATTATTGTTATATATAATATATTAAAATATAAAGCAGCAAGCACCAAATAAATAAAATATTGTGTTATATATTTATATTTTACGTATTTTTTATATTTCCTGTTAAAATATATGTATGTATCTCCATGGAGATTTATTTTTTATGAGATGTGCCGGGAACGATACATGTTTTTTACCTCTGTGTGTTCAGTGATAACTCCACTGATATTGGCTCTTTCATTTTTTTTAAGGATTTATTTCGCTATGAAGAACTTCCACCTCTTACTTTTGTTTTCCTTTGGAAAATCAATACCATATTCACCTTTCACTAATATATTGATGGGTCTCTGGTTGTTTATGAGTTTCCAGTAGTAATTGTTGTGCCTTAGTAGAAAATCAGGCTGATTTTTTTTCTTTGTAATACTGCCTATTGAGAAATTGATATTTACCACATTTGGGGAGAGAGAAAATATCTGCTCTGTCATTAATGGCTTCACCCTTGTCAGAAAGCTGATTTTAGTTGATCAAATGAAATGTGTATTTGAAGGATTCCTATCACTGAATTACAATGCATTTTTCCCACTTCTTTTATAAGCAGGGTGGGGAGAAGGGAGAGAAATCAGTTTACTACGTTGGGATTACCTGAACTCTGTGATCTGTACACACCTGCACTTTCCTAATATCAACATGCTTGTTTCTATGACCGCATCTATGTGCGCATGCATACACAAATACATACACACATACTTCCGTATATATGTGTGTACATCTCACCAGTGCAGAGCTTTTTCGCATCACTCAGCAGAAGAGGAGCTAGCAGAAACAGGATGGGAATTGTGGGAAAATGCCTCTCAGAGCCAAGGCACAAAGTCTTTCCCATATGCAACAGCTGGGAGGTTCCATACTTCGTGGAGTGTGGTTTTGCTGGCACACAGATGTGCATGTTGGGTTGGTTTATTCTCATAGCAAAAATGGGTAAGAAGTACCCACTGGTTGTGCTGTGCCCTGAACAGAGCTGCCTCTCATCTTGCAGGTATAACAATTGCTGTACATTGTCTGGTAGTCAAAGCCTGGCATTCTGCTAAAAAGATGATGTCTTACCTCGAGTGCCTAAGAACATGGGTGCAAGAGATTGTTATACAGTGAGAGATGCTTTGTCACCAGATCTCTGAAAGAGGATGAAAATAGAGGAGGGAGAAAAACAAACCCTCAAACCCAGACTGGAAGCTCAACACAACACTACTTCAGCGTATGTTCTATTTCCAGAAAAAGCTACAGAAGCTGAAACACAATGGGCAATGATTTCTTACATTGTTCACGACAAAAAGTACTTGTATAGTAATGCTAATGGATGGTGGAGGCCTACAGAGCTGTTGTTGGAGGGAAATGTGTGCAGGGACAGTGGATGGATTCCCCATGGCCCTGGAATAGGCCCCGCTGTGGTGCAGGTGGGCCACAGGCCAAGCATGGATCACCATTTCCATATTTGGATCCATGGGGACATGCCAGCTGCCCACTGCAGGACCTCACTGTGAGGGTGCAGACACCTGTATTGGGTGGGCTTGTTTTCAGCATGCTGCCAAACACCAAAGTTCCCAGAGTTGTTTGAACACTAATCTCGCCATTGCTACTCCACAGAACAAAGCAAAAAAAAAAAAAAAAGCTGGATGGTGGTGGTTCTTTGATAGCAACTCTTGCCTCATCTCACACTCTCATTGCTGGAGGTGTTATTTTCCTTGAATTTACCACAAGTGAAATCAAAGCTGCTTTTCCTGGTGTCTGGCAGAGGTCTGGTATAGGAATGCTCCTTCACTGTGGCTTCAAGGCTCTTGCAGGCTTAGCAAATACTTGGTGAATAGTGTTAGAAAAATGTGAGTTTATCAGACAACCTATTTGGGACTGGATCCTTGGCTCGTGCAAACTGTCAGAGCTGGGTTGAAACCAGTGGTACAATATGGGATTTTGCTTCAGTGTCCTGCTAGAAGCCATTAAATCCCAAATAGCCTCTGCAAATGGTTGTATCAAACTCCTTTCACTGCCTGCTCAGTTGGAAAAGCAGCAAGATCCCAGGTTGGCCTATTAACATAGGGATCCAGGGGGGGAAACCAAAACCTGATAGTGGTGCAAAACACACGGTACACATCAAAACAAGCTTTAAAAAAACACCTGGTGCTTGTAACTGGGGCCACTGTTCTCTAGGCTGTCGTGTCTATAGCCACACCAAAGGGCTACTAGACACAGGCAGCTAACAACGAGAAAAGGAAAAAGCTAGGTTTCTGTGTCATTGACTTTTGGATTTAGCCATCTTTGGTGCTCTCATGAATATAATGCTGGAAAATTAAAATCCTACAGATGAGACTTGGGTACCTTTATGTGGTATCAGTGTGGATTTAATAATATATAAATATATATATATATACTAATAATTCAGGTATATACGTGTTCAAGACCCTAAAATGACTAGGAAGCATGGAAAATGGAATAGGGCACCATCTCTTTTAGTCTGAGAAACAATGAAATGAAACCAGGCAGAGCTAGGATCAATACTTGCCCTATGCATATTGCACTGTGGAGTATACTGGAAGAATGACCAGATCTTCTTCTTACATTCTGATTCTTTTAACTTACGGCCATTCTGCAATGTGTTTCCTGTATTCTTATTTATTGGGTATATATTTTACATGGTGCTCAAACAAAACATGAGATTCTCTGAAAAATGGGCTACAAGGATATCTTTAACACCTTCCTCTATTTTTCCAGCTTGCATTAAAGATATTTCACTTTGCATTCAGCTTTCTCTGTTCACTGAATTTACACAGATTCACAAGTAGCCTTGGGTTGATGGAAGCTGCAATTTTCTGTGAATAAATTATTTATGGACCAAAAAAAACCCAACAACAACCCTTCAGACTGTTCTAATTTGGGGACTTTCTAAAAATAAATACGTCAAGAGTTAACCTAACAGAAAAAGATTAATTCATCAAAATAAAGACACCTAAAGTCCTGAGTCATTGCAAATGCATCCATAAGGATATGTATATTAATAATTGACACTATTTATGCGGGAGACTAATTTAAAGAAACATTTCCCTTGTGAAAAACATATGATAATACCTGCTTATTTTACCATTTTACAATCAATCACTTTCTACAATGTATCATTCCTTATCTATAAGGTTTGTTCAGGTTGGGCTCTATATCTAGTCTATGTGCACCATTTATGTGTGCACCACTTCCATGGCAGTGAAAAAAATGGAACCAATGTCACATTTATGCCCAAAGTTGGGAATTCCTATTTCAACATGCTTTGCTGTTGAAAAAATTGCCTTTTTTCAAATCTTTTTTGTTTTTGTTTTTTGTTTTTTTTTCCTCCCGAATCTTTTTCCCCCTTGGAGGACTACGCTTGTCACATACTTGCAGCAGAAGTGATTCATTCTGGGTGAGAGAAATAATCTCTCTTATAATGGCAAGGGAAAGAACAGTTGTGGGTTAGTATAGGAATTATTCTAGAAGGAATTATACATTTTTATTATATTTTTACCCATAAAAGTATAATACATGTTTATTATAGGGTAGTCTGGCTTGTTTTATGTAACACCACTTTTGCTTATCAGAATTACGTCTTTCTTTCAGTAATGTAAGTAACTCTTTATCTTCAGGTAATTCAGCAAACTTTACCATTTTTCTGCACTTATCCAAGACTGGTACAGCACCTAGAAGGAGCCACAGTTTCTCACACGTATAACAAAGCAAAAAAAAAGAAAAAAAAAAAAGCTGGCTTTCATAGGAGAAAGCTGATGATTAGCCCTATGAAAGTAAGGCTCCTTTCCAAAATATCAATACCTGCCCTTTAAGAATCAAAGGGATACCAAGTTATGTGACACAGCCCACCAACGATTGTGACTTTTGGTTATTGCAGATAAAATACACGCTACACATAATCATTTCCAGCCTTAAGTGTACAAGTCTATTTCCTTGTGTTGCTATGAATTAGCCTATGAACTGAGGTTGGAGAACTGCAAAACAGAGCAGCAAAAAACCATGAGTAAGATAGGGTTGTATGGCATTCTCTTTTTTCTCTTGAAAATGAAGCAAGCACTTGCCTGGTATGGGGAATTAGACCAACAGGTAGCAGGCTGTAAAAAAGATAAATAGAAAAATTAATGAGAGATGATTGCTATACCCTCAGACTTGTAAGAATTATAAGCAGGGCAGCTGTGTCACGGTAGTTTTTAACTTAACTCTTCCCTTTTCTAAAGTTAAAGTTAAGCTGGGCTGCCCTCAGTGAGAACTGAGAAAACCCAAGACTAAGCATTTTGCAAGAATCAGAAAAGCAGTGCACAAAAGCAGAATTTTATAGAATAACTAGAAAGATGCATTTCATCAAACTACGCACCACTTTTTAGGTAGCCTAGACAAGGTGGCTGTACCCAGAAGATTAAAATCTGCAGGAGATACAGGACCAGATTTATCGGCGCTTTGTGACATAAATGGAGCCAGATTTCTTCCTTGTTCTTTGGGTCATTTCTTTCTATAAGCAGCGAAGGATTTTGGACATCCTTTCTCTGGGATTCAGAGCCTCACTGGTCCTATGCTTTGCATTAGTTCTTTCAAAGGATATAATAATCCTTGAACGTAATTCTACACAACAATATTTTCTTTAAGCGAGTTTTAAGAATACCTCTCCACACAACCTGGCTAGCAAGCTTCTTATATTTTATTTAGGGTAAAAGTTTGCCTGTTCCCATTCTTACCTTTGAATGATAGACTGAACACCACCACCAGTTAGCTGTGACAACAGTGAGTCTGCATTATGGTCCACATCTTTTTCAAGAAGTTGACAAGGAACATTTGTCCAAGCAGGAATAAGCTATGAAAAAAAGTGATGAGGATTAAGTTTTATTCATTTTACATTATAATGACTCTACCAGTCACTTGAGAGCCACATGATTGCCTTTCATAACTCCTGGGAATCTTGACTCAGTGATTGAGAGATGTACTCCGAAATAATGGCACAGTTCTAGATTTTCTCCTTAAAAATCTACCGGACGCTGATGAATCGTCTTATTTACACAATCTCAATCATTGTGCAAGTCTGCCCTCTGACACTGTCTGCATGCAAATACCTCATTTGCTGCTCTTAGCAAATCAAAGCCTTCTGGTGAAAAGGCTGCAGGTAGTTGTCATTTTCAGTAGCCCTTCTGGCCTATGAGATCATTGCCATTTTGGTTACTTCTGTGTTTTTATTTTATTTGCTGTTCTTTGTTTTGTTTTGTTTCTTTATCTTTCTGATATCAAGTTCTTCGTACTCGGACAAAAACTGTATTATCATAGAATCACAGAATAGTTTGGGTTAGAAGAGACCGCAACACGAAGCCTGCTGAAGTTTAAGAAGTTTCTAAAACATTCTCAGACATAGGGTTTGAATTTTTGGTGTTCCTATATGAAGCCTGGAGTTGGATTCAATGATCCCCATGGATCCCTTCCAATTCAGTTTATTCTATGACTCTATGGACCTTAATGCCCACTCAATTCTAACCCTCTGCCATGGTCTGTTTTCTCCCCACCAGCCCCATTCAACCTGGTTCTGAATACCTATCCAGGGATGGGGCATCCATCACCTCTCTAGGCAGCAGTGCCAGGGCCTCACCACTCTCCAAGTGAAAAAATTCTTCCTTATATTTAATCTAAACTGTCTCTCTTTTAGTTTAATGACATTACCCCTTGTCTTATCACTACATGTCCATGTAAAGTTGCTCTCCATCTTTCTTGTAAGCTCTCTTTAAGCACTGAAAGGCCACAATGAGGTATCCGCAGAGACTTCTCTTCTCCAAGCTGAACAAGCCCAGCTCCCTTAAGCTGCTTAAGCTTTCCGAGCATACTCATGGCCTCCTCCACACTCTCTCCAACAGGACCACTTCTTTCTTGTGCTGGGGGCCCCATCCTGGGAGAGCTGACTCCTGAAACTGCAGAGAGAAGACATGTGAAAAGATCATTCAAACAAAGCCTTTATCTCATACTTTAAAAATACTCGTCTACATTAAAATGGGCAATTCCACAGGCAGGTCTGAGATATGCCTTTTAGTTGACAAGCTCTCCTA
Source organism: Tragopan temminckii (assembly GCA_028571105.1). Lineage (NCBI taxonomy): Eukaryota > Metazoa > Chordata > Aves > Galliformes > Phasianidae > Tragopan > Tragopan temminckii. Next base: position 18,136,958 of record JAOWBP010002392.1, on the reverse strand, counting down.
CTGGTTGTAGGACTTTGTAGCCAAGGCACAAAGGGAACCAGCTTTGTAAGAGCATCTGGAACAAGAAAGCTCCTCCCTTCTCCCCTTGCCATTGTGGGACCAGCCAGGGATAAGCTACCTTTAAAATGAGTTTATTTTTTGATGCTGAAATAGGAAACCTTTTTTTTTTTTTTTTAATCTAACCCGCTATTGCATCATGCTGGTACTAGAGGGGAGCTAAAAGCTAACATCAAATTAGCATTTAAACCACCTCTGAAACCACAGAAACACAAGGTACAGTCTTTGAAGTTTAACGATGAGAAACATCCAATTCCTACTTTTATTTCCTGAATTTTAGATGGAAGGCTTACATTTAATGAAAGGTTGTTGTTCTGTTTTGTGTTATTGCTGCTGCACATCTCTCATCTCCCCATGCAGGGCTGGTAGCTCCGCACTGCTGAACCCACTAGGCTACAAAGAGCACTTATCTGGGATTCAGAATCTACTTTAATTCTTTTTACAAACAATTGTACTTAAGAAGCACATGCATTTATTATGAATTATTATGTTTTCTGTTATCCATGCATAATGAATTTATTGCAGTTGGGCAATTTAGCACACCCTTGTTTTCAGTTTTAATTGGATTCTTTATAATGCTCATACTTAACCCTCAAGCTGAAAGGTTTGATATTCCTTCAAGAGTTGTATTTTTCCTTCTTCCATTTTACACATTTACTTCTCTCCTTGTTGGGAAAAATTTAGATGCTCCAGGAGGTTATGAAGTTCAAAGACAGCTAATCTTTGCATGTGACAAGGTAACTTACTGTAAGAGCTTGTTGAAAACATAGAATATAATCAATGTATTTTTAAACTTCTTGAAAGGGATTTTCACATGAAAAAGGATTTTTTTTTTTTAATTTTAGCTAAATGCAAAGCCTGTTTTAAAAACAAAGTACATTTTCAAAATGCAAATTCTACTACATTTTTTTCTATAAAGAAAGAATTATTGATATCTACAGTCTAAAGATTAGACTGGAGCAGTTTGAGATAAAGCCACAAATGTTTAGATCAACATTTTAAGGAGAAGTAGAAGCACTTTTAACATGTAGAATGAAGCATTTTTTAAAAAAGGATTTATAACCAGCTAGCATTTTTTTGCCTGCATATTATTAGAGCAAGTCTATTTTTTCTTCTAATAAATATTTTCAAATCTCTTCAGACATTTCTGAAGTCTGTAAATGCCAGATTTTCAAACTGATTCCAACACAAACTTCATGTAATAATAAATTATTCCACTGTTTCAGTGTCTCCAGACAGGTTAGCCTATGTGTCTATACTAACGTGATGGGAACTTATCCCCATATCCTTAAGCAAATGTGTATGTTTCTGGGAAGTCACTGGGAGTTGGTTACCAAAACATCTCAGAGAAAGTGGCCTCCTCCAACAATGTGCTGGTGTCAAGCAGCACCAGGAAGATAACCCTGTGGCTTGCTGGAGACCAGGCTTCCTTGATTTCTTCTGCAATTACTGGAAATATCCCTCTCCAAAGAGCAATCTAGAGCACACTCAGGAGTCATCTAGTTCAATGCAGGCTCTGCATCATGCCCAGAATACAACCATCTCCCCACACCAAGAGCCCAGTTTCTGTAGTGCTGGCATGAATGCTCCCCTGAGGTTATTTAGGAGAGTAAACACGGGGGTGTCACAAGCCTTGAATGCCCCTAATTAGCCTTCTCCTTGCACATAGCAAAGCTTGAAGCAAGAAAAACTTGCACTTCACAGCAAGAGGAAGGGGATGAGAGTTTGCCACTCAAAGTCTGGGGTACTTTCAGCTGTGCTGTTTTGTCAGAGCAAAGCTGTTTTGAGTGTTTCTGACATCTTTCAGATGCCTGCATCGTTTCATTAATTCCTTCATTTTTTTTAAACATTTAAAGAATCTGGGATGAATATTCTGTCATCTCTTTGGTGATTCTGTCATGCAGCCTTCTGTAGTAATGTCTCCACCTGAATTTTAAATAATTTGTTTTTATTTAATTTTTATTAGACTCCAGCTGCAAGGAGCATAACATATGAAGAAAACGGTCATAAAACGATGTCACAAGATTTGTAAGATCTTGACGCTGTGTTTCATCCCTTTTCATTTAGCCTGCAGCATTTCAGGCAGGAAACCTATCAGCTGTTATTCATCTCTTTAGCAGGAGGTTTTGATAGAGCCAAAACTTTTAAGAGTTTAGGAGGTGGCAGGCCTATTCAGCTGAGCTGTGTCATTAAATGCAAATGATTACATTAGTACAGTATTAAGGTTCAGAACTCAAACACACATAATTCATGAACAGGTTCTTGCACCGATGTTAAATCAATCCAACTGCTCAGACTGTGCTCATTAAAGTGTGTGTTTAATTGCAGAAACCAAGCAGTTGAAATAACATCTGCACGCTGGTGCCAACTTCACTTCAGCATGACATGCTGAGAGCAGAATGAGCTGTCCCCTTCTCTTTGATGACAGAGCCTGGACCAAAGCAAGAGACTTGATGGAGGAGGACACACAGATGCATGGGGTAGGGGGTCATGTCTGAGTTCTAGTTTCCACTCTGCCCGAAAACACCAGGAAACATTCCTAAGCCATTTCTCCACACCTCTGCTGAAAGGTTATGTTCTCTCTCACATTTAGACAGCAGCAGCTCAGGCAAACAAACAAACAAGCCTGTTGTAACGAGATGTCCGAGTTGCATTTACAGACAGGAGTTTTATTCCCTTGGTCGTGGGCCCATAACCTAAGTCTGTCCAAGCATTTCAATACGTGACCCCTGCTAGTGCCGGAGGGCACCAGCCACGTTGTCTGAATGCAAACAGCAGGCTGACTTCTGCTGATGGCTTAAGTCACAACGGAGAGCAAGTGAAGAGTTAAGGTCTCATAGTACCCAGAGGTAATGTTATTCTGAGTACCTCCATTTTATGGTGAATTTTCATGTCTGCTTAGTCCTACTATTTCCTCCAATCTCCGAGTTCTGAATAGGAACAAGAAAGGCAATATTTTGTTTTCTTTCCAGAAACTGACATTTGTGATAGGAGGATTAACACAGCTTCAGCCAACTTCCACTGCTGGCCAGAGGACTCTTGTTTTTTTGCCTAAACATTATGCAAAAGTCTACGCTTTTGGTTTGCACTTAGAATGTATTAGTGGGCCTACTTAAACTCTTCATACTGGTAAAATCCTACTATAGTAAGTAAGGCAATATTTGTCTTGTGAAAGCACTACTTCTGGTGACAAGGTATAGGAAACTTGACCTGGCATTGTCAGTGTCCCATGAAATGCAGTGTGGCAATGTGTGACATGCAGTGAAAACCCCACTGTTACAGTCACCTTTTCCCAAGGTATATTTGGCATTTTTGCCTTTCACTGTGCTGGGCATCTTGGAAGGGTAACACAGGCAGCTGCTTACTGCCCCCAGCCCTGCAAATACTTAATTGTCACAGAAATAAGAGTATGTACGTGGCATGTGGGATTTGCAGGACTCGAGCTGTTTAGGATGAGGAAAAAAAAAAACGAACCCAGACAGACTCACAGTGTAATACTACCCAGCAGATGGTGACGCCAGCCTGTTAAGCTTTTTGCACAATTTCATAAGTGGACGTTTTTGTCCTTTTAAAACTGGGTGAAATGTTTTCTAGGTTGCATATTCCCTACTGTTTTTAATAAAGCCAGCATTCATTTTCTGGGGCTGAATCGTGACTTTTGGGACTTCAAACTGCATCATTTCAAGAACTGTTTTTTTTTTTCTTTTTGTTTTGTTTTTTTGTTTTTGTTTTTTACAAATTCCTATTTCATTTCAACCTCAGTGGAACAGAGCCTTCTCTGGAAATCTTTTTACATAAGAGACATTAACACAAATGTAAGAATTGATACAAACATTCCAAGTGCCACCAGAACAAAGTCTTAAATTAAGTAGCTCTAATGTTTGTATTGCAAATAATTTCTTATTGTTTGGTTCCCCCCCAAAAATGAGAGCAAATGTCAAAATGCCATAAATTCCTACAGAAAGGAGTTTATTATTATTTACTAACTCTACGGATTTCAAATAATTTATAATAGATAAAAGCAGCAAATCAGCTGTGGATAACACCACTAGTTGATAATTGGAATTTAGCATATTCAGCTTGCAATTTTCTGCTTACATTTAGAAATTTTCTGTTTGGTTACCCAAGGAAATTTAAATATACAACCCTTCTGCTATCAGAGCAATGGCCAGTGTTCATATTTCCAGTGTCAAATGAGGCTCCCTGTAGGCTACAGTTTTCTCCTCTTGAAAACTCCCTTAAATTTTAAAGGAAATTTAGTTTGCTTTTTGCCTATTTAGAATTTACTTTTCACTACTTTTCAGAAAACAGATTCATTTTTATAAACTCTGGAAAAGCACATACATTTGCATGGGCATCAATACAATTTTTCATTTGCATGAGTGTTTTCCAAAATCAATGTTTGCAATTTAGTCTGCTCATGGGGGATGATACGCCCTATGATTTGGTTGCTCTGCAGTGACAGACATTCCGGGCAGCCCTTTCAGTCCTGCTGTCCAAGGAGAAGCTGGAAGAATTGTACCAGCTATGGTGTGCCTTGCTGTTTATAGTACCATAGAATCGTTTGAGTTGGAAGGGATTCTTAAAGGCCATCTGGTCCAATTCCTCTGCAATGAACAGGGACACCTACAGCTAGATGAGGTTGATTAGAGTCCCATCCAGCCTGACCTTGAGTGTATCCAGGGGTGGGGCATCCACCGCCTCTCTGGACAATGGGTTCCAGTGCCTCACTACACTTCTACACTTACTATAAAAAACATTTTCCTAATATTTAAGTGTTGCTGGAAGCTGATGCAGGCAGTCACAGCCACAGCTCCATCACAAAGTATGGGAGCATTCACTAACACCATATGATCTAATTGCAAGAATGGGGAAAGAGTAATTATTATGCCTGATGCAATTTGCATTGAATGACGCACAATGTCTCATTACTGTCTTTCTTTGTCCCTGCCTACTTCAAAACATAGAGCAAGATGCACTGGAAAGTCAAAGTGACTAATTTTATAGAAGGGTACTCCTGTCTAATCCTTCCCACCTTCATTTCAAGCTCCAAAGCTATTCAAATAGTAAAAAAAAAAAAAAAAAACAAAAACCAACAACAGCAACAAAAAAACAAACAAAAAAAACAAACAGGAAAATCAAAGCTCTTAAAAAAAACAAACAAGTTTGCTGAGTGATCAGCCTAGACAGCCTGTTACCATGTGATATCCCAGCAAGAAGAGGGTGAGATAGTTATATAGGTCATTAAACAAAAAAAAAGCAACCCAAAATGATCCCAAAGCTCAGGATTCAGAAAATGCTTGCAACCTTTCTGCCTGATGGCATAAGGCCATGTCTAATGAATGAGACCAGAGAACAAAGTTTCCCCAGCTACAAAGTATCCTCTGACACTTTTGCTGGAGGTTTTCTTCTATCATCCTCATATGTGTCCTTTTCTGATCACCTTTGGAGACAGGAATATGAGACAGGTAAAAGTTAGCCCGATCCAGTCTAGTAATTCATTACATTAACCCAGCTGAAATGCTTTCCTTTTCTAAAAATCTGTATGATCAACTGTGCTTTGGTGTATCCAAGAAGGTAGTTTTCACGTGCACATTTGTGTATGACTGTGTTTTCAGAGCTCACAGAGGTTACACAGCAACAGTGTTCTTGGGGTCAGATAAAAACAGCAGTCACAGAGGAGTGGGATGCACATATCAGGAAGTCACTTTTTGAAGACAGAAAACAGATGCTGAATGGGCAATAAACAAATATTTGAGCAAACCAGGGCTCTGAGGGCTTCACAACAACCTGGACAGTGAAACCCATTAAGCTCCTCTAGAAGTTATTTATATACAATTTAAGCAAGGATGTTTTTCTATTTTGGATTCAAGTTCAACAGCAGAGTTCCATAAATAGGCCATACACACAAAAGAAAAGCATAGCTAAAGCCTAAAGATAGAAAGATGTTCTTTCAGAGTTGCAGATTTATCATTAACTCAGTTACTATAAAGCTTATTTGGGGAACTCGCAGTGGCAGAGAGGTGACAAAGGAAAACTGGCTGATGTTCAATGCCCCCAGAGCAACCATCTATAATATTATACTTCTTGCCGTGTTTGTTGGAATTCAAAGATGAATGCTACTAAAGATGGAGAAATATTAGGGGTTTTTTTGCTAGAAAAGTTTGGAAAAATGAGCTGTACATTAAGAAAAAACCCAGGGCTGTGCGTTAAAACAAAAGGCAAAGCAGCAAATATCCTGACTCTAATCCACAACTGCCTTCCACCCCAACGTTCCCCCATTCACTGGAGTCTTGATCTAATTAAACTGTCATCACACTGTTAAAGTAATACTTCCCAGCCTTTTTACGGAGCTCGGATGAAGTGAGAAGGGGGAAAACGAAGGATTCATGATGTCCATGACACATGGCATCACACACCTCATTTTGGTATCTAATCCCCCCCTATAAAAGTGAAACAGATTTAGAACTAGATGAGGAGGAGTAAAAGGAGCATGTTTCAGGATGAGGTAGTTGCTTGACCTTTTTTCACAGTATCTCTGTCACACTTGACATCATGGCTTCCAATCCATCTGTGCTAAACAAGGAGATGTACCAGCTCAGAGAGAGCAGCCCCAAGCTTTGGCCCTGGTGCATCCCAGGAGGGGGGGCACTTCCCCTGCAGTAGGAACAACTCAGCATTGGCACGACAGAGAACAGGGCCTGCGACTGTAATTTCACAAGGCTTTTTTCATGACCCTAAGGGTTTTCTAAGTATACAAAGAGCAGATATCTACCATTACACTCACAAGAGCCATGCTTATTTCAGCAAAAGGCCCAGCTCCTCCTGCAGAGAGTGGGGAGCCTGGTGACACTTTAGTAGTTCCCTACCTCATGTTTTGCACGTAGGAAATCTCCCTGTTCCAAAACTGCCAGGTTCTCACCTGCTGCACCTGTGGTACCAGGCACTGCCCAAAACTCTGGGCAGCAAACCTCCTGCAGCATGAAAAAGCTGCCAGCTCTTGTGATGGTAAAGGGGCTTGACTTTATGTGCTCTCCAAAATCCCTCACACTTATGTCACAGAGAAAGAAACATGGAGATTTAAACATGTAAAACACCACAGCAAAAGAAATCAAGGCTGCTTACACACATGTTGCACAGAAAAAAGTGATTGCATTATGAAAGCAAGGAAGAAGAAAAAAAAATAGTAACGCAGAGAGTAAGCTGGAAGATTTCCATCAAAGCCTTCCCTTTGTCAGAAGACAAAGCTTAGCTAAAATCAGAATACACTCTGTGTCAGTTTCCAAAACATTTTTTTTCAGAGGTTGGTTAACTCTTCAGTAATTCTTGGAGTTGAATTAGCGTGGATTTTTTCCATACTCTGTTCCTATTGATTTCTAAAGCTGATTCAGCCTGTGTAACTCCTTTATGAGCATGTCTCTGGTATGAAAAGCTCCCAAATTGTTGTTGAACACAAACAGAAACACAGGCCATCTTGCCAATATGCTCTTCCACTAACTATTCCGGTCCAGTGTTCTGCAACCTGTATACTTACTAATGCTGAAATAGAACAAATTAGTAAAGAAACCCCACATTTAATTCATTGACTAATTAGCTTGTTTATTAAAGCGTGTAGAGGACAAGGAGCTCCTGCTCAAATCACTCTGGAATTAAAGAGGAGCAAGTCAGAACAGAGCTTGTACCCCCTGAAGGACTAATCCAAACATACTTGAGCCTAATGGGAGGCATTCAAACTTTTGTTACATATCTGTTGTGGGTGGGATTTTTAATTGTTGCTTTTCGGTAATTTTTTTTATTTTTTATTTTTATTTTTATTTTTTTATGTTCTTCAGAGAAAAGGGGACTGTTCAAATGACATTTTTGTAGTTCCCTTCTTACTTCTTCAAATAAGTGGAACCCTGAAAACTTGGGGTGGATTTTCATTTCAGTGAAAATTATTTCATTAAATCAATGAGGTTAAAATGAGGTAAAGGGGCAAAAATAGTTTGCCTTATTCAATATCTCTGCATAAAATATACAGTGGATTCTCAGCTCAACATGGCATACGCTTTTTGTACATGACTATTGTCTTTGTTTAACTAATTGTTTCAAAATCCAGTAAAGGAAAAAAAAAAAAAAAGAAAGAAAAAGAGAATCACACTGAATTTGGAGATTTACCTAAATGCAGCAATACTAACGATTTTGGCATTAATACAACAGGAAGAGACTTATGTCAGCCTGGCCAGGCTGCTTTATAGGAAAACCTGACACTATGTTCAGTTTTCCTATTTAGTAAATGCATGAAGTAACATTCTGAATATGCATCTAATGGCTCTTATAACCTTTTGCAAACTAATTAGAAACAACCCCTAGATGGGCTTACACAGTCATAATTAAGCTGATCAAAGGCAGGTGTGCGCTGTAACCAGAAAAAGATGTGTTATCTTCTGACACTGCGTTTTGGTTTTTTTTGCACCACTTGAGCTTACGTTTTCTATTGTGGCATGAACAGCATTGGGCTGTTGGTGCCCACTCCCCCTTGAGTGAGCAAGCCCAGCCTCCAAGCAGAAAAGCCTTTAAGTTACCAGCCCTATTGATAGCCACCTTGGTACAGCAAACCTCTTGGCCAATGCATAGAACTAAACATATCTCAGTGAAAACTGTCCTTACGATCAGAATCAAGATCAGATCCCATTGTTCAGCCTAGAGCAGAGGAGGCTGAGGGAAGGCGCCATGGTGGCCTGTAGCTCCTTACAGGGAGCAGATGGGCAGCACTGATCTGTCACTGTCACCAGAGAGCAGAGGATCTGAAGAAACAGCATGGGGATGTGTCGGGGGGGAGGGGGTGTTAGGGAAAGGTTCTTCACCAGAGAGTACAACAGGGACTGCTTCCTCAGGGAAGCAGTCATGGTACTAGCTGCTGCAGCACAAGGAGCATTTGGACAGTGCTCTCAGACACAAGGTTTGGATTTTGGGTGGTCCTGTGTGGAGCCAGGAGTTGAACCCCATGATCTTGTGGGTCTCTTCCAACTTGGATTACTCTGTCATTCGATTCTGTGACCAAGGAAGCCTTTCCGGGTCTACTGTACAGGCAGCGGGCAGACCGTGCTCCCCCTGCTCCCTCTGCTGGGCAATGCATTCCCGCATCCAGAAGTAACCAAACTAGTGAGTCCAAACTTGGCCTCCTTGCAAAGGAGTCATTAAAAGCACTCCTTAAAACCGCCCCATAGTCACTGTATTTCCTTTTATTTTCAAAGGGAAAATTTCTGAAACGTTGCTGGTGATGAGAGAGAAACCTGTCTGGTGAGACATCACCTTGAAGCGCAGCTGCAGTTCAGTTCCTATGCGCACAGCTCTGGGGGAGCACAAAGTTTTTCTTTTCGCGTTAGCAGGTGGTTACAAAATGTGGCACATTCTGCATGCATAGGGTGTGTAACACAGTTTAAGCAGAAAACCTGCCTGCTGGAAGGAGCTCCTTCCTTCTGCTGTGGCCAGCAGCAAGAGCCAAAAAGCTGCTTTTGACAACCAGTTGTAAACTGCCTGGTAAACATTAGGGACAAGGGTGAACATGAGTTTAAGATGGTGATGAAGCCACTGAAACACTTCCTAGGGGCATTAAGGTCGTAGCACAGCAGTACTTAGAACAAAATTAACACTTCAAATTGTCTCATAATCTGGAAAGCATCTAATTGATCTTCACAGCATCCCTGAGAGGCAGGAAGCTTTCACCAATCTGAAGCTACAGGATGAAAAACTGAGGCAGGGATTTTAAGTGGATATGATTTCAACCAATCCCATCTGCTGCAAACTTTCCTAGAATTGTGCAATGACTCATTGAATCTTTATTTCGGAGTGCTTTTTTAAGTGCTAAGAAAAAATTACAAAGTGCCAGGTAGCAATGGAAGCCCCCTGCCTGCTGTTCAGGATGTGGTGGTGTTACAAAGACTCGCTGCCTTTTAAAACCAGACAGATAAGGGGTAGCATTAAACCAGTGCCAATGGTGTTAAGTCAAAGTCAAGCCTTGCAGGCAGACTGTGACCTGCCTCCCTGCTCAAGCACTGCAGCCCATCTATTCCCACATCAGTGGGAGACTTATAGAAGCCCGGGACAAACTGGATACATTGAGGGCAAAGTGATTTCTCTAATTCAGAATTTCTCTTTGAGCTTCAGGACATGTTTTGGTACGCTGATAACCATTAATTTAGGTAGGGACTGTCACAAATTCACTCCTTCCACCCTCTCCCCTCCAAGCAAGCCACGAATATTTAAAAGATTCATTTGAGGATTACAAGATAGGGAATATACAAAGCTTAGTTTGAGTGATTTTGAGTCACAAGCTTAGCTTCTCTAACAGATCCTGTGGGACTGGGAGACATGCAGCAAACTGTGTGCTCTAGCTTCAGCTGGAAGGGCAAGATTACAGCAGGACTCACTGGAGTCCTCTGGGACTTCCATGGCCATGAGACTTGCTGCATCCCTTCACCACCACTCTGTTCTATTTGTACAGTCAGCCTCAAATCTAACTTCAATAATTACAGGGTAGAAGATACACAAAGGTTTTTATTGTCTCCACTACAACAACAATGAAGCCTTGTTAAAACCAAATGATGCAATTAAAACTATCCTCTGAAGCCAAATGAACACACTGAAGATTAACACAGGGGAAGGAGGGTGGATAGAAATGGAAGCAGCAGAGAAAATGGTGTGAATCTCAGCAGCAAAGTTGCAACATCATATAGGTATGAGGAACTGAGGGGCAAGATGGGTACAAGAGGGGCAGTCTGATTTTGTGATTGGCAACTCTGCTCACAGCAGCAGATTGAAACTGGGTGGACTTTAAGGTCCCTTCCAAGCCAAACAATTCTCTGATTCTGTGATGAGGATGATACCTTCAGAGCCTCCTGGCTGGGGCTTGATTCTCCATCCCACAATGGAGTTCCCATCAAACCACCTCTTGCCACTGCCTCCTCCTGGTTACATCTGTCCTCTGTGTTTGACAATCCCGCTGCACGGTTTTTTTCAGGGCAAGGTCTGCTTCAAAAGCAGAACCCCATGCTAGGCTTTCCAGGAAAAGGGTGGGAGATGAATGCCCACCATCATTATGCCTTGGAAATGCTGCTTCTCTAGACCTCAGGGGCACAGGAAGGGCTCCTATAAAGGCCTCCTCCTGAGGCTGATCATTATATATAACAGCATTCCTTCATCATCCTTCTTCCATTTAACTGAACTCCACTAATCTCGCCACATAAAAGAAAAAAAAGTAATCCCTTTAATCATTGTGATGGTTGTGGCACAGTGTGATTATAAGGCAGGATATGGATGTCACAGATATTGTAGGAGACCTGCATATATCTCGCGAACAAGATGACACCAATAAAATTTATAAGCATGAAAATGCTGTCTTCAAAAACCTCTCTCTCCCATTCCAATAATTCAGTGAAACTCTGGGCTGCATGCACGGGGTGATCACAGAGAAAAGGCTTTGTAGCATGGAGCAGACGAAGACAGAAGCTGTACAGACAATTAAAGTGCCTGGACAATCTCACTGAGAGATTTGGCTGAAGATTTGTCTGATTTACAAGAAATTGGAGGCAGCCCACAGTAGTGATCTACAAGGTTTTTTTAGCAGATAGATAAAGCTGCAGCATTCTGAGCTGTTGAACACAGCAGCGGTGTTTATCCCAGGCAGAGGATTACAAGCAGCTTCTAATGAGCTGTTTAAGCATCTCAGTATTTTCATTAATTTTTTTCATGCCCATAATGCGTTAAGAAAAAAAATAGACAAATATGAAATAACCTTAAAAAGAAGGAAACAGTATGAAAGGGAAAATCAATGAGGGAGAAATAAATTATATAGCAAAAATAGCAGCTAGAACAAAGCACATCCTGTACAACAGATAAACTATCTGATGTATTTCATCTCTTTGTATTCACAGACTATCGATAAGCAGATCATGACTTCTTTAGAATTAACACTTAGAGTTCCCTTTAATGAATTTCTAATCACTTTCTAAGCTACACAACTTGGCCTTGTTTTAATCTGTGCTTGGAAGATACTGGCTTTTCTAACTGGAGACTACAGGAGCCCAAAAACCCAGAGCCACACATTTTCCTATGGACTGCATACAGCAGAATTTCGCTGTGGTCTGTGAGCACTGCAATTATCCAAGCCTGGTCTAATACCTCTGCATTGGAGAGCAGACTGGCTTTGATACCCAAGAAAACACAAGCTGCCACTGGAGCTCTTCTGGTAGCCTGATTACTTGCAATAGCTCCCTCCAGGTGACTGAGGAAGCATCGACTCCTCCCCAAGTCACCTTTGTTGAGGCATTTCCAGTCAAACCAGTTGCCTCCTTCTACAGACTGTAGAAAATTAAAAGTTTGAAAAACTGCCCTGTGTCAGTTCTGCTTCAGAGAGGTCAAAAAGGTCCAGAGTTTTGGGAGCATAGATGAACAGCGTGATTGCCTTGCCTTTCTTGCCACCTGAAAATGCAATAATAATAAAAAATAACCGCATTATCATTATCACTAACTACTTGTGAATGAATACTGAAACGGGAGTGGCTTAAGCACTTATATGAAAACGTAATCCTATGTCTAGCACAGTTACAAAAAAAAAATTCCCGTAGCTTCAATGGAAGTTAGTTGGCAGGGCAAGCTGAATGCATCCCCTGGTACAGCACAAGATGCAATTACAGTGTAGACTAAAACCGGTGCAGATGAAAAACAAGTATTTTTCTCACCTCAGCATCAACTTGAGTACAAAAAGCGGTGGTGTATTTCTATCCTCTAGATAGAAATTAAGAAAGCACCACAAAACATAATCAAAAAGTCTTTTTTCCCCCTAGATCCACTAACATTCATTATAACTAGTATTTGGTGCTTTTCTACAGAACCATGCAGATCTTTTCCAGTGATCCATCTCCGTTACCTAAAAAGACAGTGCTTTAGCTCCCAATATCATAACACTCTTGAGCTGTCTTTTTTTGCCTAATTGGCTACTGATCTTATAATCATTCTTGCTGTCAAATGTGCTCTGCTCCACTGATTTTAACACAGCTTTGCTGGGGTGCAAAATCATGGGTTAATAGCCTCAGCTGCAGGATTAGAGTTTATAGGAGTCTTGCATGTAGGCGGCTGAAAACTACCAATTATTTTTCATGGGATTTTTTCATCCTAAAAAATGGTAGAGGAAACAGTTTGTGTTGCTACAAACGAAAAATGAAACTGAAACAGAAGTGACTGACCAAAGCAATAAAAAAGTACATTTTCCTCCTCCTTTTTTTTTTTTTTTTTTTTTAATAAAGGAAACAAGAATTATACCTGGCCCATGAAAGCCCATTTTGCATACAAAGTCTTCTTTAGGGTGGAAAGATAACAGTCAGTTTTTCCAAATTAAGCCGCAAATGGTTGGGATCACTGCAACAGGCAGCAGAGGAAAGGGTAATCCCTTTAGCCCCGCAGTTACTAAACCACACTGCAGTGCTGCTACTGTGGAAATTCCCTGAGGAAAGCAATAGCTCCTAAAACATCAGCACCTATCACACATAATGTGAATGTTTTTTGGTGGTATCTCAATAAGACCTGCCAGGACCCTTTCGTACTTTGGTTGCAGGTTTCGGACAGATCACAGTTGATGGTTGGTGCAGTTTGATAGGCAGACTGTCAAGCTTGAAGTAATTCTTTCAGTGATACTCTCAAACCTTTGAGATCAAAGGTGCTGACTGATGTTGGTTTTCACATAGAGATTACAACATTATTTGATTTCATAGTAGTGTAGTCCCCAGAGAAGACATGAGTTGATTATGCAGTAATTCCAGGAGTGCCTCAAATCTCCCGGGGAGAGATGAATTCCATGAAACCAATTTTCAAGAAAGGACAATTGACCCCAGTGGCAATATTTTTTGCTGTTGTTTTTAGGAAAACTACAAGCTCTATTAAGATGTATTGCAAATAATTGAGTCTGACAGCCCGTGGCTTCAATAAGCTCTCTGCTGTGGATGGGGGAAAGTCTAGAAACCAGATGAGGGCTACATCGTGGATCATTGCTCTCACTCTCTCCTTTGAAAGACGCACTATTAAAACAGAGGTAACAAGCAGCCTATGAGACTCTAGGGAGAATCATACAGCATTTTGCTGCAAGTCCGCAGGAAGTTCATGCTACTGCATGCAGCATGGAGCACATATGCAAGTTTACAAATGGAGACAACTAAAATTGGGACTATGGGTTGTTTATGATCTCGGTCACATCCTAGAAGGTCACAGATTTTTGCAGATGGTGTTAAATACCAGCCAACAATACGGATTTTAAACAGGCTAGCAATGAAGATTTTCATTTCAAGAACTGACCTACTGAGTGGCAAAAATTACTGACATGTGCTTCACATTGTCAGTTTTTCCTCCCAAGAGGAATGGAAATAACCTTTCCCCAGCCTGTTGCTGTGCAAGGGTGTAAGTGTAGCTTTCTCTACAGCTGCAGGGAGTTTTCCTTCCCAAAAAGGGTCCAGATTAAAGACATACATACAGATTGCCAAGGGAAAGGCTTAAGGACCCTCAGGAGCCTCCACGTGGACATGCTTTAAGACGCTCCCAGCAACACCCACCACAGGTGCTGCGGTTGTGGTGGGAAGGTACCAAGGACAGCATGGGTAAGTTCACAAGAGCATCAAGCCCACAAACAGACCTTGTTTGTGGGTCTACAGATCTCTTGAGCAAGAAGTAATAGAGCAATACCTCCCACTAGCAATGGCATTACTATTTATAAATATGAATGTTGTATTCCATTTCTAACTGTTATTTAGAAATCAATATTTAAAAGCCATTATTTCATCAATTTCAGCATCATTTCTGATGTTGATTTCATCATAAATTGGTTTTAGAACATGAAGTCATATGCATGTGACCTGGGGGTGGAAAACAATGGAAATATCTTTTTAAAGGAATAAAAGCACCAAAAAAAAAAAAAAATTACCAACATTCTTATTCCAATTAGTGAACTGGAAAGAGTTCTTTTTTTTTCAAACCACAGTCTGAGGCTTCACAAACACCTCTTTCCCCAAGCAACATACAATGTGAGAGACCTATCAACAGAAAATCAGAGAAGAAGCTAGTTGACTGCTACCCAGCTCGCCCACAGATCTGCTATCTCAGGCTTTTTCAGAAATAATTGGAAAATGCAGATGTCTATGTATCACATCAACTACATATTATACAAGCTTTAATTTCCTTTTGAGAAATAAACACTATACTTTGAAAAAAGGCAAGTGATGCCTCAAGGAGAATGAATGTAAGAACATCAAGTGCTTTGCACTTTAACATGCTGCTTCCAAAATCAGAACTTCTCAACCCTATTTGCCAAAAAGCAAGAACACCTTAAGATTACAGCCAGTGAGCTACCAAAACTGAGAAGCCCAGTGACTGAAGTATTAGGACTCTTATTAAGTACGTATGACCAATAACCAGAACATGAACCTAGTTTTTAATGATATTCAACTGGAGTCTGATGTTCACTATGCCATCTAATTCTTCACAGCTAAGTGTGAACATAAACGCAGGAAAAAATCCTTAATTTTCAAGTTTCTCTGCAGAGACAAAAAGCCACTAAAAAAGATCTGAATGTTTTTTTGGTAGCAGTGTCTCACAAAGTGCTCCCAGCAGGATGATCCTCTGTGCAAGACCCAACACACGAGAAGACAGCAGATAGTTTCTCTAGGAAAGAAGCCAGTGATTGAGAAGTAAAGATATAGAAGCTAATTTCTTACATTACATTTCTGAGACGTCTGTCATCCACACATAGCTTTGGAACTCTAGTGATGAGGGAATTTTCTGTGAGCAAGAAAGCCTAACATTAAAGATGAAACTATTGGGAAAGACAGACAAACCCCTAGAGAAATGTTACTGAATAGCAATGGCTCTTGGAGTATTAGAGAAAGACAAGACAGGAGCAATTACTAGAACAAAGTGACACCACAGAAAGATACATTAAGAGCAAAAAGCATCACAAATGAACACTAGAGGTGAAGGTATCAGGACAAAGCTGCCAGGTAGTAAAGGCAGCAGGTTGCTGATGAAAGGCCCAACAACTCAAGGCTTTAAGTTGTTCCAGGACACTTTTTGAAGAGATAACAGTTATACTGATAATACATTGTGCTGCTTAGCAGGACACAGACATCTGCCCTAAAAACTCAGGAGAAAAGAGTGGGCTCACACAGATACTGACAATCTGAAAGGCATGTGATATTCAACAGGTTGGAAATACTAGAAAATGTGGTCATGTCCTTAAGCAAAGTAAAACCTAAAGACAAGGGAAAAAGACGACACATAGGTGCTGACACCAAGGCATTAAACAAAAGATTCAGTGGTCAACTAGCAGCTTTGGCCAAAACAGCACTAGCTGCCTAAAATATGCTTGAAAAAAGCACTACATAATGAGATAGAAATGCAATTGCATTTACAGCAGTGTCATAGAATGCTCTTTGCATAGCCAATCAGGATTTGTTTCATTTATTTGATTTGCGTTTAAAAATGACTGAGACCTCTCCTATTATTACCCAGCATGTGGCATGTGAAACAAACATTAAACAGCATGTTTAAAAGGTATGTATTTTGAAAAAATGCATGCACTTTTTTATACCAAAAAAAAGGGGTCTCTGTTACTTTTAACCCGGTGATCCGGGAGCACCAAAACACCCAAGACATGTCTTTGGAAGCTACCTGTTTCCATTTGTCATTTTACTTCTCTCCCGAACAGCCTGCCAACATTTACTATGTTTAGACTTCACATCACACACTCGTGGAATATTCTGAGTTGAAGGGAACCCACAAGGATCACAGAGTCCAACTCTGAGCTGCACGGGACCACCCAAAAACCAAACTGTATGTCTCAGAGTATTGTTCAAATGCTTCTTGGACTGTGACAGCTTGGAGCCATGCCCACTGCTCTGGGGAAGCTGTGTCATGCCCACCACCCTCTGGTGAAAAACCTTTGCCTAACACACAGTCTGACCCTCCAGTCATGTCTTGTGAGTTATTGGCAAAGAATCCTTTCTTATCTCCTGGAAGGAATGTAGCATTGTGCCTATACATTAGTGTATGTAGCCTTGAGCCCTGGAAAACCAATCTAATGTAAACACATTTTACTGTAATTCTTAGAGCCTGAACCATCAGCCAATGTTCACCCATCAGCCAGTGTTCACCCATCATACTATGTACTTGTCTAGCTGTATTCTGGACAATTTGTCCAGATGTGAGAAGGATACTGTGAGAAACAGAATCAAAAGCTTTGCTGAAATTCAGAAAGATTGCATCTACTGAATTCCCTTGGTCATCTCAATAAATATCCTGTTTCCTAGCTGGACACCAAGGCCTGCCTTTGTCACCAGAACAATTCAGGACTACAGACATTCTCTTACAGGTTATGTTCTTGCAGTCCTGATGAAACCTATTGGCATTAACATCTGCTTAGAAAAAAGGTAGAGTTTGACCTTGCCTGCCTTACTAAATTGAGCTTTGCTATCTCAGTTTTTTTCTGTGCTCTCCTTCCTTACTTTATTTGTCCCTGGCTGCTTAACCTCAAGTGTTTTTGTTTTTTTTTTTTCCCTTGGAGATACTATTTTGAAACCAAAATACTGGATAATTAACTTTTCCTCAGAAATTTCTGCAGCAAAGTTTCAAGAAAGGCTCGTTTGGTGACATGTACAGTGGAATAAAAATCACATATTGCTGATGGGGAATTTTTTTTACCTGGTAGCACCAAGAGATGTTTGCAGAGACTGACAGTGTCTGAATACTTATCTTCTACTGCAGGTATTGCCTTGAAAAGTCTTGATTTTGTGTCAACTTTGATTAAGCATGGCCTGTCTCTCTTACATGAGAGTTTGTGGCAGGTTTTCTATCTTTCCACCATGCCAGATGTAGGTGACTCTGATCAACTCTTCCTTTTTTCTCATTGGTAACCTAGATGAAAGCACCCTACTTATATTCTGCAAGACATTAAGAAAGACTCATACTTTGCTTGGTGATTACTGATGGAAATACATCCATTTTCTTCAGTATAGTGCTCAAGACAAGAATTCCTCTGGGCCTGGAAGCAAGACTTACAGGGGCACTGTATAGTAGGAGGCTTGTGACCTTGCTACAGAGCAAATGCTTTGTGCATTACAGAAGTTTCTATCCATTTATGCTGTGCAGGAGTGCAGCTTGGTGTGTAGTGCACTGCAGAAGCATTTTAGCAAGCTGCATCAGGGATGATACATGGGGGTGAGTGGCTGAGTGAGTGAGAGCTGTCCTCCTAGCTGCACAGGGTGAGGTATGCTTGCAGTAGCTCATGGATGTCCAAACTTTTGGCTTGCCTAGGCTGCACTGAATGAAGAGGCCTTGGGCTGCATATACGTAGGTGACTCCAAAAATAGTCTCCTATTTACTTCCATGGAAACCACAACAGATACAAAGAGCACAGCAACACTGTTTGATAGAGCAAATTCTCTGCTACTCTTTTTCAACGGTCACAACTATTAGTTATGCATTTTCACCAGCAACGAACAGGAGCCTACATGCTGTGCTTGTAACAATCTGCATCAGCAGAGGGGATCCACTGTTTCCACTGCTGAAATGCACTGCCCAGCACTTCACTGTGCTCATGTCTACTGGTTGGTCTCCATAAAGATTCATCAAGCGTCAATGATTGTCAATGAGTGTAGTTTTTTTTTCCATATTGAGGAATTCAGTGACACACTTTTGCTCAATCCACACTTCCATATCGGATGCCATTCTGTCAACTGCCCCTCTGCTGCCATCTGCCACATGGCAGCAACATGTAAGGGAATAGTGGTGGAAAGGTTCAGCCTCTAATGTGATAACACCAACATCCACCTCTGATGTCATGAGCTGACAGAATTGAATAGGAAGCATTACTTTTGGAACAGTCGTCATAAAATACATGCTACAGTTAATGTACATAAAGTAACCACATTTATTTTAGTATTCAATGTTTTTGTATTGAAACATACTTCAAAAAGAGAGCAATAAAAACATAAAACTAGTGGGATATGTGACCTTGTTTTTGTGAAACTAATGCACCAGGCTGTTTTGATGGCTGTGGCTGCAATTCTTGGTGTACTTTCAAGGTATTCATCAGATTTTTGACGAAATTCTACTCTTTCTCTACTTCATCTTTCAAAATAGTTATTCAGAAATGTCCTTACTGCCAAAAAGCTATGACGTGAATAAGGTGTGACTGTGAAGTGAAGGATATTTCTCTTTGGTAAGAGACGGCTTATAAAGGTGTAAAGAAATATGGTCAGATTTTTGCAACTCTGTGTATTCCACTTGGAAAGTTACAAATTTTCAAATGTATTTGTATTGACTGAAAATGAAGTCATAAATTAAAAAAAAAATTATGATATTTTGTCAATCTTGAAACCTATTCTCAAATTCCTGTATTAAAATGGAAAGCACAGCTGCGTATTTTTTGCTGTTCACAGGACTGTGTTCAGTCAACATATCAAAATGCTAAACTTATTTGCCATAACTTGAGTTAGCACCACACCATGCTCTGTGCCCTTCTTTCATCCCAGACAGCATGAATATCACCTTGATGTTTGATTGTTGCTGTGCCACGGGCGTGTGCCCGGGGCTCAGCCACTCGGCAGGGCAGAGCTGCCACTATGATGCCACAGAGCAGGGGTGGCCACAGTCTGAGCTGTACCAGGCCGCATGAGGTCTGTGTGCCGCGGGTTGGACATGCCTGCCATAGCTCCTACCATGTGGCTCAGAGCTGTAAGAGCTTCTGACTTTTCTGTGGGCTTTTTTTCTAGCTTCAGTCATTGAAGCAATTTTCCAGAAAAGTGCTAACAAAACAGACAATGCCCTACATATGAAACCATGACAAAAAGAGTCACCATCAAATCATTTACTGTACATTAACTTTTTCTAATTTGCTCTTCCTTTCAATAAGAGCTTTAGGAAAGAGCATGAGCAGAGGAAGCAATAAAAGTTTAGCTGGGCTAGCGTGAAAGAAAGCTGTATAACTCCATTGAGCTTTTGTGACCACCTCAGTGTGAAGCTGGAGCCCAAAAGGGTGCACCTGGTATGTCCTACAGTGTGAACTCCTCCTTTACACAGCTTAAAGGATATGGGCCTATCACCTCCCCAAAAGCAGTACTTTACTGATTGCATTGGTGATCTGACACATAACAAGGGTCTGACCTGAAGTTTCCTATTATGATTTCAACCGATTCAAATTATTGACTCCAGTAGCTAAAGAACAGATCTCTACATGCCTGTCTGACCACTGCAGATGAAAAAGCAAAACCTTTATGCACCCTGCAAAGAACAACCTTGTTCTGCTGAAGTCAATTCACAGAAAATTCTGCATTGTGTATATTAGGGTAGGAGGTAGGATGGTCTGCTACATTTTGTACAGGTGTTTGGTTTGTATACTTATACTGTTGATCTAGGAAACTGCCTCTGATTTTGACTGCAAGCATGGATTTCAGCTGATAAATGACTTTTTCCGTTGGGCTTACAACTTCTTAATATTTACTACCTTTAAAGAACTGAACAGAATTAATAAATACTGCAATAGGGGCAATTCAGATTCTGATGCTTTTCTCTGAAAGAGACGTAGACATACAACAAAACATAAATATAGACACAGGTTAAAAATGGGAGAGCCGAGGCCAACCTCTTGTCTGCTCCTGATACCTGAGATGTAGGAAGAAACCATTTCCCAGCACAAATTGTAGGTTTTTTTGAGTGATCAGCCTGGATATTGGTTGCTTGCTGAGCACAGACTGCAAGCATTTCACATTACTACTTAGCTGCTGTGGACTGATGACTTTCAAGACATGCTACAAAACACACTTGTTCTTTCCTCAAGCTACTGGAAACCAGAGAAGGTAGAGCAATGACAATTGTGGAATGCAATTTATCTTTCACTGCTTATCTTTCAGGCTACTTTTTTCAGGTTATAAAGATAGCAGCTAGATTAAATATCTGGTGAGATCAGGTAGAAGCAAGAGTTTTCCTACTTGTATGCCAACACAAGTGAAGAAATAATAAATTTCCAGCTTGGGCTTGTAGCATTATAATACACAACACACAAATAAAAATCATGTGATGTGCTGCAGACTGGTTTGTCTATTTATGCCACTGTTTCAGAAGTATAAACGGTGAGAGGGCTGGTAACTGAATTTATCTTTCTGTCTCTGTGAACTGCCTTGGCTGGCCCACTGGCCAAATTGCCTGTAAACTTCTGTGGTTGTGAGAGCTGCCCCAGCAGGTTGCAAATCTTTGATTTAATCTTGGGCCTGACCAGATAACTAATAGAAAGTGATCAGCCAGTTAAGGGTGCTTAAGTGGGTGGGATTCCAAGAAGTTATTTACAGCTGCAAGGCACTTCCTGCCCTGGCATTTAACTCTTCAGGTATGTCCAGTTTCCAATTAACTGACTGCACCAGATGGGCAAAACTGCCTCAGTGGGACTGTGCTCCTCTATGACTCTGAGAATCAGCATAGAAAACCTTGTTCCCCTGAGCATTTTAGCTAGGACTGTCACTTTAATAATCCTCTTGCTACTTCATTCAATTTCAGTATTATGATGTGCAGAATATACATGTGGTAACACTTACTCCAACAAAAGTAAGTAATTCTCCTGCAAACCCCAAAACAACTCCAGGGGTGCAAGCAACACCAGGTACATGCCAAACAAACCCACGCACATGCAGTGTATGGAGCTGCACTGTGAGCATCCACAGCAGCTTGCTGCTCCCTGCTTTCCTTGTCTCAGTAGGTATTTGGCTGCTGACCATTGTCTTGAGTCTAAGTGTACACCAGACAAGTCTAAGTGACCAAAGAGCCAAGCAATCCTTGGTTCCTCAGTATGCCCTGAATTTCAAGAGACTGTAACCAGATTTCTGGGTAGCTTCGCAGCCAGCTTTGCTGTTGAAATACAAACACCTTCCCTCAACTATCAGTTATTGTCACCATCCAACATGGAACCACAAGGATATATCTGTTCTCTATAGCAATCCCTCCCTACTTTCCCTATCTCTGTCCTTCCAAAAAGGTGGATAGAAGATTTTTCATTTAGAGAAGAAATATTGATAGCTTTTGTATCACGCAGCAGCAGCCCTACAGAAGGCACACACCAAACCTACACCATCACTGCATGGTGAAAGACATCATTTTAACTCACCTTCCTGTTTTCTTGTGTACCACCAGCTAGGCATTCAGCAGCATAGAGGTTTGCACCAGGCTCTTAAGTGTCACCCTCACTAGTGTAGTTGTGACAGATCACCTGTGGTGGCTCAGGGCAGCTTCTTCCGCTTTCTTCTCCAAATGAATTCCTCTGGATCCACAGAGATGACTCAGTGCTAACATGCAGACCACATCCTGAGACTGTTTGACCTGAAAGATAATTAGCAAGCATTTCTGTAAGGAATAATTGAAACACTAGCACAAGGGATAATCCTTCTCACTAGTTAGTAAACAAAAGGAAGTTAGCAGATAGGAGGCTGTGAGAAAAAGGTGAAGGTACACTCTTCTTCTGGAGGGCTGAGCTAGGAGCAAGTTTACAGTTTTAAGAAAAAGCAGTAGAGGAAAAAGATAGTAATCTAAAGAAAAGACTAATTTCAATTTTAATATTTTACATATCTTTCATACACAAAGAAAGGTTGGGATACAAATTAACAGAATGGGAGAAAAGGAAGAATCAATGAAGAGCAAAGACAAATAGATAAGAAATTAGCTGAGTAAATGCTTTCGTTGTTGTTGTTAAAAAAAAAAAAAAAAGAAAGAAGAAGAAAAAAACTACCTGCCCAAATGAGCTCTTCCTGAAGTTTAAAATACATGAATAGAGAAAATATTTCCTTGCTTTTCAGGAGATCTTATCTCAGTCTTCAAATACACTCACTTCCCCCCCACCTCAAAGCATACATTGGGAGTTTGAGGTAAACGCTTTCTAGATGTGCAATACAACTTATCCCAAGTCCCACAGACAACTTTTAGAAGTGCTTTACTGCAATTGAATGCAGTATCTGTGTTTTCATTAAACTCTGAACCACAGGCTCCCATTCCCCATGGGGAATTTTCTTTAATATATGGTTTCAATTTCAAAACAACATCACTTTGGGGACCTATTCTGCTTTTATTTATGTAGACTGGCAGATGATGCATCTGCCTACTGATAGCAACTTTAATCAAAAAAGAATCTTTTCAATACAAAACTAAACAATTAATTGGATACTTTAGCGAACACATACGTTACACTCTCATCATGGGTCTTGGGAGCAGCTAGACTTTAAAACTGATAAATAAGGTGTCCTTGTATTCTTTAACCATCCCCCAGGGAAAGTAGTTTGTAAAATAGTAAAATTGCTACGGCACAAATATTTATCACAGATCCAATAAGATTTTATGTGGCTTGTAACTACAGTGTTACATGTTTTATGCTCCTTCAATTTTTAGTTTCTAGTACATCCAGTTTCTTCAGTATAGACAATTTCACAACCAGTGGAGATCTGTAAACAATATCTTGTTACAGCCCCATGAATACCAGGTGTAATTATTTCCCCTGCATTTTCAGTGAAGCTTTATTCTTCCTGAACACACATTGTTCATGTGCTAAAAATGCCTGGAACGCAAGGCATAATTACCTTTATTTTATTGGTTTTGTCAGATTTACAAAGTTTTCAGTCCATTAGAAGTTAGCCTTCATTATGCAACATCCACAGTTAGTTTTAAGTACTGGACTATTTTGTATCATTCAGAACAGCTTGTGCTTTAAAAACAGATCATACCATCATAAAGCCAAGGCATCCACTGAGGTGTGCTACATCCTGCCTCTTTGATAAAAAGACAGTTAATGGAGGTATTAAATATTGCATCTTTAGACGTACAGCTGCCCAGGAGGCAGATTGCTCCACACAAATCAGTGCAAATCATTCATGTCTGGCTGGAAAGTGTAGCTGGAGCATTAGCATAGCTGTTGGAGACAGGATTCATAGATTCCAGCCCCAGACTTGTCTGGGGCACAGAGGTTGTACAACCAGCAGGCTGAAGCTGTATTTCTGCTGGGAGCAACCCCACCTGGTCAATCTACTGCAGGATTGTGTGGCATTTCAGCTCTTACTGCAGGCTGTAGAGATCCAGAAAGAGCACCATGACATTAAGCAGCCACTGCCAGGCCACTCGTTTCTGTCTGCTGTGTCAGCACGAGCACAGAGCTGGTGAAAAGAACTGATTTGACTGCAAAACACTCCCAGTGCAGGCAGAGCAGCAGGTAGGGGATGGAGCCGTTGCTGAAGCAGCAATGTTGATGGCTGCCCACATAGGGGAGGCAGCCCTGACAGAAAGAGGGTGTCCCAGGCTCATTAAAAATGAATAAGAAAGTCTTAATCTCACAGATATGCAGCCCTCCCTCTGGGCTGGTGTGGGAGCTGTGCACAGACAAACTCCACAAGCTGGATACTTCGGGCATGTCAATTACTTACTGACTAATAGATGCAGTAGTAGCAGACTAACAAACCAGGAGACTGGGAATTAGCACATTCACCATCCCAGCAGGGCAACTGATGCGTCTCTCTCAGTGCAGGTGAGAAAGGGGCTGCCTCCAGTGCCGCAAAATAAAAGGCTGATCCTTTGATGTTGCCAAATTGTCATCAGAATGATGCCTTTTCCCTTAGAACTTTATGACTTTCTCAAGGCTGCATTACTCCTCTAGGATCCTTGGCCTGCTGGCTATCCCTGTCTCAGCAATCACACATGGGTGGTTTTAACTTCTCTCATCTTGCACTTCTAATTTCAATAAGTACATGCAGCCCCAATGACCTTTGTTTTATAGCAAGAGAATAATAGGTGGTTTCCTTGGGTGAAGGTTTCTTAACCTCCTCCGACAGTATGCTGAGCAGGCCATAAATAGGAATGCCATGGCCTGTAGGCAAAGACACCACCTACATTTGACGAAGAGGCAGGACACAAAAGAAGACAAGGATGAGACAGGCAACATATTGCCCTGCTGTCGGTAGAAGCAATGCACTACAAGGCCTCCACCAATATGCACCCCTCACTACAGAGCTGCAGAATCCCTCTGTTTCAGTAGTGCAAACGTCCTAAGGCTCCCACTACAATCCCAATGGCAAGAGGTATTACACTCAGAGCATATTTCTCTTTCTGAGAAACAAGGATGGCTTTCGAACAGTGGCAAGTCTGCCTGATGCTGTGACTCAGTGATTTGCAGCACTTAAACATCCTACAGAGATGTTCTGCATCATGACTGAAAGAGATTGCACATTCAGAGTATTTCTAAAATAATTTCATTATTAATTTTCTTGTATAGCATCCATTAACTTCATTAATACATATTGGGACCATTATAATAAGTAAGTGGCACAATTATCAGGCTAATTGTTCAATAAGCTAAAACAGTCATTCTAATGAATGTTTCTGCTGCTGTCTCAGCTCTCTGTCTGGAAGCTCACCATGGCTCCTTGGAAGTGAATACCTTGCAGTTCTCTTCCCTTTGGTTCACTTCCCCACACCCACAATTCCAGCATGCTCTGCCTCCCACCTGCCCTTGTATGATCTCTCTGTCTTTATCTTCTTCACTCATGGGAAGAAACAGCCATTTCAAGCTGAGGAAAACTCATGACATGGCTGCCCTGTTGTCCATGATGGGTAGGAAGAACAAGTTTTCTTACTCTATTTTTTATTACCCTAATCACTAGGCAGAGTTGCTATCTTGGAGAGGGTAGTGGAAAAACAAGTATTGCATGACTCAGGAGATGTTTTTTATTGCAGAGCACTCCAACATGAATACCAACAAAGCACTGCTTCCTAGCTTGTATGCAGGATTACATCCACAGTGCTTTGTTATCCTCCTCTTTCAGGTGTGCTCAATGATCTTGGGTGCAGTAAAAAAAAATAAAAATAAAAAGGCCTCTTCACAAGGCCAAAAGGGAAAAATACTAATTCATGTAGGAGACAGACAGAAGTCTTTCAAAAGATCTTACCTCGAGAACTAGCACTATAACAAGCAATTTATTCACTAACAAGAAGTTGGACAACTCAGCAGAGGGAAAGAAGATAAAAACAAGGAAGGGGCCAGCTGAAAGACTTAGCAACATACCACAGGTCCAATTAACTAGAGAGAAAGTTCCAATTAAGTAGAAAGAATGACTAAGAGGAACAGAAATTAAACTGGAGTGATCACATCGCTGCAGATGTCCTGAATTTTTCATCAGATACTGTCAGTTGGTAAAGAAGATTGATGTTTGTAAGATTCTTGCACAAATATTGTTTAATGAGAGACTGAGTGAGAGATTAGACTGGATAACCTCACGATGTCATTTCCACTCAGCACCTCCATGATTTAAAGAGTTGGAGCACTGAGAACCTTAGTCATAGACATATGAGTGAAGGATTGGGGCATGAGTGGAGAACAGCAAATAGTTCTTCTGGGCAAAGAAGTGAAGAAGTAAAAAGAGTGGCTGAGAAAACATTTTGAAAGGAAAAATTTTTAGAGGCTTGCCTAGAAGTCACTTTTTATGTGACCTATTTAAAGATATCAAAATCGTCTTGAATTCTCAAAAGATGAGCAAGTACATGAAGGTACTCATCTTCTTGTCTGAAGTCAGCTGGCAAAGATTGCTCACCTTCCCTCTCCCAGCTAAAGTTAGTCAGAAACCTCCCAGTGACTTCAGAGAAAACAAGCCCAGCCCTCCAACACTTGAAAACCCCTATCTTTCAACACGCTGATAAACTGTAGATGTGTCAGAAGGCCAAAAATGAGAGAAAGGAAAAAGT
Organism: Tragopan temminckii; assembly: GCA_028571105.1. Taxonomy (NCBI): domain Eukaryota; kingdom Metazoa; phylum Chordata; class Aves; order Galliformes; family Phasianidae; genus Tragopan; species Tragopan temminckii. Next base: position 18,110,120 of record JAOWBP010002392.1, on the reverse strand, counting down.
TATATAAATGCAATTAGTAAAATATATTAAAACAAAAATAAAGTATACAAACAAACAAAATAAAAGTCCTTTCATTTCTGTATAAGAAAAAAGTCTTGGAACTTCTCTCTCCACTTCGTTTTCCTGTCTTAAAAAGAAAAGTCCTCTACTGTCCACACACATGCATACAAACACACAAAGAACAAACACAACATTGTTGCTGCTGGAACACGAAATCCGCTTGGAAAAATAAACCTTCCGTTGGAGGGCTTCTGTGGAGAATGAAGATGCTTCCCAAACCCTCTGTTCAGACAGGAGCTAAGTACAAAATGACTGCCCCACCAGCCTGTATTTACACTGTCAATTCTGAGAAGTGACCCTCTGTTAGCTCCTAGGGTGGCCACACTGCTACAGTGAAGTAGACGTAATTGCTTATCCATCAAATTCAGCTCCCTGAACATTCAAGGAACTGAATCTTGGTAGCTCCTATGTTTGAGGCCTTCTTCGGACCTGCTGTTCAGCAAAGGCTGTAGACATGGTCTTTACTCACCAAACAGCAATGGAGATCTTGTTACAGTAGTGTTTTTGAAGGGAGAGAGAACATGCTCTAAATGTAATGCTGATTCCCATTTTTTTTCATCTTTGATATTTCAAGAACGTATACATTCATATAGCCAAGTCCTCTAGTGTATCATTGGGCAGAGAACCAAGGTTGAGAGGTTTTGCAAAGCCTGTTTTCGCCATTATGTTTCTTCCCCAGTGCAGACATGGAGACGGCCAAATTGAAACTGAACACTTCAGAGGAACTCCCAGGTCAAAAGAGTCAAGTCTACATATTGAAATGAAACCCCATCATAGATGTTAGCAACAAATGCATTATCCGAAGTAAAAAGGCATTTTTTAAAATGGAGGTTACTATCACGCATCCTAACTAAAGCTTGCCTCTTGGTTGAACCATAAGTGAAACTACTCTATACTCCTCTGTTTCAGGTCAATTTCTCTTCAAGTTGAAAGGTTTTGTCAACATCAACTGTATATGTATACATATATATATATGCATATATAAATAAATATTAAAAAAAACAACCAGCTAGGTTGATCTTAAAAAGTTAAGATCAAAAAAGCCCTCGGGATATCAATCTCATGCTTGAAGTCACTTGTTTCCCTTATTGGGGAAGAGGAATTATCTTTATTCTTTTCCTAGTGCAACAGAACATATTAAGGTAAAGCGTAAGGCTTTGGGAACATGACTGTCATCGCTGTTGTTGTCTATATGTTGTTCTGGAAATCTTCACTCCAAATATCTTTGCTCTCATCTAAAGTTTCACAATAATTTCCCAGTATAATACCTGAGCTTCATTTAGAACTCGGCCTCATTAAGGGTTTGACATTTGTTTTCATTTTACAATATATATTCAGTTTGATCAGGAGTTTGCGTAGTGACTCAACAGGGGCATTTAGCTAATGGGCAAGAGCACTGCCCACTCTGCTTAAATCTTAAGTGGATTACTTTTAATTTGACAGCATACAATGCAGTTGTTCCCAGCTCCTTGGTTGATTGCTTGACTTGGTTTCTAACCTTTGCAATTTTCTTTTGTCTCTCCCAGGCTCAACAAGGAAGCATGCTCTGTGCTACTTACTGTGAGACATTTTATCAGATGCGTGCATTGCAATCAGATTATAATATTCAGTGGAGGTTTAACTAGAAACTTCTTGCATGTATTTCTAGATTGATCACTCCCAAAACTGTTTACCTGGAGATGTTATGAATACCACAGTCATAATTTGTGTGCCAATTGGGAAGAACTATCACTAGTCACTCCTGTTAGAGGCTTGTGATGCTGTTGGATAGCACTAGTGATACATCAAGCAGTATTTGGCTGTGTTTGCCAACTATTTCTTATTGAAGTGTCCACCTCTTCCATTGGTAAGAGGCAGACAGGTCAACCTGCCTCCTGGACATTGTGTGAGCACCCATGACAGCACAGCCTGTACATAAGACACAGTGTACCTAAACCATCTTATTTTTTTCCATGACAGGAGCATTGGACAGTGAACTCCAACAGTCTTCCTACACTTCCCCTCTCTCTTTTCCCTCTCCCATTTCACTGCAAGTCAGCATTTGCTGGGGATTCACGCTAAAGCCTGGACAAGCCAGGAGGACAAATAACAATGAGCCAGGGGAGATGAGAGGACTAACTGGCGGGGCAGGCAGTTGCTGTAGCTTTCATAGATAAGGCTAATGGAAACAGCATCAAAACTGCTAATCTGCACATTATTCATTTTTATGTGCTGCTAGTAGTTACACTGAGCCCTTCTCATCACACTTTATATTTTTTAATACCCTCTAGCAATGTGATAACTCTTGATCGCTCCCTCAACCTTTGTAAACCGGAAAACCAATATTCAGAATATGAAACCATTATACAGTTTTCCACTGGCATTGATAAAAAAAATAAGGTACTTACAAAACAAAGACATTAAGATGTTCCTGACACTTTCTCCATAGAAAGCAGTACTCTTTTAACAGAAGAGGAATTTCTATTTGACAGACTGCAAAAACTTCACTGTAGCATCTCATACTGTAAGCTCAGATCTCTCAGGCTAATTGAATAAATGGAAATATTGAATAGATACTGCAATGAATGCCTGCTCTCAGGAAAAAAAAACACCAGTGTCTCAGATAATAAATCACAGAAAGTAAAGGCTAAAAATAGATGAGGACAAGCTGCACCTTTGCTTTTCCCCTTTCTTACTATTCCAGCAGAAACATGAGGAAGTTGTTCTGAAAAACTAATTTAATGCAGCAAAGGCACCCACAGTTCATTCAGCAGTGTGCTCCATGAAGCATTGCATAGCAGGATGCTACAAACCCTGAGTTTCTGCTGAGATGATTCACTGAAGCATTACTCCAGTTTTATCCTATGTATCTCAATTGATTTCAGCATAGAACTGGAATACTTCAAGGATGACTCAGACCCACTACTTTTGTTTCAGAGGAAATGGCATGGAGACATCTAGGAGAAGTTTATCATTCTCTTATTCAAACTCCTCCAGGTCCTTGGAGGACGAACATTGATTAAAAAATAAGACTCCTTCTGAAGAGCTCTGATGAGAGCACAGCTTAATGGATGAAAGAACATACCTTCCATAACTAGATTAAGCACAGCATTTAAAAGAAAAAGTGTAATCTTCTCTCGGACAAGATGGCACAGCACAATCACAGCAAAATGATGGCAAGAAACTGACATTTTAAGTGTCAAAATAGTGGTGATTTTGAAGCTGAAGTTAGCATTAAGAGACTCCAGAGCTTCAATATCTTATGCTCTCCAAGAAGTTGCTGAAAGAGGATTTGAGGACATGTATTTCACTACTCTGCTATCCTTCACTGCATTGATTCAGAACTTGCACTGCTCATTTCCAGAAGTACCAGAAGAATATCTTCTATTTTGTACTTAAAAAAAAAAAGTCAGAAATTGCCATTACTCACAGCCTACTCAGTTCATCTCTTGTGCTGACCACATCTCAGAATTGCCAAACAACTTAATTTAAATTCCTGCCATCAGCTAGAACCAATGCTCTCTCTACTCTCATCCTGCAAGTTTGTCTTCTGAACCAAATTAAGCAAGAGAAACTAAAAGTCTATGTTTCTTAGAGGGTTTTGGCCCTACATGGAGTGAGCTAACTAGCTATCGCAGACTGCCTGAAGTCACCTTTAATGTATAAATCCTACAAACACAGGCATCAAACCGCATGAAAGCACAGACAGTCTCTTTGAAGCTCCGGCAGCTTGACAACAGAAAAAAAGCCACATTTTTGAAGTGACATCCTTGTTCTCTGGTACGACCTGCAGAGGTGAGGCATTGAAGAGTTCTTGACTGGGGCATCACTCATATCTCACTGCACTCATGAGGAGCTTCATGCTGACTTGGGAAAGAATGAACTAGAAGAAGGATACACCCAGCAGGAGTAGGTGACTTGTTGATGAGGGGAATGATTGAACGGTGGGTTAGCAAAGAGTCCACAGACTGTTTGCCTCTTATCATTTTCCTTTGTCATCCCTTACTTCCTTCTCACTTCATCTGAGCTTTTTTTTTTTTTTGATAGCTCTATCCCATCCTGAAGTAAAACTGCACAAAATAAACCAGAAACACATTTAACCAGTACTGATTAACCTCTTCCAACACTGCAGGAAATTAAGGTATACCACATTAAGATCAAAGAGAACAGTCCTCCTTGTGAAATCTGTTGAGGACATGCCTGAAAAAGACTCGAGAGAATCTGATCGAGAGTTTGCATGACTATCCCTTAACAAGGCACCACACAAGGACAAAGCTACAAAAAAAAAAAACAAAACACACAAACATATTTGTAGCTGATAATTGATGTAATAGAATTACTTCACTTAGCTTACGAAAAAAATGAGAATTAAGTGAAGTCCTGTCATCTTGCTTCTGGCAGGGTCCATAGGCATTGCACAGACAACTGCTGCACCACTTAATATCTTGATAAGTTGTTTCATCCAGGTTGTGAGATTAAGCCCTGAAACATCAAATGCACAGTATCTTCCAAAAAGACACATACTCCTCTGTGAGCATGTAGGATGGGTATTCCCACACAGCCACTTGAGACATATTGCTTATTCTCTGGTGACTGTTCCTCAGTCAGCTTCTCCCTGTGGATAAGCACTTGAAGGAACCCATTTTTTTGCATCAGAACTGCTAGGAAGTTATAAAAGATACAGAAAATCTTTCTTATTAATTGTAGATAACTTGCCAAGAAGCTAAATCACAGAGCCAAACATTATTTCTTAATGCAAGGCAAAGCAACCTTTTATTCCCTAAGTTGTCAAAGTCATGTGATCAAAGCCCTACAGCTGAAGTCAACTATTAATTTGTCAGTGACCTAAATGAACAGATATTGCAAACAGCTGAAATCCCACAGGTAATTGATTCTGTAACAGCAAGCAACAAGTGATGAGAAATCAGAGATAAATACACATTTTCAGTTCCACTTGAAAAATACCTTAGCAGAGAAAGGTCACTGCTAGCTACACAAGTGCAACCTATGCTCTGACCATGGAAGAAAAACAGACGGTGGGAGATGACTGGAAAGGGAATAAAAGGCATAGCGGATTCTCTATGCCGCTGTATCTTCTTATCAGGCCAGCTGCCATAACTTAAGTCAGTTAGAAGACTAGTTGAGGATAAAGTGTTATCAATAAAACCATAAATTTATCAGATCCAGGAATTTTATTGATTAATTTCTAACTTATATGCCAGAGGGTCCAGGCCAGGGGAATGAGCTGTTAGAAATAACTTGATGGAGCTAAGTGAAGCCTTCTGGTCTTTTGCTGTCTGTGGTTTTCTGCATACCAGATATGGTTTTTTCCCAAAGGCAATGTATCCCATAGTCAGGATTCAAACACAACTTGTATTCAACCCTAGAATGGCCTGATCAGCAACAGAAAGCACAGGACACTGCCTCAGTGCTCTCTAGAGCGTCTGATCGGTTTATGTCCTAGCTTGTATGAGTGACTGTATTGTTCTCTGGCAATGATGCAGCTTGAAGTTGTGTTACAGGTCGTGTAGTCCCAAGCCATAGTCCAAAACATGTCCAGGTTCAGCCAACTCTGAATACAACAAATTTAAAACAAAGGTTGCTTTAGGGCAACAAAATTTAAGCCTTTTTCTTTAATTGTGCATCAACACCACTTCTTTCTCTCTTAGTCTATAATTCTGGAACAAATGATATCCAACTTCATCAGTATTGTGATGAACTTTTTTTTTTTTTTTTTTTTTAAACTGAGCTAGATCATTTTCAAAGGAAGAATGAGGTTTAAGACCTTATTCTTACCAGATCTTTTGTGAGCTTTTGTCCTTACCGCAATTGAAAAGTTTTAAAAACAGTAACTCTCATCTCACCTTTTTAAAAAAAATAATCTACAAAAGCCCACTGCTTTGAAGACATAATTAAGAATGCAGCAACGCAACTGTATGTAGTTTGCAGCTCCAAAGTACCTACTGCTTGCATTTTGACCTTTTAAAACTCCATTAGGCTATGTAAATACAGTACAAATGAATACATACTGTTCACAGTTTGCTAGCACCAGCTGGAGGAGGACCTGCTCTCTTCCCTCCATATAGTACTGTGGGTGATCAGACACTGATGAGGCTTCAACACTGGTCTGTACAGAACTGATCCACAGAAGAATGGGGTGTTATGGCCCCTTTCCCTTTCATTTTTAGGCCTCTTTGACTTATTCCTGGTTTCGAGGCAGTTATACATCAATGCCAACCCCTCTCCCAAACTGCCAACTTAAGAACTGAAGTAACCCATTTGTTATTAAGACCAGAGTCATTTCCATAACAGAGAGGACAAAGGAACAAAAGAATGCCTCTGTACATCTCTCATGACATTGAGGCATTTCCATGTTTAAATTATTTGCCTTCTGCTCTACTGCAGAAGTTCTTTATTTTGTTTCTTCAAATACGCATTTTTCTGTTGCATTAGAAAAAAAAGTGAATAGCTTGGCAATCAAAGGGCCAGGCCCAGAAGTGGTTTTAAGAAGCAGCTGAATTATTTCATGCAAATAAATCACCTTGAACATGATCTTTCCCACCTCCAATCACCCATCTAACCTCTATTGAAAGTGTTCTCCGTTCCCAAATATTTTCACATAATTGATGGTAAGGAAGCCAACACTGCTCCTGCATTACAGGCCTATCCCTCTTATGAAACAACAGACTCAGAGGGATAGATGAATGCACGTGGATTTCAAGCCTTGAAAAACAAAAAACTTCCTTTCAAACTTAGCTTTACAGAAACACTATCAAGAAGCCAACGGTCCCAGGGTACATGAGTTTCTACACAACCTTTCACATTTCTCTACTAAATGCTACAACCAGTCTTTTCCTCCAACTTTCAATAGCATTTGAAGTCTGCAGAACGCTTTCTGGAATAATAAACATACAAGTAATCTCAGCATTACATGAAACAGATGTATTTCCAGACCAATAGTTCCATGTTAAAATTGGATCTACATGAAAAAAAAAGTCATTAATAAAACCAACAATACAAAAACTCATTGGAAGTCTCCTCACAAGTATAGTGACCTTACCACATTTATTTGACACACATCTCTGAGCATCTTTTTAAGCTGTAGGCAACCTGCTTTGAAGATGCCTGGGGGGACATAAATCACATTTACGCAGATCCTTGCAGATACGCTTTTAGGATGCATGGGGTAGAAAACCAGATAAACAAAAAAGTCCCAACAGGAATCTACTTGCACAGCCAAGAATGAACTCAGCTCTTCTTCAGCTCATACTTGAGAAACTAGGACTGAGAACTGTGAAAGCCGAGCTACTTCTTCTAGACTTCTATCCAACTCACAGTTAATGGCACAGGTGAAGCATAAATGTTGCTGCTTAGATGGATGCAAGTTGCAGTAGATCAGTTCCAGAGAGCTCAGGAAAAGACCTGATACTTTACCTTTGTTACCAGACTCTATATAGATAGGAGAGAATTTCATAAGGAAATAATACATGCTCATTTACGCATATGTACTGTGTGATTTTGGCTGATCTCTTAAGCATGCTCAATACAGCGTGCAGACTTTCTTTATAGCCAAGCCAAATGTCCACCAGCAGAGCACACACACATGCACACACATGCCCTTACTCCCTCTCACAGTTAGAAAATTGTTGGCAGTATGATCCTAGAGGGAATCTCAATTGGAGCAGTATGCACATATAAGGGAATTGAAGAAATAAAATCCAAATACGTGTATAAATCAGTGGCCAAAACAAGGTGACATAAAAAGCCGTACATCTCAGGAATAGCACAAACTGTCTGCAGCTTGCACAGCTGGTAGCACACGCAAGTGGAAGAAGGTGGAAGCAATTCCAGTTTGGATGTGCTCCTCAGATTTTGAGTCATGATATACACAGCTAGCCAGAAGTACTCAGAGCACAGCTCCTAGGAAGACCAAAGAAGGGGGAGGTGAGTCACATTAGGCATTTTCTCACGTTATTGAGTCTCACATCTGAATTTGTTTTGAGTTCTTATCCCTGAAATGTAGAAGATACGCCACAAAAATGTTGGTGCTCTAGCTATACAGAGTGCAGAGTTCACATGTGCTCCATCTGCATCCAACTTAGTCACGTGGGGGCATTTATACAAGCCTTGCTTTCCAACATAGCCAAAACATAGCCCTAGCTGCACTGGAGAGGCAAGAGCTAAGAAATGATCAATGCAGTCCTCTCTTACACCAACACCATTCAACTCTACTGAAGCACTTCCACAAAGTATCACATCTCCTCTGTGGTTTTACAAAGCTCTTCACAGACTAGAAAAGCCATTGTAGTCGTCTCAGGCTCATCTGCAACACATTACCCAGCAAAGCTTAGCCAACTGAACCACTTTGTCCATTTCATACAGCCCTTGGCAAAGACCTTCTAGCTCTTCCTCCCCCTTCCCACTGGAATTCAGACACAGCACACTGCTTCGGTAATGTACAGCAGATAGTACCTAGCTTTCCTGGGCATCCCTTTTCTAGTTGCATATTCCTAAAGAGTCCACACCACAAGCTGGCCTTGATTTAGGGTCTATAATTCTCCATCATGATAAAATTACTTCTCCACCCGTAGCAGTTCTCTGCTTCAATTCCCTAATCAACTTTCTAGACTAGATTCTTTCTTGATAAATCCAGTGGAGCCATGCATGGTGACTTCAGCAAGCCTCTGCTGGCTGTGTCAGCTGAAGACTATTTCCTCTGGCTCTGCATTGCTCAGTGGCTTTCCTTTTTTATACTGGCAAGTTACAAAACACTGTTCGCAATTACACATTTCTATCATAATGCACAAATAGGAAATTAGTCTTCTGAGGCTCTGCCTTTGTCCCCCCCACTCCCCACTCAGTCCTTGAAAAGGCCATTTGAGCATACAATATTAATCATCTGCTGTGCAATAATCTTGGAAAAATGTAATATATTCTGGCAAATCGCAGGGCCTCCAGAGGAACCTCCTGCCTCTAACTAACGGCTCTCATCCATTATCAGGCAGCCATGAATGCAGCTCCCCACTTGCTTGCCCCATCAACATGCAAACAGTGACTCAATTCAATTGTGAGAAATGGGAGGAAATGATCTGTATTAATAAATGGTGAGAGACTGAGATCGCCTGATTTCAGAAAAAAAGATCAAAACTACTGAACTCCATTGTCTCATTTGATACCTTCACTTCGCTGCAAATGCAGCGCTGGGAGTAATTAAGCTTCTGAAGGAAGTTTTACCGTGAAGCCACATCACCCAAAACAATTAAGACAAACATTTTGTGCACATTGTCATCTGCCTTCATTAGTGTTTAAAGGTCAAGGAAACATTTCATTAGGAAGAAAAAAAAAAGAGAAAAAAGAAAAGGTAAACTGCAGCACACTCCCTGGGTATGTCTGAGAAAAATGCATGCGAGGAATTAGTGTTCAAGCAAATGAACATGCAGAATGCCATCCATCTGGATTGCAAATGCCATGCAAATTGCTTGTTGTACTCTTGATAGCGTCTGGAAATCTCAGTGAGAAGGTAAAGTCTTCATATGCCAGGGGCTGTAAGGCAACAAAGAGGCTGCTGCCCTGGCCCCAGGATGCTCACAACCTGATCAAACCAGTGGACGTAAGAGGTGGACCAAAGAAGATTTTGATGGTTGTAATCACATAAGCATGCTTCACATTTGCAAGCAATGAATCCAGATATTCTCTGCCAAGAGTGCTGCAGAAATGTTGTTACTAAAATGAAAAGGCTTCTTTAACTGAAAAAAAAAAAAAAAAAAAGAAGAAGAAGAAGAAGAAGAAGAAACTTTGCACAAAAATATATCTGAAATTCTCCCTACTTCTAGCCTGCTCCTTCCTGTTGTTGCATTTCCTGCTGGGAAGAGCAGTAAAAACACTTGTGTGAGATCTGCTTTCACTAGACTTTGTTGTTGGCTGGTTTCAGTGTGGATAAAAGAGCCAGTGGTGGAATCAAGTTTTAGAACAGCTCTTTGGGTGCTCTTATTGTCATGCTTTGAAGACTGTAATTAGACTTCAGCTACCCACTTAATTATAGCTACAAGCCCCCTTAAAGGAATAGGAAAGCACATTCATCTTTCCCCTTCCTAAAGTGTGCAACGTAATGTGAAATAAGCTAATTTATGGAGCTCATACAAAAAGCTGTCAGATGCATTCTGATTTATTTTTATTCCATCGACTTTACTTCTCTGGATTAATCTAGGTACACATCCCAACTCGTTCAGATGAAACATCCTCACAAGTACGCTGTTAACACCTTGGTCTGGATCTCCCATTGGAGTACAGAGGCACTGAAAAAGTCATAACATCAAGAATCGTCTCCATTTTAGAAATCATTGCATGTATCTGGCAATGAGAGCAGGCAGACATTACTTTGCAGAACATTTTTTTCCGGCATCAAAATCAAAACATTTCATGGGAGTATGTCAATTTCAGATTATTTTTTGACAGAAAAATGTTTAAATGAACCATTTCTATTTTCTTGTTTTGTTTTGATAGGGCATGAATGTTTCATTTCAATAATGTGAATGTGTTTTGTTTCTGCTTTCCCAGTTCTGTTCATTTCAGCTTGCATGGTACAATAAAGTCTGTATGGTAATATTGAACTTACACACCTCCTTTATTACTTGTATCTAGCATATAATTTTGATAATAAATGACATAATTCAGCTATTATTAAAATGATCATTTTATCTTACTGAATGAGATGTTTTCACACCACATGAACAGACTAGAAGCCATCTAGATTAACAATTTCTGAAAGTTCAGAATTCAGTTTTACCACCTTCTTCCATTTGTGACCTTTCTTTCATTGACAGCCTCCAAAAACCACCAGTTCTTTCTCTTTCCCATTGCTCAGCTCACAGCCACCGCGAAGTCTTGAACTTGTGAGCGCTATTTGTATTATCATATCACCAGCAGCCACTGTAACACGTCAACAGAATATTACACTCTTACAAGAAACCATATCATTATATTCTTGCCCCAAAAAGGCAAGGTTGGATGGGGCTCTAGGAGCCTTATCTAGTGGCTGACAACCCTGCCCATGGCAGGGGGTTGATGACAGGAGTTTGATGATCTTCAAGGTCCCTTCCAATATGAGCCATTCTATGATACTATGACTCGATACAGTGGGTAGGCAGGTGATGATCTATATCAAACCATTAGGGAGCTGGAACAAGCCACTGCTAGCTATAGGCTTTGCTTGGGCAGTGTTTCTCCATTTGCTTTCCCTGTAGAGGGTCAACTCCTGGGATCCCCCTGTCAGAGAGAACAGACCTTCTCCTCCTTATTGAGTAAATATTACCTATGAGATGCCAGCTCAGGTTCTAAGTACATAAGCACTAGATGGGGTTGCGCAAGGATTCATTGTAGAAGCTCCTATACCCATTGTGTGACCTACACATCAGAGGTGCCTTCTTCACTGAGGAATTTATTAGGCAGATTTGTAACCTGGGAAGTCTTCCAGATTTAGGGTGTTAGTTATTCAAAATTAATAAAACAAAGCCAAATACATTCAGCACGTGACTGCTCAGTACAAGATGTGAGGGAGTAGAATTTAATACCTCTCTACTAAAATGAAATCAGAAAAATATTTAAGATAGTAACAAGAAATTTCACGGCTACATCAACAGACATATACAAGGAAGAGGGAAGAAACATACACCTCTCAGTGGATCGATTAAATTCTCTTCATTTTGCTAACTTAAAATGAAGGGAAAGCAGTAACACAAATTTGGGAAAAGATGCTTGGTTTTACTCTTTCTTGTCTTTTTTGCTAACTACAGCAAAGAGAAAAGAGAAAAGATCACTCCTCTGTAATATCTGGACTCTTTTCTCTATGACTGCATTTTGATTATACATAACATTGTCGCACAAAATTACATTTCTAATCAATAAGAACCACTAAAATAATTTTGAAGCACCATTTTAATCTGACTGTAATATGATTTCACCCAGCATTTGCTTCAGCATGCCACTTAGCATGCGATTCAGTACCAAAAATTGCTTCTGTCAAATATCGTTCTGGAATGCTATGTTTATTGTATCATTCTAATCCCGCATAAAATGTGCTCCACTTCCAAGCAAAGGAGTTCCTTTTCTTTAGCTGCTTTGCCTTGCTAACAGTCTGTTCCCACTGAATCATTTGTCTGTTCCTCTTCACACACCATTACGAGTAATGAAATTCCAGCAGATCTTGCTGACAGCCTTTAATTGCCTTGTAAATGTGATTGGTGGCACGTTTTAGGACAGATTTCCTCCACCTAAGCTCAGGGACACCCCCTACATTCCTAGACAACCACACTTTTTACCTTTCTTGCCCTGAAATTTAGAGCTAGGAAGGGAGGATGTTGCTGCCCATATCTCTCCAGAGATGGGAGCTGCTGGTCCTATGGTTTAGCTCTGGGTCCTGAGGCAAACTAATGTCACCATCAGTGCATTTTGGCTGATGTAACAGCCAAGAGTTTATCAATTCTGCCAGTGATGTGCGATAGCTGGTATCTTGGTTGCTGCTAATAGCAGGACCAGTAGCCTCCGCAGTCAGAAGCCTAAGTAGATAATTTATTTCACATTGTTCTTAGCAGAAAAATACAGAAAAAAAACAGTGCGTATGTTCCACTCTCCCACTGCTTTGCTGATGCTCAGGAGTTAATGGGAGCCATAAAACTTATTTCCTGTTCTGAAATAAGCATCTGATTTTAGCTGATTATGCACCAAGGACGGAGACACCAAGCAAGGAGAAGCTGGCTCAGCTTTACAGGGGGACTAATGATTCTTGACATCGCAGTTTTTGGGCATCAGACTTGATGCACTCTGGAATGTGGTTACCAGGAAGAGCAGAGTGCATGTCTTCAAACACGAGATCTCTTCAAGGCATTTTGTGATGCTTCTCCACCACCACTTCTCACTTTTAAATGCTTCAGCTAGCATTCTGACAAAGTCATTTTTCAGAGTAGCACTGCATTAAAAGAGCAGAAGAAAAATATGAGCATCCAGGATCTTCAGAAATCTTTTATCATGTCTTATAATAAACCAAGGATTAGTTTTCTTGTCATTCAGCTAAATACTTTGAATTGCAAAGGCTTCTAGCTGCAGTTCTTTCATTTCTTTTTCATGTAGCTTTAACACTACAACTCAGACACTTCTTTAGGATGCACAGGTGAGCAACTGACATTTTCCAACTTGATTGCAATTATTTTGGAACACATTTCATACCAGAGTTATTTATAGAATGGGTCAAAACCAGAGGAATTCTATTGACTGAATTCTCCAATGTGCGAATGTCTTTTATTTTTATTATTTTTATTTATTTTTATTTTTATTTTTATTTTTTTCCATTTTCCAGGTGTTTTGGGGGGTTTTCCTTTGTTGGTTGTTTTAGTTTCGGTTACTCTAACATTCTATTTAGCAACTTGGACGAGTGCATGAGTGCAACAAAGACTTTTACAGCAGATACATTCAACCAGCTCTACAGTATTCCTGGTGAGAAGCAGAGTTGGGTATGTAGCCACATTCTCACAAGAGGATTGGGAGTTAGAACACCCTCACTTACTCTCCCATGCAGTGCAGTGCACACCAGTGTGGGCACTCCTCATTTGTCAACGTGCAAAGTAAAACAAGTTAGTTTTTTTAGCTTTTCTGCTGGGAGGGCCTCTTCCTAAGGTGTCTCATTCACATGACAGGTTCTTACATGACCTGGTATTCCATGCTGTGATTCCTGACTGCTTACAACCCCCTGCTGCCTCACTTTTCTCCAGAGCTTTAATGGCACCAACATCTATCAGACATCCCATCATAGCTTTGTGGATGGGTTATTGCTTCCAGTCTTTGACAGAACAGAAAAAACCTCATCTCTTCTAAGAATTCCGCACTACTCTGAGATTGTGTTCCAAGACTTATCATGACATAAAATTGGAAACAATGCAGTGTACATCTCAGTCACCAGCACAGCCATTTCCATTGGAGGCCCACACTGTAGTCAGTCATATCCTCAGCCATTTGGGAGAGATGTCTGCATGCTGTCCTTACAAGAAGACCTAACTACTTTCTGCATGAGACCTCCTTTGTCAGGTCTTCTTTAATTTTCCCTTAAAATAAACCTGCAGAAAGCTGGATACAATGCTGTCCCTTATTTGTCTGTCCTCTTTGATCCGTGTGGTCCTCTGGAGTGTTACCTAAATGGTTATTGTCATGCTGGAAACATGGTGAATACTTTATCCCTTGATGCTTTCTACCCTGGCCAGAAGTCTTTTTAAAACATCTCCATTTGAACAGCCAGAAGATGTGAGGTTCAGACAGGATTGTCTAGTCTGACCTATTAGAATAAAAGTGGGCCTAGACTTAGAGTAGCACCTTGCTTCATGGGAAAATTTATTTCTTATGAGAATCAAAGTATTCTGCAGATAAGCTCACATTTCACAAATGACCTCTGAGAGGAAAAAAAGAGCCCATAATCCTTCATTTCTTGCACTGATGTTTTCAAAGCCAAATGTCAGTATTTCTTCCTGAAGAAATTATTAATTTCCACTATATTATAATTTTATTTCTTCTTCATCTATTCCTTTGAGTTCAGACCAACTTTTTCAGCATTTTCTCTCATGGAGAATTTTCATGTAGTCAGATTTAGGTCTTAACTGGAAAAGCTGAATGTCAAAAAACTCAAAATCCTGACCTCCTCACAGCTTTAATGCAGGACATCACATTAGATGATTATATGTTCCCTTATGGCTTTAAAAGGTATTAGTCTATTAATTATAGATCAGTGTCAGCATTTTTGCCTTATACTTTGGCTTCAGCTTAATTTACCTTTTTTTTTTTTTTTTTTTCCTTTTTATTTGGGTCATACTCTATTTTGGTTCTAAAAACCAACTAAAGTTCCATCTTCTTACTTTCCTCTTTCTTCCATTGCAAATATCTTTCTTCTTAATTATTTGCATGGCAACACTCCATCCACTTTGAGTGCTAGCTTCCTGTCAGAAGAAATCAGTGTTTATCTCATCTTTTTCTGGTCAGACTTGTATTTCAGGTTGATTTCAGGCTGGTCGTTCTCTATTACCACCTTCATTCTCTGTTACCACCTTTGCCTTGAAACATTATCAGCGTTGTCTTGGCTGTTAATGGTTCCTTGTCTTTACTGCCTATCTAGGGGCCTGTGAAAGTAAGAAGTCTCCCAAAACAGCATTCCGAGATACCTCTCCCAAGGAAGTCCTCTGAAGTTTTCCAGAGTAACATGTAAGCCATTTTGTGTTCAGTGAAATGCAAAGCTCTGATTCCTGTGCTTTCTAATTGTAAAACTGAGTTCAAATTGCTGTTCTCAGCAGAGGGCTCTGAGGGGGTTGCTCTTTTGTCTGCTTGCCTGAAAAAAAAACCCAGATATTTTCGCATGCCTTTTGCACTTTTTCCATGCTTGGGTGAAAACATCCCACGTGTTCAAATGTTACTGCTGCAAGAATGGAGATGGTAGACAAAGAATGCCAGGATAAATGTGAGTAGGATGCAAGTCAAAAGTAAGCAGGTTACCAAGAAAAGGCTATTTTTGTTTTAAAAGCATTTAAACTTCAGTACTTCTGACTTAATTCTCTCTGAGCAAAGTATTTAAATGTCTTCATTGCCCAGAGGAACCCATTGCATCAAGAGAAGGCCTTTGAGCTGCCCAGTGTCAGTCTGGCGAGTCTAGTCAGCCTTTAAGTCATGAATAGCCTCCATTTGTAATCCAAAAACAGGTTGCAGTCCAATAACAAAGTCACCTGCAAGAGAGGCAAGTCATAACTAGTGTAATAAGTACAGTGTCACTGTTGGTAGTTCCTTATTATTGCAGAGTGCTCTCAATAAGCTGGGGGCAAAAATTATGTCCATTCAAAATTGGAAACCACTTCACTGCACTTACTGGTTCCACCTGCCAGATACCACAAGCTTGTCATATCACAGCAGAGCATGGTCATGAGCGCTTCAAAATAACAGTGCTACCAAACTAGCTATGTATGAGAAGTTACAATGGTATCTAGCAACACTGTGATTTTACAGAGCCTGAGAAGGCACTCAGGCACACTTCTGGTTGCATTGGTAGAATTTCAGATCATTTTACTACTGATATACTCTTTGTAAAAGCTTAAGTAATCTGTAACAAAAAAATTATGCCTTGTCTTCCTGCTCAGATTATTTTGCATCCCTTAGTAATATGTCATTCCCCATTCATATAGATTCTATGGAGTCTGCAGTAGAGAGCTCTAATTACGTGTGTCTACAGCTCTGGAAAATAGGTCTTCCATCTTATTTTCATGTTTGGATTCAATTTACTATATTGAAACAATTGCTTTGCTCTGGGATCTGTCAATGTTTTCTCTTCCAGAGCAGGAATTGAACTTGGATCAGTCACAAAAATGAAATGACTGTGAGCATCTTGCATGAAACCTGCAGTTTTCTTAGTGATTCTCACATTTGTCAAATGCACATGAACTCACATAGAGTAGTGCCATCACATATTTTGTATGGGTCTATTTTTAAACATGATTTTGTTCAGGATGTCAAGTATTTTACACAGGAATTTAAAAGCTTCCATCAGCACACACTCTGTAATTTCAAGGCCACATGGGATTTCTTTTCTGTTTCTCTTCTTGGCATAATATAGACTTACGTTATCACTCTTACTGAGCTTATTTCTATACTAAGTTATAATAAAAGTTTTCGCAGAAAGGCAATATAATATACAGGCAGATGTAATATACAGGCAGAGTAAGTGTCTTTGTTTTTGCTTTTACTTTGGTTGTCCTGTCTTGACCATGGCTGAACAGGTGAAAGCAAAAGGTTTCTCAATGTTCAGAACTCAAAAGCTGATCGGCAGCATCCTCAGCTGAATTCTGTGGTGAGGAGGGGACAGAATAATGTAGAAGGCTGATGTTGTTCTTCTACTTACCGGTACTCCAAAACAGATTTCAACACAGCAGCCAGGTTTATTTTTTTGGCTGCACACTCTGTGGTCAGTCTCAGGGAGAGCTGTTTGTTACGGATGTGTCCAAATGAAGGATGACTCCTGCCAGGCCTTTGACAGAGGGAAAAAAGTCTCATTTCCTGGCTAACCAGAAAAGACAGAAGACTTTTCTGAATGCATTTGCTGTTAAAACACGTTGTTTCTTGGGTTATGAACTCATTTATGCACAAACTGTCATTTAGCTTTGCATCTGCACAGTGACTAGGGAACTGAACCAGGAGCAGGTCTCCAGTGATGATGATACATTATGAAAACAAATAGTAATAATAACCACTAATGCTGTAGATTGCCCACTTAGTCTCCAAGTGCCCCTGAGCCACATTCTCAGTCAAAAGGAGATAATGCTTACTTGCCTATAGAAAATGCTTAGAAAGATATGGTTGTAAAGCGCAGAAAACACACTCTCTTTTAGCATATGATTTACATTGCAGCTTTCTGGGTAAGAATGTGAGTGAAAGCCTCGTGTAAGCTGGGAAAAAGGCCTCCAAGTAGATTCTCCATCTGCTCTGGAGGCCAAACCCTCTTCTGAGTCTTAGCACTGCCAGGTCCCTTTTACCTTGTGATGTTTTGGAAGGAAGACAGGATCAATTCTTATGCCTTTCTGGACTTCTCACCAACAAGAAAAGGATGAAGTACTAACAAAATTAAAATATATCTAGTCATGGATATGGGTGCTCAAGGAGCCATTAGGAACTTCAAAATCCCACCAGCATTAGGTGGCGGTATGCAGAAGAGAGCAACCAGTCCAGCCTCAATAGGGCTTCCTCCTATTCCCCCAGGGAGATGTCCTCTGAAGCCTAGGTAGCAAACTGGCCACCCCAAACTGGATATGACAGGAAGCATGACTTTTTTTTGTCATCTTCACTAAATCAGCGTGTGTCAGGAATTTGGCTGCTGAATTCTCCAGTGTGAGAAGCTGTACTGAGCGTTTGCTTTTCCTCAAGTACTACATCTTGGTGAATTACGTAATCGAGAGCGCAGCAATTCAGAATTAATCTCACACAGATTAAGTCACATTCTAGTACAACCAGCACAGAACCAGAAAAAAAATTTTCAGCACAAATGCAAATCTATTACAGCCCACCAAACTTGACAATCTCAGCACTGCATGAGCAGAATCCAAAGGGTGGCTTTGTTCATGCCCAAATCCTGCAATCCAAGATCTTGAGGCCAGGTTTTGGGCACTCCTGGTATTTGCTGCTTTTCAAGAGTAGGAGGATTCTCACTTCCTGCTGCCTTTGTATGGGGCGAGTGCAGGTTTGCGTTTGGCAGATCTGCAGAGAAAGCAGCAGGGCCTTCTGAGAATTCCTGGTCTGTGACAAGCTCTAAATCATCACAGTGCTCCCCTCATGCTTGCTTAACCTCATTTTTGAATCACTGTCCAAGTGGAGCAATATGGCTCTTTATGTGCTTTTTATTAAGCAGTGAATATAGGAAAAATATGTCTCATTCAACACGTACCTAAGAAGACACGAACATTCAGTGTGCCTGTCAGCAGCTCATGCGTGCAGAGAACAGTTTATATTCACTCCAAATGCTTTCATTATTAAAAAAAAAAAAAAAACAACAAAACAAAACAAACAAACAAAAAAACAACCCACAACCGAAAAAACCTGCCACATGTATGCAAAATGCTATTTTCAGAGACTCATCACTTGGCCAAATCTAAGCTCATTTTCATCAGGCCACTCAAAAAGCTTTTTCAATGAGGCCTGCTTCCCTTGCCAAGAGGGATCTGCCCATAACCAGCACTTGTGAACTGCTTGTAAAATAGGAAACAATAAAACCACTTAAAAATTAAGATTATTTTAAGGATCGGGAGAAATGCATTCTTTCTCCCTCAGAATTAGCATTCATTCATATTTACAATAACACCTGCACTCTGTTTGCTCTGACTTACAAAGAAGTGCAGCACTGGGGGAAATAGCAAAAGTGCTAATGCAGGAAATACATAGTTCAAATTCCCTCATGACATTCTCCCTTGGTGCTGGAAACATATCAGCTGCAATAAATACAGTTGCATCTTTCTCTATCCATTGTATAAAATCGTTAAGACAGAACACCCCGCTGAGCTGTAGCAATTAATATGTCTTCCCAGCACTCAGCCCTATCCCAAATCACAAGGGAAGTACTTAAGGGCAAACTCAGCACCGTCAATAGATGTCTCACCCTACTGACTTCATGTTAAAACTGACATATAGTCAGGTAGGCACTCACGTGCTTCCTTTGTTCAGGTTTTAGAGTAGTTGTTTCCATGGAAATAAGTTGTTTCTGTTTATTCAAGCCTGTATTCTGCTTAAAACCCTAATTTTACAGTCGTTTCTGTCTGGGAATGAAGTAGACATCTTGAACTTTCCTGGTCCCCTATCTTTTAATTTAGTTTTCCCTTTAATTTTATAGACAAAAAGTTTACATAGTTTACACTGCCATGTATGAAAAGAACTAATGAAAAATATCAAGCAGTGATACAAACACATACTGCTGACTTTAATAGAAGAACGTAAGTGGGTAGCAAAGGAAGTTAATCTTTGTCTGCTTAAAAAAAAATAATATATATATATATATTTTAAAAGCCACTAAAATCTTTTCTAAAAGAAAACTTACAAATTCACAGGAACAAAAAAAGTGCTTTTGCATAAACATTTCAAGAATCTAAAATGTTACCCCAAAGCTAATCTTTTCTCTTTTCAATAATTAAAACTGAAGGATGTCAGCTTTCTGCTTTCCCTTTTTCATTATTTCACCCAGCAGGAAAAAAAAAAAAAGAAAAAGAAAAAAAAAAGAAAAAAAAACCCTCTCTGGAAAGCTGCTATCAGAAAGAAAAAAATTTGCATTGGAAAATACGCTGGGAAACATGATATTTTCTACTCAGTCTCTTCTCTAGTGATATAACATATCAGAGGACAGTAGTGGCAGGCATACTGCTATGTGTCTAGCAGAGATATAACTAGATATAGAACATATGTCACAGGAAAAAAAAAAGATATTGCCTCTCCCTTACGTCTTCAGTCTGTGTCTTATCACTGTAGGAAATTCCTCAGTAGTGGTGAAATAGTAATAGTAATAGTAAATTTCTGCATTTCTTCTTTAATCTGCAGAACCTTTCAGAAGAAACTAGTGAGCTGGGTCTAACGATGCCTATGGGAAGAAGACAAGCATTGTCTTCATTTTATACAGGATGAAGATGATAGATGAAGCATTTAAATGATGAAAGGGAGTACACAGCTTCTCCCTTCACTCGAGGAGATTTGGCATCAGGCATCTCAGCTAAGGTAGTTTTGTTGTACATGAAGGAGATCTATTTGGCAGAGAAATACTGTGCTTCCTTGCAAGACTTCCCCTCACGAACTAAGAGCAAATTCCAACTCTGGGAGTACAGATGTGAAATCGAGCCAAAATCGAACATCGTGACACAGGTACAGCTATCCACACATATAGCTCCCTGACACAATGACAGGAGATGGCATGCAGGTTCAGGTGTGAAAGAAAGGGATTTGAGAATCCGCATGCTTCAACCCAAATGAACGTATTTGTTCCAGAGAAACAGAGGTGGTGTAATGATACATCGTGGTAAAAAAAGTACATTGCAATCACGTTGTGATGCTCCCACCACAGTCATTATGTACTCAGATTATCTTCACAGTCTCTCAATTGCATCAATTAGAGCAGTACATTCAATTTTAGGGGTAATTTAAAAAGCACCAAAAAAGGGTGCTTTTACCTTCCTTATGCTGCACAGGTCTTTACATCTTTCTTGGCCTATTTTGAAGCCATTCTGAGCAATATCATGCTAATTCACTCACTTGTGTTTGTACTCCTTATACTTTACCATTATTATTATTACTATTATTTACCATTATTAGGCATACTTATTCCATTCCATTACAGCCAAACTCACTCTGTCAGTGAACTGGACACTCTTTCCATCATACAATGAGGAGGCCTTTGGTATTTGATGCAGGTGAACTATCATGCATAAGGCAGCTAAATTTCTTCAATGCAGACTTCATGGCCCTGCTTCCATTTCCACCTGGTGGAGATTTCTTCAGCAACATCTGAGCATCCTGAGAGTAAAAGTGGAAATGTTTTGCTGAGAGCAGGGTTGGTGTGAATTTATCAGGTCTTCTGTGTCAAAGTGCTTGAAGTAAAACTGGTCCTGCATGTGCAGGATAAACATTCCTCATTGACATGGGAAGTTAGCAAGCCTGCTGAGTTATCACATGTTAGAGAGGATGGTGTCATTATCTTCTTAGCACTGCAAGTGGAGATCTGGTGTAGATGTTTGTCATCATAACATCAGTCTTCACAAAAACATCACTAGCCTGCAAATATTCCATTTTCACAACACACAAAGATACCTAGTCACCTTCCTGTTTCAGAAACAAAGGTAGTGAGGCTTTGAAAACATCTGTAATATGTGAACAAAGAGGCCCCTACATTCATAAATCAAAACTGCAGTTTTTGGAGCATCTGCTTGACTGCTTTAGCCATCACTATTACGAATGATCATCCAATCGATACTAAAGAGCAGGAATTGTCGGCTCAGCTGCAGAACCTTTCTATCCCACAGATTAAAATGACTTGCTTTTCAGTGGCTCCTTTGCACTAAAGATTTTGCTCAAGAAGATGATTAGGGGTGTGTAGAAACGGTGGAATGGATGTGGGGATGTGGGGTCTCAGTTCTGCTTTGATTACATGGGAGTGGGCCTCAGAGACCGCACATCTCCTCCTGCTTCAACTTGCTGTGAGGAGAACCCATATTCGCCTGCTGCTGAAACAAAGTCTTGCATGGGAAGAAAAGCAGCATCTCTACAAGGATGTTCTAGGCAAAAGCATGATCTCCAGTCATGTTTCAACAGGATTTGGCTGGGACTGGAATGTTAAAACACTAGCTCACAGCTTCACTTGAACAACAAGGCAATAACAGTATCTCCAAGGAGTTTTCAACATACTCTAGCATGCCCTAGCAGCCTAAACTTTCTGACAAATTCAGTTAGCTCTCATGGGGAAAAAATGGTAAGTTACTGAATGCTAGTTACTTAAATGTTTTGCCTCTTGCCCAAGTCATTAATAAGTTGTTAGCGTTTTAGTTTGTTTTAGTTTTTTCTTGTAGTTATGGTTTTTTTTTTTTTTTTTTTTTTTTTTTTTTTTTTTTTTCCTGAATACTGCGCACTGCCTTGAGAAAAGGGGGTTAGCAGACGTCAAGCTACAAGTGGCACTGGAATTTTAATGACATAGAGGGTTTTTTTCACCATTTGTCAGGAGGGAAGAAAGCGACATCAAAGAAAAAAGAATCTGGATTACATGTCAGCTGCTTAAGTCATTCAGAGCTTCACCTGCAGAAATGTAAAACCTGACAGGAGTAGTTTGGATCCATAATGCTCTCCTAGATGCCTGAGAGACCACTTCCTTGTGTTTTCATGCTGGCCACACTCTGCAGAACCTGTCTGTATGCTGTGTTCATTCTGACCTGGAGCAGGCACAAGCATCCTTGGCCACATCTTGGTTTCCAAAGGATCGTGGTCTGCTGGCTCACCAGGGAGGGTGGCCGAAGCAGAGGAAGACAGTGGATCAAACTGTGAGAAACAGTGTCAGAAACCACTGGTTTTGAGACACAGAGTTCTGAGGGCTGTAGGTCAAGTCCAGCCCAGGTGCAAAAATGCAGTACAGAAGCATTTTGTTCTTAGCCCAGTTGGCCACTGGATCCAAGAGGATACAGGACACATGCAACACACAGCCTTTCAACGTGACAATTTGCAGGGCTTTGCTTGTCTTGCTATATTTTCTGTTTGTGCTCCGATGAACTTCTTCCTATTCAAGCATGCTGAAGACAGAAAAATACGTAGCAAACTGGCTTTGTTATATATAGCACTGATTTCCCTGTGGGAAGCTGTCTGCAGATCATTACTTGCAGTTCATTTTATGTACCTGAACTGTAACTTGCACTTCCAAACCCTACTGAAAATGCACTGCCTTCTATCTACACTGTGTTTCTAATTTATTCATTCATTAACATTAGCCACAACTTTTAGTTAGACTATGACAGCAAAGAGGAACAGATGATTTTTTATTTCAAGATCATTATTATTTTCACTGTGATATTAAGATTTGGTCAGCAGTAAAAGAGAAAAGATAAGAATGTACGAAATGACAAGTTTGTGAACGTCTGGTAGGATTTAGAAAGTAAAAGCTCTTTTTTTCCCCTTTCTCTGCTCTCTGATTTAGCTCCAGCACTGAACAAAGAGAAGCTGCCCAAGAAACCTCATTTTGTAGGAAAGACTAAGAGAAAGGCATACACATATAATTCTGCCATAGGGTAAAAACAAAGTCTTACTGAAGTTAGAGACCATTTTGCCTTTGCCTTCGATGAAGCTATGATGTCAGCTTCAGATTCTCCTTCTCCTTGGGTTCTGTAAATACGAGAGCAGGAGACCAGCCCTCTCCCCATCCCTCCATCCTGAACCTGGCCAGTATCTTTTCTTCCTTTGCCTGCTAGATCAGGACAAAGTAGAATTTAGGCACGATGTTTACAATGCTTTGTAACCCTACCACAGGCCTGTGAACAATCCCAGCAAACTAAAAATGGACCATTCAAAATGTTGCTCTCAGCAGTTATTATTTACAGTTGTTCTGACAAGATGAATCCAAAGTATAAATCAAACTTTGGAGCACAAATCTTGTTAGTTGCCATGTTAGTAAATCAGTTCACCTAAATAATCTTGAGCTTTTGACAATGATACAGCCTTCTGGATTGAAAATTCAGCTCCTGCGTGTGCAGTGAACTTGATCTGCTGACATTTCAAAGGATTGAGATCCTATTTCTGATGGTTCAGTTTATACTCAGCTATAAACTATTTTGAGCAGTACTGAGCTGAATACAAACAGCTGATGTTCAGGTCTGGAGTCAAACAGTCTGTCTCCTCTGGCTAAGTAGAGTAGGTTAGGGAAAGTGTGTAATTTGTGCACATTTTCCAACAGAAAATAACAAGCAAACACAGGAATACAGGGAGACAAATAATGCTGCACATAGAAAGAATGCTCCTGAGAACTGCTTTTTGTTTAACTTTTCAATTTGGAAAGAAAATTAGATGTTTTTAGTCCATACCTCCAAGCTTATTCCCAGAATAAAAGCCTTATGTTAAAGATACCTGATTTCTGATTTTCACTGAAGGTCTCTCATTGTTTTGCAATAAATTGTGTTCTATACAGCTTCACTTACGAGCCTGCTCAGATCTGACAGCCCTTAATCATTCAAGACAAGATCTACTAGAATCTACATCTGGAAATGATGTCACTTTTTGCTTTTGGCACTAGAAAATCTAACTTAACATTAAACGCATACTCTTAAATGCAAAGCTTTGAAGGAAATTAGTACAGATGAATAGTTCTCTTACAAATTAATTTTTAAAATAAAATGCACATGCCTTTTATTTAATAGTTATACTCTTTCACCATATTTCAGTGTGTTGTGTTCTCTCTATACATCTACTGCTCATGTGTGCATCTCCCACAGATCCGAGGCTCGCTCTGGTGTGATTTTCCAGCACAGCTGGGGCAGAGACAGAACTCTCCAGGATGCACAGCGTGGCTGCTTTGACACTGCTGAATGGGCAGACAAGATTTTCTGATAGATGAGCACAAACATTTCTGCACCTCCTTCAAACCCTGTCAAGATGCTTACTCTTTAAGTCATCATGAGGAAAAGAAAGCAAGGATTTTCTGCTACTGTTCACATGGAGCCAGGGGTGTTTTGAAACGAATATATTTTTGCATTAGTAAATAAAGATTTCAATTCAGCAAATCTGAGCTACTGGCTGAGCCAACAGTTGATAGATTTGGAGGCTACTAGGAAATTTTTTGAAAGAAAAAACAATTCATTTTTAAATAAACTCTGAGGAAAGCCAGACACCAGCCTCAGCTCTGTCACGTTCATAGCTTGTAGAATAAAGTTTCCCAAAGCATTTGCATTCCGGGTAATCTTTTCATTAAAATGATGGAATGTTGGACTACATTCCTGGCATACTCACCAATGGCATGGTTAGCAGAACTGGCAACCAGAGAAGATGCCTTCAGAATAAGTTTGTTGTTTTTTGTGTTTTTTTTTTCACCCATACTTAGACTGGTAAACAAGTCTAATAAGTTTAGCAAATATCTTTCTGCCTCAGCTTAATTAGACTGGCATTTTATAACAGCTTGTTATTGTAAATCATCCCCTGCTTTGATTAGAATCCTTATATATGGTACAAGGTGGAGTCAGTTCAAAAAATATTTTGTTATGGACACACTAGGGTATGCTTGGAGATCACACTGCCACCTGCCATCCTGATTAGACTGGTATGAAAAGCTTCGAACCTTACTGGCCAGTAGTATCTGGCAGCACAGTGGCATCAGAACTGCTGGCATGGAAGAGGAGAACAGCAACAAAACAATCAAAGCCTGGCAATGATATGACCAGCCTGTTGAAATCCAGTGGGTTTTACTGCTGAAGTCCTTGGAACCCTGGTTAGAAAAGTACTGCAGAAAGAGAGGAAGAACAGGGCTCTGTGTGATGTAGCTGCAGTAGATAATTTTTGTCCTGCCCACCATATTTTTATTGAAACTCCTAAAAAGTTTTAAATGTTTAAGTAGGCGCATCAGTATTTAGAACACAGAAACTGTTTTTCTCAGTAAGCTACTTTTTGGCAACGCATAGTGTTTCTGAAGGTTTACCTCACATTGTACAGTCTTCAATCATTATGGAGGAGGGGAAGGGTTTGTTGGGACAGACAGGAACATTTGTGATACTGAGGGACATGAATTAGTGTGCATGGTGGTCATGGGTTAGTAGTTGGACTAGATGATCTCAGTGGTCTTTACCAACCTTAATTATTCTATCATTAATCCCCAAAAAGTGGATATTCAGAGGGTGTTTCTAGCTCCATGACAACTCCATCATGAAATAATGATTCTTTCCATTCCAAGACATCCTAAAGCTTTCCAGAGAGAGCACCACAACCTGCCCTATGTTCTGGGTAGAAATGTTGATTAGATGAGATGCAGACTAGTTTCTGACCACAGTAAGTTCCATCAGAACAAGCACTGCAGAAGAGAGTTGATACCTTCTTGCAGTGCTGCAGAGATTTTGCATCACATTGCAGCTTACAGAGCAACCCAAGGAAGCTATTATCCATCAGAAATAGCCCTAGGGATATACAAATTGCACTGGCTTTTCTCAACTTCCCTGCCATTCCCCAAAACTTCAAAGGTGCAAACAGCTTTCAAATGGCATCACTCCCACCCATAGGTAAGCTCTGCAGCATATTTTTTGTCTATGTTCTGCAGCAGGCCCCCGTAGGTGCTTTTAATATACTGAGGTTCCAAGTCACTGCTTATTACTCACTGGTCTGTGTTTTGCTTTGTTTTGTTTTTCATCTTTTTTCATCTATTTTTACATATATCATCTGTGAACCCACCAAGAGAAAACAGTCACACAATGGCACAGAACCATGTAACAAAGTTGTGCACAGCTATTAGAGCAATTATATTGAAAAGTGTCAGCTTCCACCCTTGGCGACTGAAAGTAAGCAGAGCGAGTATGTTATTTGTAATGTGCAAGTTCTATTTTGTATGAATTCATACAGGCAGGTTTACTAACAGCAAGCACAAGAAAAGGTCAAAGGCCAGCCCTAGGGAAAATAAGAGAAAAAATGTAATGTTTGGGTCTCTACTTATTTTCCTTCTGGGCGTGCTTGGCTCATATTTTCAAATTTGTCCTCATGGATATATTTTAAGCAAAAACTATAATCTTAATATAAAACCATGTGTTGCCACAAACTGGATTGTAAAGTAAAATCTCACATGTTGTAATGTAAGCACAAAAAAACTGGCATCAATGTGTCAGAGGCAATATCTGATCTTGGTTCTGATGTGCAAAACGCATTCTCCTTGTAGCACTCAAGCACAAGCTTGAATGTATTCATGTTCCCCAGGAGAGACAAATGAGAGCTCTGTCACGTTTCATAGGCAGTTATTGTATTTGAGTGAGGGCACTAAGCTTAAAAATACCTAAGTGTCTCCAACTAACAGTGACAGTGTTATCTCTCTACTATTGTTTCATTTACTTGTTTACAAATGACATGATTTTAAGTAAGATTTGGCATTTTCACAGCCTTTCTTTCCCTTTTTCTCTCTTCTGCATCTCGGCAAAATGCTGAATTGAATCTGTTACCGGGACATTGCTTTCATAACAACAATTTGATGTTATCATCATGGATTTGTGACTTCAGTGATGAGTCTACTAGGGAGCAGGGATGGGCCTGAAAACATTTATTACTGGGGGGAGAAAAAAAGAAAAAGAAATTAATGACCTAAAACTTCTGTTCTTTTCCACATTTGTTGTGGTGCAATTATTTTCAGGAACAAAAGTTAGGAGTTCAATCTGTATTTCATTAATCAAGCACTCTGCCAGTTTCCCACCCAGCAGACAGCAAAATCAGCTAATAATTTCACTGGAAAACATTTGTTAACCTTTTTGCAAAGAGATGCATTTTCATGGCTAATTCCTCATTCCTGTCTTAAATACAGGGTGTCAGATTAGTTTCTCTGTAGTTCTTAGACATTTTAGCTAGCATCAATGAAAATATCATAACTGTCCACAAGTGGTTTGCTTCTAATTCCATCTGAGTTCCTCTTCTCTCAAGTTCTGGAGCTACCTGATTTTTTTATTTTATTTTATTTTATTTTTTGCCTGATTCTTCCAGTACCTTCCTCGCTTGCTGTTCTTCTCCTTCCTTGTCTACATACAATGAAATTATTCTTGCTTCCTCCATTCTCCCTGGCGAGTACAGATGCAAGGAAGTCACTGAGATTCCTGGTTCTGTACACTTATCCAGTCTTTCAAAGCCTGCAGAGTTCTCCCAGCAAGATTACTACTTTACATAGCAGCAAAACCTTTTGCTCATTTTCACAGCTTAAGAGACCCAGTTTCATTCTCACTAGTAGTTTTCTAAGGTCATTTATTTTATTCCTTAATCAACACAAGGTTAGTGTTTCATCTACAAGGATAGTGTCTTCACATACCTCTCTTCTTTCCTTTGTGAATCTCTGTGTTTACCTGATCAACATGTTTGTTCTTTACTACTCCTAGTAAAAGACTATTGTAATTTATTTTATTTTTATTTATTTATTTATTTATTTTGCACTGGGTGCTCATCCGTACTCATCCGTGTAGCTTTGTACATGCTACAAAATAGTGTGAAGCTACATAGTTTACCTCTCTAAGAGATGATCTTGGAGGAGAATACAACAAAAACTGTTTCAATTTTTCATTACTCAAATAACACCTGGAGTTTAACAGCCTGTTTCCTAATAGCTAATCCTTAATAGCAAGGGCACAGC
This sequence comes from Tragopan temminckii, assembly GCA_028571105.1. Lineage (NCBI taxonomy): Eukaryota > Metazoa > Chordata > Aves > Galliformes > Phasianidae > Tragopan > Tragopan temminckii. Next base: position 18,081,712 of record JAOWBP010002392.1, on the reverse strand, counting down.
TGGTGAGATCCCCAGATTTTCATGGAATGGAGGGAGAAAGCCAGCAGAAAACAAGTTCACCTGTTTATCTACTGGATTTCACAGTCAGTGCTGACAGGTAAAGGAAGCTATTGTATGGCAACAGTGAAAAACATTGTTTAATACTTGTAGTCAGCTTAGAGGTTAGACAGCTCTTAATTGCAGATTGTCCTTTTCACAGCCCATTAAAGAAAAGCAATATTCCTAATGTCTTCTTTTTGGCTGAAAAAAAGGAAACTGACAACAAAATCAGCCATAATAAATTATAACCCAAGAGGCCCTCTGATCCTAAATCCCCTAATTAAAGGCATGTTAATTGTAAACCATGTCCCATTAGTGGCTCACTGCTAAGTTTAAGCTCTTTGGCTCTATAGCAATAGGGAAACTTCTACTGTGTGGGTCATAATAAGCGTGTAAGCTTCAGCAGGCCATTTTATTTCAACCTTTCAACATAGACTCACTGAAGCCCACCAATCCCTTGCATCAGAAGGCCCATTTAGTCCCCTCCCTACCTTGGGAGCAAAACACCCCAACTATATGGAAACTTCTGAAGAGAAAGCTGCAGCAGGCACACTGCAAATAGAGTAGAATGTACAGGAAACATAAATGCTGAACTCACTGCATGATAGCTTATTTCTGCAGTCATGCCAAGCACCCACTTTGGAAAGACTGTTTAAAAACGGTGACTTCAGTCTATAGCTGTAGGCATAAGCAAGCTGTACACGTTGTGTGAATAATCTGACCTAGCAACTGGAATATTTTTTCAATTAGATGGACTCAAAGTCTAGCTTCTGGGCAGTTCATTTTTGATTTACTCTGAACCACAGACAAATTGATCTGTGAACAGCCATTGCTTTCACAGAGGGATTTGATTTGAGGAATTATGGCCTAGATTCATCATACTGATGACAGATAGATTTTCATACTTTGGATTTTATTAATGGCATGTTCTTTGCTTGTTAACATTCAAAGGAGATCAATCACAAGGAGTTCTGCTGCTATTGAGTTTCTCTGGAAAAAGGACATCACATGTGGAGACAAGAGTACAGGTCAGCCTGGACCAGTCTCAGAATATACAAAGAAACACAAAGCCTTTATGAGCAGTGAATAGTTGGAAATAGGCCCAAATTTCAGCCATTACCAGAGCATCACTGATCTCTTGCAAGACTTTGCAAAAACTGATGTGTTATAATCAGTGTGGTTTTGTTAGCAATGCTTTGATTATCCCTCACCCTCAATTAAGGGAAGAAAATGCAAAACTTTGAGCCAATCTGTTCAGGTAACACACATTATCAAGTACTCCTGATAACTAATACTGTGGTTAGGTTACTAACCCCTGGTGCTTTCCAGCATTGATAGGCTTGCCCCAAAGAACTCTTCAATCTTAAAAGCCTTGGATGCTACTTATTCTCTAGAAAAATCAGCTACCAATTCTTCAAGCATGCATCATTTAACTCCTTGAACTTCTGACACAGTAATCAGTAGTATATGGGAAAATCATATTCAATTTAAGGAACCCTTTTATGCAGCCCGTGCTGTGCAGTTTCTTTTCAGTATTTTTGGCATTCAATACTGTAGTTTAAAAGTTTCATTCACTATTAAATTAGCTGGTGAATAAGCTCTATGTAGTTCTTTCCAGTTACAGAGGATAGTTGAAGACGTGTTCTGCAGGACTGTTTTTTTTTGTAAGATCACTGAAATAACTGCCTTGTATTTTTCAATTCTGTTCACTCTAGGTGAAACTCCCTATTATAGGAAGTCAAAGCATTACTTCAGTGATCCAGTCAGTCCTGATCTTGAGAGAGTGAATGAGCTGAAATTGATGTTTTTTGTTTGCCAGGCACTTGAGAGCATGGATCCAGCTTATTAACTTCAGTTTTCAGACAATTCCCAAGAGCGCAGAAGGCATGGGACACTGGGAGAATGGCATAACGAAAGCAGAAGGCTGACAATACGTTGTCCTGGCTTTAGTGTCAGTAAGTTTCTTAGCAACACAAATGCTTCAGATGATCACATTAATCATTTGAGAAGGCTGAAGTATTTAACTGTCCAAGGGATACTTAAAATAGACTACTATTTTATTTTATTTAGAATCATAGAATCACCAAGGTTGGAAAAGACATCAAAGATCAACCAATCCATCTGTCACTGATATTTCCCACTAAACCACATCCCTCAGTACAATGTCCAAACATTTCTTGAACATCTGTAGGGATGGTGACTCCATTTACTTCATTTCATTTCATTTCTTTATTTTTGGTGGAAGACGACTAAGAGGAGAATGTTTCAAAGATGGGTAGTTCATCTGCACAGTGTTCTCTTAACTGTGCCTTTGATTTCCCTTTGGAATTTTTGAGAAACAAAGCCAGTACTTCTTCCCATTAAACTACTTATTCCTACTAAGGCTGACATTTTTTCCTTGCTGTTGATTCCTTTTGAGCCAACAGCTTTCTCTTGCCTTATTTCAGAATTGCATGTATATTTTAGGGGGGAAAGTTGGAACCAAACAGTAGCCTGGCACATGCAGAAAGTTGACATTCAAAATAGATATTCTGTCCTTGATCAGAAGCAAAGGAGTGGCTTACATCCCTTAGGAGTTTTGCTGTATTTCAAAATTTACTTGAAAGTAGTAAATGCTATTGCATACTATATACTTTATGGGATGAATAGAAGTTCTCCAGTGAGTGCTGCAAAAATAAAAAAATGCTAGATTCATTTTCCCAAAGACACTGGGGGAGAACATCCCTTATGGAAAATACAAATGCATCGGGCTCCATCAGAAAGTTGCCTATGCTGGAAGTAAGAGACAGACTCAGTCTCCTTGGTAAGGACCGATTTAGCTATGGAAAGTCATGTGCAAATGAACATTTGACTTTGTGAGCTTGACCAGCTATCAGTTCCCAAACACAACTCTGCTTGCTTCCATAAATCAGGGGTAAGACTTCTATTGACTTCAGCAGGATTGGACTTAGACACAACCTGCCTGTTTTCAAAATCTCAGCCAGAGAACCTCTGTTTGTTTTTTCCATGGGAAAGAAAATTAAAAGGTGCAACAAGAAGCCAGTCACATTTACTACAGAAAGCAGAAGGTTTTCATAGACACGTGGTAGCTATAAAGAATAGTACCTTCTAAAAGGTCAGATGTTAAACTTAAATTGCTGTCTAAATTTCAGGCTCAATGAACTCTTCTGTACTATCATTTAGGTGACATCTGTAAATATTAAAACTGATTCATCTTACTTTCAAGTAGCACTAAACAAGGTGTCTACTACTTCTATTTCTCTTTGGAGATATATGTATTTACACCCGTGTGCAACTGGTTCAACAGCTGGTTTCAGAAGGAGTTGGGAATAAGCACACAACTTCTCATTACTCTAATTTACATTGGCAAAAAAAATTCTGTAGCAAAAACTTTCTTTTACTAGAGTCATGTTCCTAAAGACTTGGGAGTGCAAAGGAAGGCAGTGAAGATGCAAATCGTAACTGTTTGATTAGTGTCTGTCTCCCAAGCTCAAGTTAGCATTGCAGTACATAGTTATGTAGGTGTACTGAAGGATTTAGGATGTGCTGAACATAATGTGTATATCACTTCGGAAGTTCACATCTGGCTTTTGGCCAAATTATACCTTAATTCAACTGTAAGTGGAAAACACTCAATTAGATTAATACAGATCTTAATAAACTGTCTGCTTACAGCAGCACTTAGAAAAACTGTACACTAAAAACTTGTTAAAAAATGCAATTTCACGTGTGAGAACTGAAAAGATGGTCTATTTGCCCTGTAGCGAGGAAGGGCTGGGTTATTTGGGGAACCTGCTTGCTTGAGGATCAGCTATAATTGTAAAGGACACACATTAACAAGCCAAGGATGTGATGACCCTCTGAAGATTCAAAAATCAACCCTTGCCCACTCTGTTGGAGCAAATCAGGAATAGAACACACCAGGCCACAGCAGATGTGTTCTTTGCCATCAACCCTAAGATGTACAGCTGAGGGACCAAATCCCACATTGTTCTAAATACTAAGCCTTTGCTAAAATCTTCAGGAGTGGAGAGCATCGCTCACCTCTCTGTAAATAGCAATGCCTCTGTCAGACCAGCATAGTCTGCAAGGACTGTGGGCTAAGCAAACGCTATAAACTTTTATCAAGTGTCTTCTGTGTTTGAATTATATCAGCACTTGAGTCACTGAAAAGTAGAGGAGAGGGAAATCCTGCAATAGGAATGCTTCCCTCCTTCTTCACTAAGGCAAAACAAACTTTACAAACCTAGTCTCTTACTGCCCTTATTACATGGGAGAAATTAGATACTGAAACGTCTTTTCACATCTTACAATGAAAGACAAAATTCTTCCCAGTGGAAGTGAAAATTAAAAATATGCAGCAACCTCATATATTACAGATTACAGGTCAGCTCTCTTCTCTTCCCCGGATAACAGGATTGACTTAAAGAATATCAATATTATTGTTTTTCTTCCTTCATTTTTGTTCATCCCCTCCACTTCATCTTTATTCTTTGAGTCCTGTCTCAAACTGTCTATTCAAAGCCTCTCAGTAATGTAAGGAGATACCTTACCTGCTCCTGATTTCTACAGTCTGTATCTAGAGCGAAGGTCTGCATCATCTACAGGTGAAAGGAGAAAAGGCACCGAAACGCTCAGGATGCCAGAGCCAACAACTCCTCCAGTGTTTTGGCACTGCCCGCCTCTACCAGTGTCAAGAAGAGCCTATGCCACAGCACAGCAACCACAGCCAGATACAGCATACAGATTTGCCATCCACATCAGCTTCTTTGCAGGCTCCCAGATAACGTACAGCATGTCACACCTTTGTAATGTCCAAAAAGCTCCTCCTCGTCACTATGTGCTACTGTCCCATTCATGTTTAAAAAAAAAAAAAAAAGATTTATGGGCTTTTGGGTTTCTTAGCTGTCTAAGAGTGAGCGATTTGCATGATTATTAGGTTAATCAGTTTAGGTTATTACAGATAACACCACTGAACATATAGTGATTTTTTTAGGAGCTTCTTTAAATGCTTTAGGTGGCTGCTTTCATAGACATTTTAGTTCTGAATTCCATCTCTAGTGTGAAATACTTCCTCTCGAAATCTGAATGAGACAGGTTTGTTGATAGGAGACACAACAAAGTTACAGGATCCCTTAATTTTCAACACTAAAAATGGCAATTCAGGTTTCACCTACCCTTCAACTTCACGTGGCCTCAGCTTCTCCTTTGTGATTGCCTGCCTTGACTGGACTGCCCACATCCACAGTCTTCATGCCAGTCCACTCTACCTGGAGACAGAAGCCACAGCAATGAAAAGTTAACAGTGCCTTTATCTCATACTGTTACATCTGATGTCAGGGCTTCTTTGTGGCTTTGCCAAACTTCTGTAGACGCAAGCAGAAAACGCAGGCCCACATGGGAATATGTAGGTAAAATATTAAGTGTCTGAACTGTAGATTATTCAAATAATTAACTCAACCAGCTACTTGGTGATCTACCTTCAATGATTAAATCTCTGGAGATGCATGCTGAATCAGATTTAAAATGACAGATATGCCTAATTACAATAATTGCAAGCAGAGCACATATGAAGCATTTTATCACAGACTTTTGTGGACTATTAAATGTCTGGTTTAAGTGACAAACTAGTTAATCAGAAGAGAAAGGCTTTGGTGAATTTGTGTAAATGACACTAGGCTGGAACGGTTTTGTGTTTTGCAGCCTATGGCTTTGCCATTGTGGCTTTCTCAGGGTACTGATGATATTTACTCCGTAAAGTGTCTAAGGAGAATTAATGCAAGAAGGCAGAAAGATCTTCCCTATACGTTCATGTTTTCAAACTCACATTGGCTGTAATGCTATTACCATCTTTTGATATGTGATTTCTTTGAATATCTGCAGAAACAACCTTTTGCTTATAAAGCTGTCTGCCAGAACGATATGCTTGACAGGAGAAACCTGGTCAAGAGAAGCTGTAGCCAATTTCAGGGCTGGCAGTTTTCAGAATCATTTACAATTACGGGAAGATCTCTTCTGTAGTGGATGTCCTGGTTTAACAGATCCTCCTGGAAATCCTAACTATGCTTGGTAATTAAAGAGAGGAAAATACCACCATATGCCAGTAGATAAGGTGCACAACATAAATATGAATTCATTAGAGGAAAAAAGTACAAACAATCCAAGAGCTGCATTTGCAACAGAGACATAAGCACTATCCATGGCATGCTTTCCATATGGAATCATGATGATACTTATTTTGTGGCTTTAAAACACAAATTAGGACAGTCAGCTAAAAGACCAGGGAAGATACATTAATATTTTCAGAAAAACTGAGTACAAGATTTTTATAACATCAATCCAGTATATATCTCCTTTATCCATATGCGGTTTACTTAGCAAGAACTAATATGCTTTGAATATTGAATCCATCAAATTAAAAAAAAAAACAAAAACTAGAAATGAATATTATCTGGAATTCATTCTCTTAACCTTGTGATTCTTGATTTTACAATGTGGTTGATAAATTGACTAATTATGTTACAATACGGATTGCCAACATCTGCAAAATTAATCAGTTTGAAATTAGAATATTCCACCTCATGTATTCCCCGGTGAATTACTTTTTTGGCAGTCTTAAAATGTATATATTTAAAGATTATTTTAATGTATTTCATTAAGCCATCAAAAGAAAACCCATCTGACTTTTTCTCTTTTTGGAAGGAGTAAAAAAGGACATTTTCTACTTTGGAGCTACAAGGATGGGTCATATTACATTATTCTCCTACACAGAAAAATAAATAGCACGCAGAACTAGCCTGAAATGAGATAAATAATCTGGAGCTCAAAGGCCAAGAGCATGCCTGTGGGAGAGAAAAACATACATGAGAAATACCTTCCAAGGTATTTCCGTGTATGCATTTTTCTGGAAGATCCATTTACAGATGGTATTCCTTGGTGAATTCTTAGAACAACGATGAGTTATGCTTCTCTAGATGCTTATAATGAATAATGGAATTGCAACTACAGAAGCAACAGCAAAAGGTATGCAGGGAGTGATAGACACAGAGCTACGAGTACGCAGGTACTGCAGCCAGCTATGATTTGAGCTGGGAGGAAGGAAGGGGGTAAGGAACAGAGAGGAAATCAGTGCAAGGAATGCCTCCAGCCTGTGAGACCAAATCGCCTCTACAAAAGAGCTGGTTGTGAACAAGCTTGACTGTGGGGATTGATCAGCCTTTCATCCTTAGTCAAAGGAATTGCTGCATCCTAATCCTGACTCCAAACATCTTAAAATGATTAGCATTAGTATTAGGATATTTGACTTCCATTTGTGACTTGATAGGCTTTGAAACAGTTATATCCTGTTTGCAACATGAAGATAGGGGAAATGAATGGACAGAAAAGAATAGGGAGTAGAAAAAAAAGGCAGATGGAGAATAAAAAACAAAGTGCTGGTTTAGACAGATAGAAACCAAACTTTTTAAAACCAAAAATCCAACAGATAATCAGTGGAATATATTGGTAACATGCTAGCCAGCATCAAAGTAAATAAGGTCTCCTACAGTTTCAGATTGCTGTTTTTTATTTTTTTCCCATCTTGAATTAAGAACAGCACTTCCAACCAAAAAGCTGAAACCCCTCTTTTATAAAATACTGAAATGCTTTGATATTACAACCCACAATTTTTCCTCAAAACAATTTGTCAACTTCAGCCCAAAAATTCATGAAACTACATTTTTTAGTTTTCTATATTCTGAAAAGAATTTGCCCAGCTGTATTTTCAGACATCAGTGATAAAGCACACATCCTTCAAGTCTCAATGCATGTTTGCTGAACTGATATCTTGAATATTACCACAGCACTGCACTGGCAGCAATTTTCAGACATCTTCCACACTGTTTTAATCCAGAAAGCATTTTCTTTGTTGTTGCAGTTCTTGTTCTAACCATGGTTTCTAGGGACAGTAATTCTAGAGGAAGGCCACAATGAAACTAAAAACATACTATTCATCCATCTCTGATCTGCACACCTCTAGATGTTCCGATTGAGATTTGGATCACTATTGATTGAATTCAGTTTACTGGAAAATTGCTTAAACTGCCTTTTGCAAGGCTTACAAATACTCCATATACTTCCCAAAGACTCAATACAGAGGACTGCTGAGCTAGTTGAAACAGGAAGTCTGTACTCCAACTGGCTGGGCTTTCATTTATATTTAAGTATATCACGAAGAAACTATTGGAGTAGATCCCTGCTGTCTTTTATAGTGTATATCATACCACCTTTACCATAAAAGTGGGAAGATCAGTATTTGCTTTCACAGTTTTACTATGCACAGTGAGCACGATCAGGCTCTTGCAAGTTATATAGAGCGTAGATGTAGCAGTAAATACAGGGCTAGAATATCTCAATGCACTAGAGTGCTGAAGAGTGATGCCTCTCCTGGAATTGGCTGGGGTAGGTTTAGATACTTCAACACAAAACAATAGGGAGAATCTCACCAATGAAATAAGAGCTGAGTGTCTTCCGACTGCAGAAGTTCAGCCTTAGGAATTAGAAAAATGTGGGTGCTGATGCATTCTGCTTCTGCTGTGCTTTTAGAAAATATAATTGCTTCTTGCTGTGGTTCCACCTCTGTGTTCAAAGGTAACATCAGAATCTGCTAATTGTTTCAGAACCTGTTCTTATTCTTTCATTACCCCAGAAGAATGCCTTTATTTTTAAATTGTTAGAATGGGTGAAATTATATGCTCTTAATTTCTGCTAATACTCTGTACCTGCACTTTATCTGTTAATTACAGCAAATACAAAATCTAGACAAGCATGAATACAGTAAGAAAATGTCTTTTAACAGTAACTAATTAAGCCACAAAACAATGTGTGTTATTTAAGGGATAATGTTCATGCCACTTGAACACATCAAGTGATAAGCTGTGTTTGTAGTTGATTAAATGTCAGAGTGAATGTGAAGCATTTGATAATTGTGAAAGTCATTTCCTGCAAGTAAATTAGTAATATAAATAGGTGGAGTTTTTCAGTGTGTGGAGAATGGATGAAAACACTGTACTTGCAAGGTAAAGGAAATCTCTGATCCCAAGACAGCACTTCTCTGTCTTGTACTGTACCAGTGCTTTTGCATGGTGAGAGACAGGCTGATATCGGTGCTCTTAAGACAGTTTTTGAGAAACTCAAACAAACATTAAAAAAACAAGTAAAGGAAGGACATGGAAAATATTGCGGGAGACTGTGGATAGGTCAGAACTACATGCTTTCTCAATTTCTTCTCATGCTTATGATCCAGTATGCTAATCGTTAAGTCTTTTCCTACCTCAGTTTCTAGTGCTGCTAAGGAAGTCCACTGCAAAAAAAAAACAAAAAACAAAAAACAAAAAACAAAAAACAAAACAAAAAAAAAAACACAATTTCCATTGCAAGTTTTTTTTTTTTTTTTTTTTTAAAAAGCAGCACCACAACTTTGCCGCATGTAGCATTAGTTTACAAAGCCCTGTATAACATGTCTCCTTAAGTTGAATAATTTTTGTAAAAGATCATGTATGAGAAAATATTTCATTTTCTTTTCTTCTGTGGATCTGTAAATATCTCCACAAGACCAGATGACCTCAGTGGTCTTTTCCAACTTAATGATTCTATTTCTATGCAACAGTAATTCTCACTGATTATTAATACAGTCACTACCCTTCCCTGGGTCTCATGTTTCAGTGCATAACTATTAATGGAAACATTCTGTTTGGTGAAATGTTTAAGCTGTTTGATCAATAGACACATACTTTCTGGACCAAACCTTATTTGCTCACAGTTGAAATTCTGCACCCTGTTGCATTGCGGGTAAGTTTCAGACTCATTTTAGAGTACATGTTTTGCAGCTTCTGGCCCACGATTGGCAGTAATCCCTCTCCTGTCATCATGTAACTCTATAAAGTGTCTCAAAACAGGAGAGATCTGGCTAACAGCATTTCAGTGCCATATAATTATCAGACAGTATCTACCCACGCTGATTACCAGTCAAATTAGACAGGGAGTTTAAAGATGGATTTGTGTATGTGTGTGTAGGTGGTGTTGGTGGCTCATCTGTGCCCAGAGCCTTTGGCAGTAGGAAGCACAGGTACTGTGTTTCCTTTAGCAAGAGCCCTAACTGAGAATTTCCACCTAGAAGAAAAGGAGCCTCAATCCAAACTGTTTTAAGAGGAAGGAAAAAAATATTTCCTAGCTTGGCTTTGTTTTTTATTTAAAATCAAGGGAGCTATTGCTGCTGGAGGCTCTACTGAAAGTTATTGCACTTGTGCAGCTTGCTCTGTCTTCCTTCTGTTACCTCTTGACCAAGTGATGGTTCATTTCTGGGCCTATAATAGATCAATACACTTTGCTGGACAGAAAGTGAGGTCACAGAGCTCAGCCTGCTGGTTTTTGCTCACAGAGCAGGCAGATGCTCTAACTATGGGCTGGTTGAGAGTAATGGGACATACAGTCACTAAGTCAGAGAGTAAGAATAGCAGCTGGCTCACTATTCAGCCTTGTAAGGATTTCCAGCCACTCAGTGCACTGCGTTGTAGAAAGAATCATATAAAAGAGCCTTGATTTTCTTTGTAGCTCACAAATATAGATGTCTATATACTTAAGTTATCCCTCTGATACACACTACAGATTTCTGCCTGGGACTTCTGCTAATGTTTGACCAGGCTGCTGCATTAAGTTAAATAAGATTACTTACAACATCATTCATTTTTCACTTGAATTGTTAACTAGACGAACCTAAATACAAGCTTGATTATTTCAATGATTTGACTTACAGCAGGGGGATCTGCAAACAGATGTGGAAGACAGAGCCATTGTGCATCAGTCCGTGTGTAAGGAAATTATTTTACAGCTTCTGTTATTACTGAAAGCATCAAGGCTTTTCTAAGTGGCTAACCAGTTTCACTCCAAAGCACATCTGTTGTAGACATATCCATTTCCAGGCTTTTGATAGATGAGAATAAAAGTGTGTGGCATCCTTAAAAAGCAGCAGTTGGAGTACAGTAATCCCTACCTGTTAATACTGCAATTTTCTGTCAGTGCTTTCCCACAGTAGTCTCTAAATCCTACTTTACAGACCAGAGATTACTTAAGAGACAGCATCAGACAAACCTGGATGCTTTCTCAAGTACACAGAGATCACTCTGTTACTACAATATTAAAGGTAATTTTGGTCAGAAAGATGACATGGGCATTTAACAGATTTGATTTATCAGAGTGCAACAGGAACACAAATACAGCACACATTACTGTTCTACTGACTTCTAGACAAATATTAAAGAAATTAATCTGCTACAGTGCAGTTAAATACCATATCAGCAAAACTGAAACAGGACCATTTTATTCCCTTTACATGTGAGCATCTGCATGTTAAAAGATTTAAAGTCACCAGATCTCATTACAAGATGCACAGTGGTCATCTTTCCAAACCACAAAGGAAACTTTTGCCTTTGGCTACTTCTGTAGAAAAAGCAAAAAATTGCAGAGGACATTTCTTTGATCTACTTTGGCATACCATTTCTCATAGAAGAGCTGCGTAGCCTGCTGCTGAATAGGTACCTCAGGTTTATACTCTTGAGATGTGCAGTATTAGATAAAGGCATCACAGCTCGAGAGAAAACTGTAATTCAAGAGCACAGAGTAGCAACTGAACTCAGTGTTACAGCAGCGATGTCATCAGTAATCAGTGGATCGGGACTCAATTTGGGTCAGGTTTTTCAGCTTATATGAGAAAATAATTCCGATCTCTGCTAATTATAAAAATTTGTACAATTTCCCCTTTTCTGAGCAGAAAAAAACTGAGTGTAACATTTTGAGTGTAACAATTCAAGTTATGAATTTAGGATTTTTATTTTTTAGACCTTCTACTAGCATAAGTTGGTTTATAGCCCCATCAGTTTGGGTTGCTAAAGTGTTACGCAAAATAGCAGTAGCATTCTGACAGATTTTGGAGGTGCAGAGCCATAAATTTTGGCGGCATTTTATTTGATGAAAGTAAATAGTGTCATTTTCCACTTTATGAACTCCATTTGACATACACTCTGATCTTATAAAATTTATTGCATTTGGAGAATGGAGGAGATGGGCTGTTCAAATTCTCCATGACCAATAATTTATCAAATCTGTCTACCATTTTTTCTTCTCATACAAAAGACTGCTCCGCTAATGTCCTCCAGTACTTAAAGCTAATGGGCTCTATTTGGGGTATTCTATTATCTAAAATATGTGACAAATATTAAGCATTAAAGACGTCTGCTAAAAGGGCAACATGATTTATTATTAATCGAAAGAATAAATCAGGCTTTCTTCCTCTTTGGCAAGTCTTGTCTATTTAAATGGGTTGCTAATATTCAATTTCTCACATCTCATTGCTAGTGAAGTTTCTGTTTCCTGAGGGGCTTTAGAGTTTTCACCAATTCAACATCTAGAACTCTACAAAAGGGGCATCTCTTTTTTTTTTTTTTTTTTTTTTTCCCCCCTCCTGTTTTTGGACTGAAAAGTGTGTGATAATAACCAAATACTTGGCTTCAATATCAACGCTGCATTTTTCTGAGAACATACTTGTGCTCCAAAAAAAAAAAAAAAAAACAACATTATTACTACCAAAAATCCTTCAGGGTGGGTAAACCATGTCTTTTGCTTGGTTATGAGACATCTAGAAGTGCAATGACATAACTGAGCATAGGTCAGAGAAAGAACTTCAAAAAACAATTAATTCCAATGTTAAAGATCTCTCCTCAGCAGCATTCTGTAACAAAAAGCGATGGCTGGCCTCATCACGCCTAGCTTAATGGTGAGAACACTGTCCTGCAGCGCATCCAAGGGAAACACAGCTTCAAATAACCTTGTTTCCTGAGCCTTTCAAGAATGGAAAAAAAGAGGTACTGGGTCATCATGACAAGAATAACCTAGAACAAAGGTGTTTCCACTAATTCCCACTTCACAATTCCCTGGCGGGCATGACAAGTAGCTGCAAGTGGCTGGATAATTACAGGGTGGGTTTTTACTGTAGTTGCTGTGAAAGAAAGTCAAACCACATCGAAAATCCTTCAGGAATAAGAATGATGTGGTGCATAGAACATGATGCTAAGAAACATTACAAGAGGCAGCCAAAGATTTCCAGCTGGAGAGACCTAGAGAGCCTCTTATTCCTGGAAAGTAAGTTGAAAAAGAATATTTGTCTTCATTCTTTGCTCCTTCATCAGGATCCAGCTAGAGGATAAAAGACTTGATATACCTTTCATAGACATCAACATGACAACATGCGAAGAAACGCTTGTTTGTACTGATGATAATTTCACAAATCAGCTGACAGTGTTAGATAAGGGAGAGGGTTGTGGGAATTAAGACTTCCCATCCATTACATTTTTTAATAAATACGGCTGTGCTTGGTGCTTCTGATTTTCTCCCTCAAGGAGAAGGATAAATTATTCCAAATAAAAGTATAATTTTTTACAGTTTGGGGAGGAGGTACAGGAGAAGAAGGCAAGAAAGAAGAAGTCTCTGACAAACTTCTCACTGTTTCCTTTGATCCTTAGTGTCCAGCTCCTCAAAAGAAGTTGCAGTTTGATTAAAAATACCATGGCTGTCCTAAATCAACAAAAAGTAGATATGGAAAAAAAAAAAAAAAAAAGCATAAAGAGATGCTGGACACCCTCTCTCAGTCCATAGCACATCTACCATATCAGAAGGGCTAATGGTGCTTTTGCCCAAGCAGAAAGACAAGTCCCACACTCCTCATAAGCCATATGCAAGCTCCTTCAATGAAAGTTTTCTGGAAGGAGAGAGTTTGTCTGATCTTCTCTCCTTCTTCTCCTCCCCATTTCCCAACTTTGGGTTACATTCAAACCACAACTTGTTTCTCAAAGAAGAGAAAAACAGATATATCTTCTACCTACTTTGCAAGTGATCTTGAACTATGGTCAGCCCACAGATCAGCATTCAAAGGTGTATTACCCCATGAGCCACCCTCAACAACCAATTCCCAGATTACTCTCAGGAGATGCCTACTTCATTGCTTCTTTGATCAGCTGATATTTTTACATGACTAGGTATTCTGATATAGCTGAAGCCACATGGGGATTTTAATCCTCATCCTTGCCCGTGGTTTGATGTGCATTTCCTTCTCTATCTATAAATTGAAATAGCATGAGCAAAGGGTAGAAAATGATGGGAAGAAAGTATTAAGAGGATCTTCTTAAATATAGCCTCAAGACTCATGCAAAGACCTCACTGTGGAGATAAAACACTTTTGTTATTTTACTGTATATTTTAGGAGAGAATAATGTCTTAATTCTGGGGCTGTTATCATTTGCCTTTGAGATGTTTAGAAGCCTTGCTCCCTGCCACAACGTAATTAGACAGCATAGAATAATTATTTTACAGTCAATTAAGTACACTAAGTGTGCATATTTAAAAAACCCAATTTAAACGTCATCTCTACCATGTGGCATAGAATACTTGCAATTCTCCCAACTAAACCAGAGACCAATTACATTGTTAATGAAGCTCAATGGATCAGCCACTTCTTGAAGCAGTGTTTGAAAGTTCCTTTTCAAAAACTTGCCTCAAAGCCTGTTCTACAGAGCGTATTGCTAACACCAAACCTACAGAGAATTGCCATAAAATTTCCTACTTCAACTCAAAGGATATGTTTTCTTATAGAAAAGCATTACATTTTAAAACCACATATCCCGTAAGTCAATGAAAGCTTACATTTTGAAGCAGACCAGATTCATGGGGTGTACAGATACTTAGTTTTTGTTAATGGCTGAACAATAGTTCATGAAAAGCTCTTACTAAGAAAGATAACATAGTCACGTAGAAGTAATCCACTGTTATGGGAGTTTCTCCAAATGTTATTATAATAATAAAAGGATGAATAATATTACAGCATGCATACAATTCTTTCATCTTTTTCTGGGGCACAAGTTCTTTTCAGTCCATAGAATAAATAATACCAATGTGAGAAGGAGAATGATACCAGTTCAAGAAGGGAAGTGTTTTTAGCCACTTTTCTGTTCAACATTTCATTGCACAAGTTAGATAGAAGGCTTCAGACGTGGCTACTGGAATAAGTAAGGGCTCAGTCCCAGTAAATCTCCTACTGAAAATCCCTGTCACTTTAGACATTTGTAAAAATATGAATATCACTCTGACAGGGATGTCAGTGCTAAATGACAGGGGATATCTCTCTTGATTTAACTGCGCTGCTCCCAGTGAAAAAAGCCAGGCAAATTTCAGGATGCCTGAAATGATCCCCAACTTTTTAACTCCTCAAACAAAACTTTTCTTCATTCCCTTAAAAAATAGGTTTAAGACACACTCCTGAAGCAATCTGAATTGTTCCTATTCTTTATCAGGAAGTAGCATCCCAGTAGAGAGAGAGTGATAAATTGGGAGTAGAGTGAAGGAAAAGGATGATTGAGCACAGACACTGTCAAGGCTTTTCAGGTAAGAAACGTTAATGATGTACTTAAAGTTTCCTGATAACTCTGTCAGATGGTACATTACTGGAAAAAATCTTCCTATCCAACATCATGCCAATGTGGTTGCAGAGTCAGAATTTAGAAGTAAGGGGCACTTAAAAAATACAGAGTGAGGGTAGTTTTCTTCTCTAGGCCCCAAATAAACCATTGAAACAAAAGTTTTGCTCCTTTGGCTGTCATAAATACAGTCACATTACTTAAGTGGGAAAAAAGTATTTGAGGTTTGTGCAGAAATTCAGTTGGGTTTGTAGGGGTACAATTTTAATCAAGTTATCTTCCTGGCTATACAAACAGAGATTTCTTAAGCTATGTGTATATAAGGGAAATGAGATGTGCAGCCAACTCACTGGACTTTAAACATATTAATTACTCAGATTTTTAAATATAATTTAATTTTAATATTAAGATAGGGCATGAATCCAGTTGCTGAGAGGAGACATCTCCCAAAACAGAGTAAAAAAGGGAAAAGGAGACAACCCTATTTCTTGACTCAGATGTTAAATAATTTTGATGTTCTCTTAAATTTAGGCAAAAAAATTAGCATGATCTCTCATGGGTTGCTGAGGGCTCTCCATTAACTCCAGAGGCCAAGGCATTTTTGCTTCAAGTGGATATGCTATTTCTGCTTTCTAACATTAATTCTCAACACAAACGGAATGAAATTCCTCTAGCTAACCTTGAAATAAAACCAGATTGATTAATTCTGACATGTGATACTGAAATCAAAACCCTGCCGTGGGTGGGAGAGGTGGCAGAGAGGGGTTGTTGAAGAAAGGTCCTTATCTTAAAAATGAAATACTGTTTCCCTTGTGTAAGGAAGAGATTAAAAACCCAAAAAATGCAAACTCCAGAAAATTGATCATCAAGTTAAAGAAATAGTGAGGTCTTGACCTTTCAGCCACGCACAACATTTTATCTAATATCCCCATTTGTTGAATTCTCCAATTACTGAAGACTACTTGCTGCTTTCATCTAGCAGCCTTCCTGTCATTCAGCAGCAGCAGTGTAAATAGTGGCTGGGCAGGGTGTTGAAGATGGATGATTACTATGACCCCCTCTCTATGCTAAAAGATGTTTCTTGTAGTGTGGAACAATCCTTGCACATTTGCCCAAGCAGCTCCAGTTCTGAGGCAGGAACCAAGCAGCACTGAAACAGCATTAAGAAAACTGACCATGTCCACATAGCACTTCCATTGCCAGCTTAACAACAAGCAATAACAGAAAGAAAATATCCTGTGTAAGCCCGTGTAAGCAAAGGAGCAGCTCTAGATGTTTTATAAACTCCAGAGGATAAAATAATTACCTTTCTCAAAGTTGGACTGGGAGCGTATGAGTATCCGTGCAACTGTGACTCTGTAATGCTCCCTAAAAAAGGCTTAGTCATGGAAGAGGAGTCAGAATAGTCTATTTAGCTATTTAAGAGTAATTCTTAAATCATAAGGCTTGATGTCAGCATACAGTTTGCGTAGCTACTGCACCTTTTCCAGCTGTTAGAACCTGATCTAAACTGCATTAATGATTTTTTTTTTTTTAAATGAGATTCTGAAAGAAACTCCATCAAGCAAATACTTCGTATGTAAACACTGCTATCCCAAATTTGAATAAGTGATATTCACCTAGAAACTCACTGGATATAAAGGAAAACAAAATAACAAGGCACAGGGCTTGAATTTGTATTCAAAATGCAAGTGTTCCAATAGAAAAACAAAATCAAAGCAAAATCTAGGAAGTCTTTTGCAATTAGAATTACACCAGAAAAATAAGAAGGTGTTAAAAGGAAGTTTGCAGAACTGTGAAATGGGAGCTGATAAATGAAATAAGTATGAGCACCTATGGAATTTATTTTGCTCCCCAATAAGTATGCTTTCTTATGAAACAATTACAGACCGTTTATTTTCCCATAGGACACCTGCATCATCCACAGCATAAGAGGAATGGTGTCTGCAGATGAATCAGGCTTGCGGAGTGAAGGAGAATGTTGTTTGTGGGTTTGCCTCCTGCCATTTGATCAAATCCCTGCCAAGAAAATTCTGGCATATCTACTTTTTTAAAATCGCTCCACCAGATGGTTATTATTCAGCTTACGGGGGAGGAACTGGGGGAGTTGTTTAGGAATCCAGAACTTTTGTGTGTGCATGTCATCAGATTAATACAGACTGTTTCTCTCAAAAGAGAGTTTGGTTTCATCTGGTACAGTGTAGGAGCCTCTATACAGAACTGGAAATATTAGTGTAATTCCAGTATCTATCTGCTGCTTTCCTCATGTTGCAGTACCTTGCACAGGCTGGATTCCATCACTGAGGTGGGATGTTCCACAGAAACACCCGGTAAGAAGTCAGGACATAAAAAAGCTGGACTAAGGGGTCACAGTAGTGACCCACCTAGCCAAAGACCCCCCCTAGCATCTCACTGATAACTCCAGTGGAAAGACTAGAGCACCTGCTGGTAGTCAGTGTCCATCAGCTTTCTACTTCTAAACTTGTTTTGACAGAAAAGTCAAGCACGTTTCTGGAGTCAGACCAGAGTTAAAATGATTCCACCTGAGCCCAATGGGGAAAATGCAAGTATGCTATACTTTAGGCAGGGAAAATTGCCAGGAACTGGTGTCTCTGTGTCTTGTATTTTCATAGCAAAGCTCTCTGTTGAGAAATTCCCCAGTGCCAGTTTGCAGGGTTTTTTATAGTTCACATTCTGATTTTTATTTTAGTATCTTTCTATACTCAGAATTTTTTTTCATTGTTGTTTAAATAGAAGGTTGGGGGAAAACGGGTGGGAGTCTACTTAGCTGTGCTTGAAAATCCTGAACATCTGTGTATATAGGGAAGAATCTGCAGTTGTTTGTCTGCTATGTTGTCCAGATGTTTTAATCAGTCACTCTATTATTATTTATAGGTGGCATGCCCCATATGCAGTATTTGATGACACAAATTTGATGTTTAAAGACTGAAATAAAAATATTACATAAGACATGAAATAATTCTAGTAAAATTGCCAATGATATCCTGAGAATATCTAGTATTTCTAATGGATTGTGTTGGATACATAATCTTATTGCTACATCCACACAAAGGCATGCAATACTTCTGCATCTCTGCACACAAAAACAGTGACTGAGGACCCATACAAATCCACTACCACGTGCTTACATCTTTATTCAGTTACTCCAGCAGTTACATCAGAGCCCTGTTTCAGTTTGGCTCAGTGAACAGAAGCCATCAGGTGTTGGAAGTCTTTGCAAGTTTGACAGATTTGTTTTCAGCCAGGCTCTGCCTGTCTTGTTTAGATAAGCTTTTCGAATCAGGCTCTCTCTTTCTCTGGATGTAATTCAGAGCCACTGAAGTTAGGAGATTTGTATGGTCTTTAGCAAAACTTGGTGTCAGTACTAATAGTACTAATGATTATTAAAGACAATTTATTTCTGCAGGAAAGAAGTAACTGCACTTTGTAAAGAAGTAGCTCCCAGTTGCAAGTGCTGAGTACTTCTGTTACGTAGCAGCCTTAATTGAACCTTGCAGAATAAATTTAAATAAAGGCACTATTCTAGCTCTGCTGGCACTGGTATCAATAGAAGACCCCCTTTGGAGTTCAGATATCTGAAACAGGCCAATTGTTGAGTGTTTCTGAAAAATCCCAATCTTATCATCCATTTATTTGAGTGGAGTAATTCCCTCTGAAAATAGTATACTGAAGGAGAAAATTAATGGCAAAATGCTACTGTCACAACAAATATTTTACATTTACTTAACAACTTCTGAGAAAATTCTCGGGCTATCCACGGTGCGTCTTGATCTTCCAATGAACAGTGAATGCATCAGTGCATTGTTCTGCATGGTAGGAAATAAGTAGGCAACTTCAGCACACATCAGCTGCTGTTTTGCTGTCACTGAGCCTTTGAGCAAGAACATTAAGACAAACCCCTTTTCTCAGCTATTATCTCACAGAAGTTTTAAATCCATGCAAAGAGGCTAGGAAGTCACTTTTTCAACTCCTGTCTGGCTGATGCCCAACCACTGCTTACCTATTTTTGCAGAATAAAGGCATGAATTGATCCTGCCAGCACGCACAGCCATAGATTATAGTCTTCGATAGGCATTCACCCTCTGACTTAGAAGGTCATGAAACTGCCTCTCTGAACAGCTGAAGAAAAATCACAATTTTGTCTGCATGGAAATAAGGAGAATCGCTATCAACCTGCCCTCATAACCTCCTATTCTGTAGCAGAAGAGTACAGCCAACAAATATGATAATAGATGAGCAAAGGAGATCTGAATGAAACTACACATTACAGATGTAACTACTGTAGCATTAACTGTGTAAAAACATGATGCTTCATGCTTCCATTTATTATGCCACAGGCATTGCCCTGTATTTGCTTTAGAGTGTACTCCATATGCTCC
>JAOWBP010002392.1:18033051-18061673 GCA_028571105.1 Tragopan temminckii | reverse complement strand
TGGATGGGGCCCTGGGCAGCCTGGTCTAGTATTAAATGGGGAGGTTGGTGGCTCTGCATGTGGCAGGGGGGTTGGAGATTCATGATCCTCGAGGTCCCTTCCAACCCTGGCCATTCTGTGATTCATCACCCACCTCGGCAATAAATGCAGGCACCCTTGAGAATTAGTACCAGCTCACAATCGATTCAGGCCAGAAGAGACATCTGCTCTGTTTTCTAAAACCAGCACATCATTTAGCTTTTGCAAATGCAGCTTTATATTAAAGTCAATGGCATTTTGCTACTCTACACTACGCTTACACTATCATTCAAGATTTCATAGCAATCAAAATGATGACACCAGACAGCATGGAAGATAAAACGTAAGTACTTTAAGAACTGCTCACTGAACATTTACTTGCGACTTAAGAAGAGCAGAGAGAGAACGATGGCAGCCACACCAGCAGTCAAGCACGAGGAGAGCAGCTCCAAAGCCTCCAGAGACACCAGCAGCACTACACAGCAACCAGGGAACACTGAGCCTGCAAACCTTTCCCAAACCAATCCCAGTTGCTTCCCTGTTGGCACTTCAGAGCCCCTTATTCAGGGCTGGCAGGACTCCTTCCCCAGCTTCAAAGCCGCAGAACCTCTGAGATGCTCTTGCGTTTACACTGGCCAGAAGACCTAATATATTGGGTTTACACTGGCGAGCAGCCCACAGACTCTCACACCTGGCTGACAGACTCCTGCAAAAGCTGGGCTTTGCTCCAGAAGCTGCTATCTTTACAACTGTTTCAAAGAAAGTATTTATTCACGTGCCTGAAAGTTTCCCTCTGAAGAAACCTTGTAGAAGGGCTGAAGAGGCCTGGAGGATCTCTGTAAATAGTGGTGGTGAGAGGGGGGATAAGCATTTGTGTGTTTTGGGAGGGTTATGTTAGCTCTTCTACACCACCCTGTATTTTACGGCAGGAAAAACTGCCCAGAAACATTTTGAGCAAGAAGTAAAGCTAAAGTCTTGAGCAACAGAGAAGAGCTAAATTTAGCAGGTAAATCCCTAAGCTTTCCTACAGCCTCGCCAAGCATGCTAGCTGGCAGCACTATTCAGAAAACAAACCCTTAATTCCTAAATGAAAGGTGTAACAATTGTTCAAATTACCCTAGGAGCCAAAGCACGCTCCTAGGCTGAGTTGCATGCTTTCACTTTCTCTTTTCATAGCTTGTTTCAGCATTTATTATATAAAGCTCTTTTAATTGCAAGACATCAGGAAATTTCGGACCCCCTCTGGAAACGCCACATGAAGTCTATAGCAGGATCTCATCAGTATGCCTCAAACCCAGGAAAGCAATGGTTTAAAAATATTTTACAGGCACTCAGAGCCTTCCAGCAGGTTTAAACTTGCTGTCACACCAAGACTGTGATTCAAGGAAGCGGTGCAACCCAGGGCTGGAACTGGCTAGCTTTCGCCCTGGCTTGGGGTACTGCGATTAACCCCCACACAAAATTAATGGGGATGAAAAATGATAGTCATGTTTTACAGCACCCCTTACAGCTCTTACAGTTTCTCAGACATATTTTTAAATGCTCTAACATTAAGAGCAGATTTCCAAAAAACCCAACTACCATCCAGTCTTTCTTTCATGATTTCTCTGGCTGAATCAACATCATCAGCCAGGGCAGCAGAAAGCAGGCAGGAAAGGATAAATGAGGACTGGTTTAGGAGGGAACAGTTTTCACTCAGAATAACTTTCAGCAGAAAACACTCCTTATACAAGGCTCCCATTCTTCTGAAAGGTTATCCTGCACTTCTTCATGGGACACCCTGTCCCCTCCTGAACACATTGCTATGAGATTTACCACTACTCTGCCTTAGTTGTATGAGTTCATGCAAAGCTTTAAAAAAAAAAAAGTGATGAAAAAAATGCATGTTAAACTTTTAGCTCCACCTGAAATTGAAATCAGAGATCTTCTGCACGTAAGAACTTACAGACACATATCTTTCAGGCACTACAGGCTTCCAGCTCCCCTACATTTAGGCAGCGGAGCCAGCATTAGGGGGTAAGCATTTTGCTGAAAGCCAGCAGCAACCAGCCCACAGAACTGTTGCAGACACAATATCCTAAACTCGATTTTGGGCTCTGGAGAACTCCTGATGAGCATTTCCCCACATGCAGCTCAAACTCAGATCAATCTGAGTGCAAATTTGTTTTGAAAGTCAGATAGAAATTGATCTGCCCACTTGCCTGAGGAACGATAGTATATGCCATATTACAGCAAAATGCTTTTCTTCTCTTCCGTCTTCATAATTAAGATTTCTGTATCACTTTAGGGAAAAGCAGCTTCTGGTATCTTGCCTTACAAAGTCCTCTTTAGTTTCTACTTTTCACATGCAACGAAATAGAAAAGGTACTGAAAAATGATCCTTGGCCAAAGGAAAGGGACTTTAATTTGTTTTAAATAGGAAACCCACAATCATTTCAGGTTATCAGCAGTGCCTAAGCAACTTAGTAAAACAAATCCCAATAGCTTCCACCGGTGTGTCTGCTTCCAAAGCTGTTAAATGTGATTTTCAAAAGTGCTTCGATGACATAAGCACACAAATCCCACTGACTTGTAAAGTGCCTTAAGTGCTAACAGAAAGATTTTTAAAAGGTGTTTAGGCTTCTATTACCCACTGAAATCAACAAGAATTAGGCACAAACCTTTAAAAATATTCCCCAAAGGCAACGGGGAATTAAACTTTCAAGCTATTTAAAGGAAGCTTTTTCAATGTTCATAAATTACCAGTACTTTCAGCTCCTATCATTTAATGCGTGAGGGGGAAAAAATACAAGAACTAAAAAAAAAAAACACATACAAAAACTCCTCTTTCTTTCTAGAAGTGTCTACCTTTTTTGTAAAACTGGTTCTTCAGAACAGTACTGAGTATAACATGAAAGCAGAAAATAATAATTAATTGGTAAAGATATTAAAAAGCTCACTAAAATACTTAGAAAAATATCTAAATTTATAAATTTTGCTAACATCTTCACAAACATATTCCATTGTTTTCTCATTCAACCTCATCAAGACAAATTTGCCATGCTAGGCTCCTAGTGAAGCATCCTCTTTCACCATCATTAATCTCATACGAGATTGTTTTCAATCTTTGAGACAACATTCCAGGAAAAAAAAAATCTATGTAAGATTTCAGCACGCCATAACATGCAGTGTTTAAAGGAGGCATACTGTCTGTGGCTTAGAGGACTTCAACACATGACTGCCCAGCACAATCCACATGGTCAGTTTTGCATTTATGCAGAGGATATTGAGTTTTTCCAACCTTCAGGACTGTTTGTAAATCCTGCCTAACAACACTTTGCAGCAATAAATTAACATCTCAACAACGAGTAAGATAAAGTAAGCCAAGATGGCCTAGTGATTGTGTGATACTGATTCAAAACAACCTTATGCTCTCATAATTGTGGCAGAACACGCAGGGGCTTTGCCCGTCTGTAGAATTCCCGTGCAAGATGCATTCCTGGATAAATGCTTGCCCTGTGGATATACAAGGAGATGAATAAGGTCAAAAGTCCAACAAAACTCAGCTGGCTCAGACCAGTGCTGGTGAGGTCCTTAAGTCAATTTGAAAATGACATGGCCAGGCTTGTACCTGGCCTCTGCACATTCCCAAGTTAGAATAATGGTGGGTTTTTTTCCCCACTTGGTAGCTGCAGCTACAGAATCATAGCATCATTAAGGTCAGAAAAGACCACCAAGGTCATCGAAGTCCAGGCATCAACCCAACCCCACCATGCCCACTACTCATGTCCCTCAGTGCCACATCAGTGCTTTTCTTGAACACCTCCAGGCACAGACTATTTGACTCTACAGACTGAGATCAAAACATCCCAAGCAGGCCAATGGGCAGAACACCTGATTTACCCCACTGTTTATCAACCTCAGAGCATGAAGTGCATGGGGAAAAGTGTTGCTTCATCATTACATTGAATATATTGCTCAGATGCAATATAACCTGAAGAGCATCTTGTCCACATGACACTTCATTCCTGTTTGTCAGCGAGCATTTCCAACGAGAAAAGAAAGACAGGTGAACAGCCATGCACCTGGTAATCTGATGCAAAAAAAAAACCTGCCTCATGTAGAAAAAGGCTACATTTCTCAGGCTCTTAAGAGAAACTGCTTTAGTATTTTAAAATGTACTGGTGAATTTAGTGAAAGCACAAAACAGTTTATGGAACTGGTTATAAAAATCCATCTGCACAGAACACAAAACAATAAGGTTTTCCATAAATACTCTTGAAAAAGAAGAAATATAAAACTATTTTGTGCAAATAAGAAAACGTTATAATACTAGCATTTCTGATTAAACAAATTACTCAAAAAGACTATTTTATAACAAAACAAAACTTAGAAAATTGGAAAACACGTCTACAGTTAAGTAATCGAATACTAGGTAGTAAACCTGCACTCTATTTCATTCCTTTTATGGTTAAACAACTTTCTTCTTCTTACACTAAACTGAAACTCTAAGTGCAAAATTACTGCTCTTAAGTTGCAAGAATACAACAATTTCAGATCAGAGCCCCACTATCAATTTGTCCAGAATATGTATTTTTAACTCTAATAACTCTGTTTTCAAATCTACTGATACAGAATATTTGCATTCTACAAGGGGTTCCACAGCTGAAAAAGGACCAATTTTAGAAGAAATATGAAGGGAGAATGTTTTGTTCCATTGAAATGAAAAAAAGGTAGAAAATTTAACTTGGGCAGCACACACACAGCTTTACGGGTTTTCTTTTGTGTTAAAGGTAGTCACTTCCTCCCTAAATGTCTCCTGCTTTAAGCCAGTTTTTGAAGGAAACAGTCAACTTGAAACAGCTGCTCAAAATTTGCAGGGTAGTTCCTTTCTCTACTTCCTCCCTCTGCTGTTATTCCACTTACACAGCTGCATCCTATTCTCCTAATTTTGTTTTCTTCACCTCCTGATTTAACCATTGTCTCTTAACACTGCAAGTAAAGTACCTCCTGCTATATCACCCAGATGAACAGCTTGCAAATACTGCAAGGCCGGTTTGGGATTTATTACAGCATGGCAAGTCATTCATTCATAGTTGTAAGCAACACACCTAACCATGAGCTGGACAAAAGCTGGGAGAAAGGGGTTGATATGGCAACACATCTTCTCTCCTGGTCCACAGTAAGAACTGCTGTGTGTGAGAAAAGCAATGGCTTTCCATCATGCAACACATGAGCCTGTGGGTTAGTATACGTGGCCAGCCTCATTGACTTAAAGGTTCATGAGATACATTTACCCATGTGCTTATATAGGAAAGAAGAAGCTTTGAGACAGGTACATGTTCCCCAGTCAGATGATGAGAGGTTTACAGAGACAATTTCTGGCCTTGATCACAACCGTGAGTCTCTGCAATCAGCTGCAAGAGCACATCTGTAACTGTAGGAAGAATTTGTCTCATTGAGATTTAAGGTATTGAAGAAAACAAGGCTGAAAGCATACTATAAGTTCATCCAGTCCTCCCCTCAATCCTTCCTGCAATTCTTCAGTCCTCTTCCCACCCCTTCCTATGAGTCACCTCCAGCTAAATGAACCCTAAAAGACAGTTGCCTGCTTTTTTTTTTTTTTTTTTAAGCCAACATTACTAAGTATTTCAGAACCTCTAGAAGATAACTATTCCAAAACATTATCACACTTGCTCTCCTCTCTTTCATATCTTACAGAAATCCCTCGCAATGCAGGTCTGCACAGAGGACACTGAGGCAGGCATTCCTTCCTGACAACTTCAACTTCTGTGCAAAGTCTGCAAAGTCTCAGCACAAGCGCTGGGAAGCCAATCCCAGCAAGGGGAAAGCAGGCAATTCAGCAGCATTCACTTCTCACAAACAAAGAAATCTGATCAGCCCCAGTAATTTCCTTAGGATAGATTGCAGGAGAAGCCTAGAGCAAAATTAACTGAAGGTTCTGTCAAAGCCATTAGGCCTGGACTGAACTCAAAGAAAATTATGTTCACTGATGTGTTCATATTTACTTTAAAATGCAGTCATTTTGACAGGCTCATGAGGTAGAAGATCTCATTTTATGAAGGTCTTAAGGGACAAGAAGAACAGAAATATAACATGCTGCTGTCTCAGTCAGTAAAATGAACACAAAATTACTTTACAACTGACTTTCAAAACCAAAAATCCAGTTATTTTGGGAAATTTCACTCTTTAAAAGAGACACAACGGTCCTTTAGGTTGACCAAAAAAGCAGCAAACTTGATAAGCCTGATTGGGACAATTTTCCTTACTCATAAAATACTGTTGGTGCACACAAGCACCTTCATCTCCTTGGAGTGCGACTCCAGGAACACAGTCTGCCTATCAGACCACCAAGCACAGGCTTCATTTGCAGCCTGAGCTTTTCTCTAGCACAAAACAATGCAGTACTTTAAGTCATTTGCAAAAGGTCCAGAAGGAGACAGAGAGATAGATTTCTCCAGCTTCCTATCCTCTGCTTGTAATTCATTGTCTATTTTGCATCCACGTCTGCATGCAGCAGACATTTCTGGGATGACATGGCAAAAAGGTAGAACAAGGAAAGGCAAACTTTAATGCTAACAGAAGGAGGAAACACTTCTCAGAGCTGGCTGTTACTGCCCATAAAAGCACTTATCCAGCAATGCCAGGATGGGGCTTCAGAAAGGCTCGTCTTCCCCACAAAGCCCACACTCTTACAAAAGGTATTTCTCCTACAGAAGATGGGAAAAATACAAGTTACTGACAAACATGGGCTTACAGAAATCTCCTAGGAGTAACTCACTTGGAAACTATCTTATTCCGCAGACAGTACAGTACAAACTGGAAAATAACTTGATGCAATAACAATTTCTGGCTGTAATCACCGTATCCCCCATTCTTGAAATTACATCATTGCTCAACAGCTTTCCTCGCAGGTGGCTGCGGCACCAAGGGATGAGGAAACATGGGCTTTTGAGAGTGACTTCTAACACCGAATCTTGCCAAGAGCAGAGCTGGGGGACCCACAGCCAGCTAGAGGCCATGGAAAGCCCAGAAATAGTGCTGTTTTTTCTATACTAAGATGATTTTTATCTATTCCCACTTTGAAGATTCAAAATCTTGCCTTAAAAATAATCCACTTTACTCCCCTGTGTACACTGATTCATTTCTTAGCTTCTGCTTCCATCACATTTTAATTTCATTTCCTACTCTCTACTTATTTCTGTTGGTATTTCTAAATAAATCCTTTGCTCTGCATAGTCTCAAATGAACAACAGAAGAAATGCCCCAAACAAGCACTTCAAGACTTCTACCATGCTTCATGGCATCAAACAAGAACAACCCAGCTAACACAGTCAAAGCAGTACAATACTGCTGCCAATTGCCACTAAAAATCCCTGTGAAGGGCCATTTTTTCCCCAGTCTGTTCACAGTATTTGTCCACTCTTAACCCTCAGCATCTTTTAAAGGCTGTCCTCCAGCTGAGGGCAGAAATGCAGAGATGGGCAGAAGTGATGGAGAGGGAGTATTGCCTTGTCTGGGGCAGAGGCAGGGCCACCATCACAATGAAGCAGGGAATACCCCAGAGGGAGCAGGAGCCAAGCCCTGGGCAGCAGAGACACTGCTGGGTTATCTTTGAGGCAAGACAGAGCTATTTCTGCCAGCCCGGCACGAGCCCCAGCAAGCCCAGGAATGCATCACAGCTTTAAATCCTTTCCTGGGAATCCACAGCACGTGCTCCCAGAGCTGCCCTGACGTCACAGAGAGCCCGAACTAATTAGGGACTGAATAATTAGGCAAAACGCATCCTGTAAAATTATCAAAGGCATCTAATATCCGAAGCGCACACAATGTTACAATAACTGCAATAACTGTAAAACCTGTCAGAGGCAATATGAATAAATGAATGTTTCTGTTATTAATGGTGAAGTAGTCTTTAAACCCATTAAAATCACTGTAGCCTGAGACCCAGGGAGGAGAAAGGTGGTGTATGACATATGTGCTGATTACAAGGAAGAAGAATCCGGTCAAGCTGGTAGATACGTTACTTCGTGCAGGCAGAGTGCTCTGAAAAAGCTATTATTTCTTGATGAAAGGGAGCAGATGATTGGACTGCACCAAGAAACTAGAAACAACTGAAAAAAAAAAAAAAAAATGAAGCCTCCCTTTTAGCATGCTCACCCTCCTCCCCCAAAATGGAATATATTTATTGGAAGTCAGATTTAAAAAAAAAAGCAAGTTTAGCATAGTTCACTATACAGAAATAAATAAGCAATAAATAAATTAGTTCATAAACAGAAATCCAACACAAAACTTGTGGTCAGAACAGACAATGTTTGTCTTTGTTGTAATGAAGAGAGACTTTAGCAGATAAATGTTGATTTTGGCAGCCTGTTGCTCACCCACAAGGAGTCACTTATAATTCCTGATCACCATTAGCATTTAGAATTGACCACAAAGTGAAACTGTCTGAAGTTATCATCAGCAGTAAGAACTGAGTACCAAACCTAACCATCAAAATTACATGCTGATTTTCAACAAACACAATACCCCATCAAACGTTCCCTTTATCTGCAAGGAGGCAGATAAAGAGCAGGGACAGGCAAATTTGGGGTTACTATCTGGGACAGAGAATGGCATGCTGGTTTTAGTTGCACCCAGATTTTGCAAACATGCACATGCAATGCACATTCCTGGAACGGGACAGCAGTATGTAAACTGAGAGGGCTAGACCCAGGGCTCACATTACAGATGTAGGTCAGGGATAAGAATCACTGTGAACTGAAGCCAAGAGTATATCTAGGCTTTCTGCATCAAGTACAGGCACTAAGGTGTCCATCGCCACTCACCAGCCCTATCAGTTCCCTAAGCACTGCAGTGTGATGAATGCTGAAGAACAGCAAATGCATTGAGCCTGGAGTTCAGGGTAGAGTTCAGGGCAACCAATGGCATGGTACAGATGTTTTCTCCCACCTGTCTCAAAGCCAAGCACCAGTTGCACTGCCTCACGCTAGGATCTGAGCTGACTCTTCATGCTGGCAGGGCTGCAAACACAAAGAGCTGCTGGATCATGAAATCTTCTAGCATTCAGAGGAGTCAAACACAGGTAACTCCTCTCCAAATCACAGTGCCTGTAAATATTTTAGGAACAGCTGCAGCCCCATGAGACTTCTGGAGCTGCACCTATCCATGAAGCAGACATGCAGATGACAGAGCTCAATACAGGATATACCTAAAGCCGGGCCCTTGCACGGACATTTATATAACTGCATGGGAAAACAAAACAACACCAAAACAAGTGTGAATCAAGAAGTGTGCCTTCATTACTGTGGCTTTCCTCTCTTCCAGAGAGGGGGTCCTTTGTCATCCATAATAAAATGGGGGTGAAGGGAGGCAGGTAGCGAATGCTGCTTTGTGGTGCCAAATGTAACCCAAGTAACCCAGCTCTGATATGAAAAAAATGTGATTTTCCAGAGTTCAGCTCTTTGCAGTGATTCACAGCACAACTTCCTTCACAGCCAGCAGCAGGCAGCTCGCTCACTAGCTCTCACAAGCAAATTGGTTTGCTCCTTGGGGCAAAAGTAACTGCAGTTTCTCTTTATAGAAATCCCCAGGACTCAGCTTTTAAGGATGATTTTCTGTACAGGAACTCTTTATTATCTAAATAAACTTCAGGTGTCTACACATCCATTCTCACTTCAGCTACCTAACTCTATTTCCACCCACAGCCAGGATGGCACAACCAGCTGCGTGTGTGGCAAGCAAGCTTGGCAAACATGAGTTGTCACCCAGCATTTGATAGTTAGCGCTCCTGATTGTAGTTTGTGTCATTGCCAAGCTCTTTGCTTTAATAATGTATTTACCTGTTCATGCTGCAAAGATCCTCTCGCAGGCAATTAAGTCCGGGGAGGTATCACTAGCAGCAGTAGAATGAAAGTGATACAGTGCCATGTGAAGTCTAACATGTAGGTTATACAGTTGATGGATATATATAAATACATGTATCTGCATGTAACATCTTCATTCCTTTGTACGCCCATGCCTACTGAACATATTAACAGCAGTAGATCTCTGAGCACAGCATACATAGGAACGCTGTTGACGTAACATTTCACATGTTTATTCTCAACAGATATTTGTGACTAACACTGTGGGACATTTCTTTTGTTTCTCTGTCAAGAAAATATTATTAAATGGAAATATTCCCTTTCTTGCAGGTGGCCTGCAGAGTTTGTGTTCTGTTCAAATATTAGTTACAAATTCATTTGGAAAAGATTGTAGGAAGGACAAGCTTCAGTCATTTAATTAGAGCTCTGATATAGTACAGTCCTTTGCTTGGAGTTTTCCTCTGTTCTAAGGAGCTTTCTTACAGAGGAAGATGGGAATGGGCAGAGACTGCAAAATCTCACTGACTTCTATACTTCACATAAGGACTGGTCAGCAGAATGATTAATTTCTCTCAATTGTGAAGATGATCCTGAAGACAAACAAGTGGTTCTGCCTATCCTCTTTTCTTAAGAGTTTTCTAAAGAGAACTTCAAAAGTTAACTGCCTAAAAGTTAACTCCCCATATATGCATTGCTATTAATCACACTGCAAAGAATAAAAATCACAATCCTTATTATCACTTATCGAGACGATGGAAGTTGACTCACTAGTGCTGAAAGTGGAGCACTGGTTCCTGATTTAAAATAATATAATATGAATTTAACTAAAATGTCAGTCATCATCCCAGACAATCTACAGCATCAAACACTCCAATTTCAAAATGGGACGCAGGTATACCTGCCTGCACACAGCATGGATGTGAAAAGTGTTCTGATACCAAATCAGTGTTCCCAGCTTTTCCTCATAAATTCTCTTTTTGGCTTTATTAGAAAAATAAAAACTCTACATTATGCTCAGGTTATGACAAAATGGCCCATAGTACTCCCACATATCCTTTCACCTCTCTGTAAGCAGTTACGTCCTTTTCCGTAGAATCAACCAGAACAGATCAAACTCCTACCTCATACCAACGGCAGAGCACCACAGGGCACAGGGCTGTTTTTCAGATTTCTACCTTGATCCCAGCCCTTCTACCCGGGCTTAGATGGCAGGGTGAGGAACACATGGCACCCCACATAACAGGGCAGTCCTCTTCTTCTTCCCAAAGCTCAGCCAAGATCTGGTGGCTTTGCAGGGTGGCTCTAAGAGCTGGGCCTTGGCCACGAGCTCAGCGCCGCCCTGCAGGGAGCTGTGGGCCGCACCAACACACCCACACACGCTGCCAGGTTTCGGGCATTGTGCTGTTTGCCTCCCATCCTTGTTCTATATTGCTTATTCTCAATAGTAGGGCAAGACCCACCCTGTTTTGGGACCTGTCCTTCCCTAAATCACTAGGTGAGCCTGCGCTATTAAGCCTGCAGTGACACCCACAACCCACCCACAACAGGCAGCAATCAACAAGGCCAGCAATGCTGCAGACCAGCCCAGGGACAGCACAGATGTCACGCTGGAATGCAAACCCAAAACACGTAGTCAAAAACTGCCTGGGAACAACACCCAAGCATGCATGAAAGACCACACTTACAATCTAGGATTCCACTTGTACCATTAGGTTATCCTCAAACTGGTGCTCCCATGTGTCTACTCTGAAGAGAAATCAAGCTACAAGCAGAAACAGAACCCCAGCTGTGCCACAGACACATGCAAAGCAGAGGCATTATTATCATTATACACGATGTTCAGTGTAGGGTTCATCCACTTCTGCCACTCTTAGAATGTTAACCAAAATATCCCATGTGTTAGTCCAGCTGATGCACATGGAAACGTTATCAAAGTAGTACATGTATAAAATAAGCTCGTCTCAGATTTGAAAAAGAGCCTGTAATGAAAGTTAAAAGTCTTCAACTGAAAGCTGCTTCTAGTACCTTTTTTGTTATTACTGATTTTCACCATTTACTGGAAGTTTGATACTGGGCTGCCTTTGCTTCCCCTTCAAAAGCCAAAGGCAGCACAGTTAATGATTTATTATCATTTGAGACAGACATGGCTCACAAACCATAGCTGAAAGTTTATCCCCCATTTCACCTACAAGACAAAACAAAGTTCAAAAGAAACTCTTCAGAACAAGGCTAGCTTCAGTAGCTTACTTGTCTCTGTATTTTCTTAAACTTGGTTACCAAGAGAGGACTAAAATGACAGCAAGAGAGGGGTGGTGGTGGGGGGGTGTAAGAAAAACCCTGCTAGCTTTCTGTTCATTTAAATTGATATAAAACCAGTCCCAGCTCCCTGCCACTCTGATGGCTTCTCAGGAATTCAATGCTTAAAGGTCACAAATCAATCCTCAGAAGATCAAAAGGTAAACAATGCACAAAATACAGAACATAAACAACAATTTGGTGAGTCTTTCCAAGCTTCTCTACTCATGTTTGGGTGTCATCATCTTTAAGATCTGCCACTCCAAAATTTTTCATGTAGTTACAAGGCAAAGCCACAAACGTGCTGACGATTTTGCATTATCACAAGCATCCGAGGGATAGGGAAACTGCCTCAGAACAGCACAAACTCCAAGTATAGAGCTAGGTAGGAAAACAGGCATCCCCAGTATCTCAAGGAGCTCCCATCTTACAGTAGGTCTGTAAAACATTGTGGTCCTCATTGTGGTACAGATTCTGAGAACTATAATGCTACATATACATAATAAAAGCTAGTGCAAGAAAAACGAGGAATTTATGGCCTGTCATACTGCATGCAAGGAAGCAAAATAATAATAATAAAATATAATGAATAATGTTGGCAGTGCTGTCTTTAAGGATAAAAGCATTATTACTGATAGAGCTGAGCTCTGCCAGCTGTCAGACAAAGATGTGGAAGTTGTGCTTTGATTTGTATCACCGCTACTCACGCACTTAGAGCATTGGGCAGGGTTTTGGTAAGCACTGTAATAAACCCTAAATGAACCTAGATTGCAAAATACCTTTATCTAAAACATTCTGTTAGCAGAACTGGGACTCAACAGGTATTTCTCAGCTATGTGGCACTAGACATCGACAAACACCAGCTGCTCACAATGACCACTTTCCACTCATGTAAAGAGCCACCTGGAATACGGGCTAATAAATAAATACTGCCATATAAACCAAAGACAGTGCTTTAAAACACAAACAAAAATACATGGCTTGCTCGGGGGGCCACACAGAGCAAAACTTACAAAATAACATTAACTGGGAACAATGCAAGCCTCTTGGAAATCTCAGGGGAACTTCTCATCTTAGTGGATTTGAATTCAAGTCCCTCGAAGCTATCGATAAAGAAGGTATCTTTCCTTTCTATAAGCAGTGTATCCTCAGTTGTGCCTTGGAATATAGTATAACCACATACTGGATGCGTGCATCACCACATGAGAACCACACATAGTACCAGGTCAAAGATGAAGATGGGGATACATGAGATGAGAAGCATGAACAGACAACCCTGACTCTGACCATGCAAGAAATCACTGCTCCTGCCTGCCTTGCTTGCCCTTGCATTTGGCTAGCCTTTTCTACAGCACAAAATTGCATCAAACATCATTTTAGCAGCCACCAGGGACGCCGGTTACCTCACTGCCTTTCCCAGCAAAGTATCCCTGTGCTTCTTTCTCACTGGTGGGGTTCCGGTGAGTAAAAAGGAACAGCTCAAAACTCTGTTAAACCAGCTTAGATCTTCACTAAGCACATGTGAGTCAGAGCCCAGTGTCACCAGAGACAAACTGAGATACCTCCTATGAAACTGCTGCTTTCGGTGTATTATTTTTAGATTTCTAATTATACTGTTACCAAACATACCAGTAAGGCTGAACAGGTCCCTCCTTAAGAAAAAAAATAAAAGGAGTAACAGCAAGTGAACAAACTGAGATGGATTCCATATGCCAAAAAAGTGACTACCAACACTGGAGACCATAATGCACTGAAATCCACAAGTGTGACAGAGCACAAACACAGCAACAAGAAAACACTGAGAAACACCAGTTTGATGCAACACTACTGCGGCCACCTCCCTTCTCCTCCCCACCCACAGAAAGCTCCCAGAGCACAGAAGACCTGAAAATTATTCCCTAACCTCTCCATATATCCTGGGGCAGTAGCTGACATTACCAAGCACCTAGTCAGCTGTCAGTAGGCAGACAGAATTGTTATAATAGACTGTCTATCAGCAGCTAAGTTACATCATAACCTGGTAATAATACCCTAGGATGGAGCCTTTTAATTTATTTTTAGTACTGTATTGCCCAACAGTATGGAAAGAATACATCTGCAAATGGGTTTCCCAGCTCACCATGTCTGCCCTTTCCTTCTTTAAAGGGTTTGTCTTCTGTCATGAGAGTAAGGAGAACAAGTGAGTATCTAGAACATAGCAACTGCCTGGGATAAATTGAACTTCTCATCACTATGAAGATTGATCCTCCCTTTATTATCACAATATAAAGTTCAGTCTCTTTTGTGAAGTTGAACCTACAGATCACGGTGGTCTAGATCTTTAACTACATGGTTATCTTTATATTGACCAAAACCAAGGAAAAACATTAAGTGCCCCTCTATCATATGAGTAAGTAGAAAATTCACAAAAATAACCACAGCCCTCCCTCCCTCAGGATGGTCCTTTCAAACCCATGCTATTTTTAAACAAATTTTAAAAAAAAGCTCATTTCACCTATGCTTTTGGGAAGTGGCAAAGCAAGAAAGATTTCAGTCCTTCACATTCATGGCTGAAATTCACTCCTTCCAAGGATGCAACATAGAGATGACCCACCATACGGGTACCTAAATAACAAACAAGGAACCACCATCCCAACCCAGAGAATGGCTGATGCTGTTTTACTCTGCCCAAGGGCAAAGCAGGATAGGTTCAACTCTTCAAAACAAGGGAGACTTGTTACCCTCCAGCCACAAGCACAGTGATCTTCCTTGGCTGCGGCAATAACAGGTTCTCTTTCCCAAAATACTGTGGGATTGAAGCACTGGGTGTAAGCCAAGCAGATCTCAGCATCATTGATAACAGTTATTCACCAAAAAGAATAAGTCACTAGGAAAAACACATTCAAATTTAGCAACCATCCACCACTGTCAGAAAGCTCCAGCTCCAGCATAGTCTGAGTGTGTTTCTATTGCTCCTGCCTTTCCCCATCAGAATCCCTTTGCAGTTTACCTTCCATTCTCTAATCTTGCTTTAGAAATACACTTGCTGCAATGCAGCCAGTTGGTACGAAATTGTTTTTTTTTTTTTTTTTCCTCCTACTAAAATACACGTCAGCACTGTGCAACAGGGGCTCAGCTATTTACTAGTAATTGCCATTCTTTGCATTTACAGGACATTCCCACACCACAGGGCACTGATGCACTTTCCACAGATTAAAGCCTTGTCTATTCATAGTGCTCTGGGATGAGGAGGAAGGAAATCAGCTCACGTTTACAGTGGTTCTTTCTGATATCCTACAAGCATGTTTCAAGCCTTCCACTGCTCCAAAAGACCAAGTCCCAATCCTGCAAAACTCAGTGTTTCTTTTGGAGTCCTGCCTACACAAAGGGCATTGCACAGCACAGTAAAGCACAGGCAGGGAGCACTGGTGTCCCAGCCGCCGATGCCAATCCCCCAATGAGGGATCTTCTCACTGCGCAGATCTGATATCACCACACCGTTGGCAGTACAGAGCTGCAAGTAGTGCCCTTAAATCCTATCTCACTCCAGACTGAGTTACAGACCTCCTTCTCGAAGTGTAGGGTATAAAAGCAGTTCCCACTTGAAGAGACTTTCTTTGGGTCACCACCACTTATCTCTATATGCTTCCCTTTAAGCAGAAATGTATTTCCATCCTGTACAATGATACTTGTTTATTCTTGTTTTACATTAGCCACAGTATAAAAATACATATGCAGACAAAA
This sequence comes from Tragopan temminckii, assembly GCA_028571105.1. Taxonomy (NCBI): domain Eukaryota; kingdom Metazoa; phylum Chordata; class Aves; order Galliformes; family Phasianidae; genus Tragopan; species Tragopan temminckii. The sequence continues at coordinate 18,045,771 of JAOWBP010002392.1, read as the reverse complement.
GTTGCACACTAAAGGTATGTTCTCCTAGCAGTAGGAGTTTGATATCAAGTAACATCAAGAAGTTGCAAAGATGCAAGCAAGCAGTTACAGAGTTAACCAGCAACTGCCATCCTGTGCTGATGATAAGAAAAAGCAAGACAGGCTTGCAATAGCTCCTCCAAACAGACGTGCTTTTGTAAGCAGCTGCCAGCACCCTAGAAGCACTAGCACAGGGACTTATTTCTCACCTAAGTCCAAAGCTAAGTCAACTCCTTCTATTAGAGTTACAGACTTGCACATCTATACAAGCTCCTCACAGAATTTCTCAACAGAGAAGAAACAATGGCTTGCAGAAGGGCTTGTGTTGGGAGGAGAAGGGGAAAAGTCTGAGAGGCTCACAGAACCCAGACAACACAGCAGCTCCCCCACCCATGCTCTCATCCTGCCAAAGCTCTGATTCCTTCCCCTCACCTCCACCACATGGTTGCTACAGCTGCAGACCATTGATCTCCAATTGGAGGTGAGGACATCACAATACCGAAAGAGATACCAGAGCTGGAAAAAAATAACACTGCTGCAAGTCTGCAAACTTGCTTGGTCCAGTGAGACCTTCTCTGTCTGCAGGAGGTGATTTTACCCTTCCAGACAGCACTTCACTTGAAAATAAAATGCTGCAGGTGTCACAGACAATCATCAACTGTCAGAAATTCCCACTCATTCATCCTCTGCAAAGGCTTTGAGGAGCAACCTCCAGCTTAAGCACAGATTCTGCTTCCAAATCTAAACAAATCTGGCATTAGCTAGCTGGAAACAAGATGAAAAAGACATGGTTGCTATTCCTAAAACTAATAAAACAGCATGTCTGGAGCAAGTGGAAAAGCTGGTGGGTTTCCATCCTTCCACTTGTTTTGCACCCATTTCTCCAGACCAAGTTTGTATGTGCTTAATGTGCACTCACAACAAAAATCTTGTTTCAGCTCTACTCTAAAACCTTGCAAGATCTTAACGGCAAACAGACTGGACCGAATGAGTGGCATAGCAAAGTGTACTCTCCCCTGCAAGTGGGGAGAAATAGAAAATCCCAGTATTTTTGAAAATGAGCAAACATATTAAAGGGCTGAAGCTGTATCCTCCTCATCTGCTGCTCTTCACGTACAAGACAGACAGATGAACAGATGACATTCAACCCATTTTACTCAGGCTCTGAAGCATGCATGTGCTACATCCTCCTTGTCTGGGGAACAAGGCACAAAATACTGTTCCACCTCAGGTTTGAAGTTGACTGCTACCTGGGAAAATGCCTAGGGAAAATGGGAACCCCAAATAATGTTGGTTTGGGTTTTTGTTTTGTTTTTTTCCTTCAGTGTTTATACCAAAATTATGCAAAACTTCAGGTCCAGCCGTGCCAGCTGCAGGCATGCAACTCAGCTGCAGATCAAGCCTGCCTCTCCGCCCTGTCTTTAGAAATGTCCTCAGCTGTCATCAAATATGGGCATGACAACCAGACTGCCACAAAAAGCACATTTCTGGCTAAAAGTCAGAGGGGCGAGTCAGCTGGGTATTAGATCTGCAATGGGAATCAAAGAACTGCCAGCCCAGATCTCCATCCACATCCACTGTCCTCTCTCAAGGAGTCTGCGCTCAGCTGAAGATGCCATCAGTTCATGCCTGGCTCTCATCCCAACTATCTGGGCAACGGAGGATGAAATACCATTAATGGATCAACAGAGATGAGCAAAATTGGGAAACTGGTTCTCTGCACTGAATGGCAGGTGCTGTAAGGAAAAACAGAAACACTGAATGTGCTTTAGCGGCAACAGGAAGCATCTCAAGAGGACTGGCACAGGAAATCTGCCAAGCTTTTCTGTTAAGAGATTTCATCTTATTTCTTGAGGGGTCTATTTTAAGACTATTTCAGTGACCTTACTTAACAGAAATTATGCTGTGTTTCAATTAATTTTTACAGCATTCTAATTAATATTTTGGTGTCTGCTGAAAAGCATGCTGAGCTGTGTAAAATCCCCCCCACGCAGCAAGATGACAAGTGCTATTACCAAGGCGGAAGGAAGAGGACGAGAGCCCTCAAGCCTTGCTGCCAGGGCAAGCAGCACCCTGTCCGATGACAGCTCCTGGCCAACACACGGGAAAGGTCAGCATTCCTCTCCACACAGCTGAGCCACAATTATCAGGGCGGGAATGTTTTCTCCCACTGACAAATTTGCCCATGCATTCCCAGTGTAAGCAAACAATGTTCCCAGCACCTGCTCCAATAGCTGAACCCTAAGAGGTGGATCAGTCCAACCATAGTAGTTTATACACAGGTAATTTGTGTTAGAGCCACTTTTAGTTTTTTGTTTGTTTTTTTCCCCCCTTCAGAGCACTGAACTTAGCTCATCTCAACCAAAAAATTAATTCATTGGCACGCTGATCACCTCCTGAGTAAATAATTGTCAAACACCTACATAGGTTTCTTTGTCAAAAACTGGGGGTCAAGAGAAATGCTCTAGTCAGTTGCACTTTTTAAGAATTTAAACTCATAAAACAAAAAAAAAACCTTCATAAAGACTCTGAACAATGTGAGAGCAACTAACTTACAGCCTGGGAATTTCAGACAACTCTGCAACTGCTGAGCACTGCCACAAACGCAACTTTTAATCATCTAAATCTTTGCAGGAGATTATGGCTCTATCAGTGGGATGCTGCACAAGTAAGTACCACCAGCAGCCTTGCTAGAGGCTGCCTCAAACATTTCTTCCTGAGTTTGTAACAAATTCTAAATCAGAAGGAAGCAAGGGGAGGTCACAAAGTGGAGAAGAGCAAAGTAACCTTCTTCATTTTTTATTTCTTCTCCTAGCTGAGAAAGACTGACTTCGACGATCAAGGAGGCAGGAAGCAGCAGCTCATGAAGGGCTGCTTGCTGCAACATTTTCAACTCTCTTCCTGAGAGAACAAAGCAAGCATGCTGATGTTACAGCACAGAGCACAGTCTTCCCCATGAAACGAATGGTGGGTCAGCTCAATACTGTGCAAGGGTTGCTTTTTTGAATAGTTCCATAGTTTAAAAAAAAAAAAACCACCCTGATAGCACATATGAAATTGCAAATTCTCTTCCAAAACAGCCTTATCAAGGATACCACTAACAACTAATGATATATGCCAAACCACAAATAACTCACATCTGTGGCAAGCTTAATGATGTTGACACCAGGCTGGAACCGTTCCAGTTGAGGTATCTCCTTCCCTAAACCATTCACTGCTACATGATGTACGCAGAAAAAGTGAGGTACTTCCAGTGCTATTTCTCCAAAGCAGCTCAAAAGCCTTCTCTTCTTTTTCAAGCCAGCACAGCTAACAACTTCAAGGTCTCTCCACACAAAGGTGTAGCCACTGAACATTTCTTGGGTTTCAGGGTACAGCCTTCCTTATAACTGAGATGGAATGAAAATTCAAGCATTCAGAACATTTCAAGGAGAATTTATGTTCACTACAAGCTCCAGTTTTATTTCCTTCCTTGCTCTGAAACCAATTAGATATGCTTTTGATAGATAAAAAATGGTTTGCATCTCTATGAATAAAGCAAACCGGAAAAAAAAAAGGAAATTGAGTTGAATGCAAAGAACCTACTTTCAGATGTAAAGCTTTTGCCATACGCTTACAGCTATCAATTGGTTCCTTGTCATCAGTTTTATCAGCAATACGGAATATGTCTTAAAGCTTGAGGTCAGACTGAGGAAGTAAGCTCAGCAGACGGAGCAAAGATCTCTGGTCAGCTCAACATGTTGCATATGGCTCTCCTGTTCCTATTCCAAAAGGTTTTATAACACACTTGGCAGAACCAGAAAGCAGAAGAATCTACGAATATGTAGAACAAGTATGCTAGTATGAGCAAGTATGCACAAATGGTGAGCACAGGGAAAAAGAAATTTTGTAAAAGCTACACACAAAACGGAATGAGCCAGCACAGAGCACAACTTCCCTATCTGGAGAGGGTGTAGGACCCCTACAAAAAGCTAGCAGCAGCTATAAACAGGCTGGCTTCCCTTCCTGAAGTGGGCTTCACAACTTGTTTCCAGAATGTCTTAATTCTCAATGAACTCTTAAAAGACAGAAAAAGAGAAAGAAGAGAGCACACTGGATTCACTTCTCCTGGATGGATGGACTTTCTCTAAGCCTCTCACTTTTTCCTCTTAAAAGAGAGCTAGTGTACAACAGTCAGCCACTAGCTATTCCGACAACTGAAGCCAAAAGAGAACTAACAAGGTAGAAAGCTTATGGCAAGACGTAAATCCTTGGAGTATTAATGGTCGTGCCGCCTGCTTAAAAATGGATTTAAAAGAGGGACAAGTAAAGGGACGCAAAAAGAAAAAGGGGAAGAGAAAGAAGAGCAATGTTGGCCCTAGGACTGCAGTTATTGATCCTGCCGCAAGGAAGAAACAAATGCCAAATCTATGTATTTTCATTGCTCCTCACTGAAACGATCTGCTATGCAGTCGCTTTCCCATGTTTCAACGGCCTGTTAGAGCACGCCAGGAAGGAACAGCCTTGAAAGCCAGTGTATGCACGAGGCTCTTCTACCATACTGCAGCTTCCACTTAAAAAGGCCGACACAGCCTTACATTTCACTAAACATATTTACTTGCACACTGTCTACATATGTTGTACTTAGATGTCACAGCAGATTACTTGCTAATTACACTAGGAAAAACCCAAGTAATTACCACAGACTCTTTCTTCTGGTTCAGAAGAGGTTGGAGTCAGGCATTTACATGACAAATAATCGCACCTCCAACTTGCTGTGGCAGCTTCAAACAGAAAGAATTCCTTGCCTTTGGACACGTGTCATTAAGTAATCCATTTATTTTATTTTTCAAACACAGTAAAAACTGGAGTTGCACCAGAATACAAACACTGAAAAAAAAAGTGTCCTCACTCTTAAAGATTCAGTCTGTTCATGCCAACAGAGCAAAATCAAATTCTTTCCTAACGTTTTATCTGATATTTTAGGCTGATAAAAACTTCTTTTCTGCTACTGAATGAAGGAAATCGTATTACCAGAGCTGATATTCATCAGAAATATTTTGAACTGAATATGTGAATTGCTTTTAACTGAATTTAAATCGATAACTGCACTACTGTGGTTAGTTTTATTGAATTGTACATTGGAATAATATCATTTCAATTATGTTATGATGATAGTATTACACTCCACTACATGCTGTATTTATTCAGCTGGAAGGTGAGATGTACTACTTCTTCATTTGACAAATCAGACTCACCGTAGTTTTTAATGCAATTTTATTGCATGATCACTCAGGGTTTATACTACTGTATATGTAACACACATTTTCCTTTAAAGGTCAACACCTTGAACAGTCTCAGCCTTTGATATTGCTGCTTCTTCCTCTCAGAAATGAAGTACTGGATGGGGGGTGTTCAAAATGAGATTTTAAAAAAGAAGAGAAGGACTGGTAGCTCCTGATAGAGACATTAAACCAAATTGTCTTGAGCAAAGAGAATAATTTGCTCTCGCAGACATGTCACGCAGTTAGTTTGCGCCACACCTCTAGTTCTGTCATGGAGGCCCACGGCAGAGCTGGGATGGCAAGCCAGACCTCCCTGTCTCAGGACAAACAGCACCATATTTGGAACTTATAAAAGAATCACACTTAAAATTAATTTAAATCCCAACTCACTCCCCTTGCAAGCATACAAGTAACATAAATACATACACCCAAACAGTGTATATTAAGCACATGTTGTCACTGTGCTGAAAGTCACTAGTGGCTGCTTCTGCAGACGGGATTTTGGATGCAAGGCTGGGTGTGTTTTAGGGTTTGGGGGTGTTGGTTACGCACACAAGCATTAATTATGCATGCAAAAAGATATCTAAATTTATATTTCCAGTAGGGAGAAGTGATAAAAGAGGGGAGCAGACTGTCATCTACTATAAACATCTGAAAATTTTATTGCTTCCTAGAATCCAGCTTTAAAATGAGAAGGAGAAAACATACAGATTGAGACTTTAAATCTCAGTTTTCTCTGAAAATATTTTTATTTTTAAAACATCAGCTTCACATGACAAGCTTTGCCTTTTTCCTGTTTGCCTCTCTGATAGCATTCAAAAGACCAAAAACACTAAGACAGTGTGGAAACCCTTAGTAAATCATCATCCTGATACAGCACTTGCCAGCAATTAATTTCAGAGTACTGGGCAAAGGGAGTCAGAAGTGCTAACCCTATTCCTATTGGTACCATGGGAAAATCAAAACCTAAAGAATAACCTGTGCACTGGGAACAGGATGCTGCCCTCCTGTCCAGCCCTGAAAAGCACTGCAAGCTCGTTTCACTATTATTAACATTATGATCATTACCACAGATGTGCTTACTGAAAAACTCCTTTTTTTTTTCTTCTTCCTGTAAGCACCAGAACCACAAACCCTAAATCTGTTCCTGAACTGTCAGTAGTCAAGTAGCTTTTTTTTCTTTAGTCTACCAAAACCCAAGCTGCTGAGTTTGACTAATAGTCACCAAAATCACCATTGGCTTCAATTACCTAGCATCATAAAGGACTATTTTTCCTTAACATGGATAAAAAGCTACTAAATAGATTTTCCCCACAACAACCAGTCATTGGCTTTTAGATACAACATTAGTCAATTATGTTTTCTCTCCAATTACTTGAATGATGCAGATTTTTCATCAGCAGAAGAGGTGAAGTCTTCCTCCAAAAGACATTCTTTATTACTTTTCCGTCCGTCTGCAAATCCCTGACCTGTGATAAATGCACTGCCCTGTTCCTCACCTCTTGCTTCTTAATACTCCCTTTTCCATGACCACTACTTAGAATTTAATTAATTTATGTTGAGACTCAATAGAGAAAGGAGACTGCATAGAACAGCTGCTTTGAAAAAGCAGAAAGTCCAAAATGCGACACACATCACCCCCAACAAACAGCCAAACACTAATTTAACTTCAATTTCATATTAGAAACAGCTTCATTGGCAAACTACAGCCAACTCTGTCCATCTGCAGAGGAAAAACCATTAACTCAAGATATTTCTGCATGTTACCAACAGCGAGAAATTTCTAACTTATATATACCTAACTTTAACATGCCTGAAGAGGCTTATTAACTGTTCACAGGGAAGGAAACAAAACGAAGCCAAAGTGACACCGAGCGTTGCCCAGGTGGAGAGAGCTATCTAGGGGACCCAGAGAGTCATACAAGCTCAGTCTAGGTTAATCCCAACTTCTGCAAACAAGGGCATCAAGTCATCGCTCTTTGGCTGTTTAATTTTGTCTCAAGTGTGTCTGTAAGCTTCCCAGATGTCCCATGCTTCAGCTGGGCCTCCTCTACTCACAGCACACCATTCCCAGAAACATCCATGCTCACTCATGTGTGTTGCTGCAACCTAGCCAAGAAACTATTACCATTTCAATTTAAGAGCATCAGTGTGTGACAATTAGATATATTAAATTCTGTTAGACCAACAAAACTTATGATTTAACTAGTAAACGCATACCAATAATTTATATGTAATTTGTCTATCAGCAATTAATCCACTAGACTTCATGCATTGATCATAATACTTGTGGGTTTTGCTTTTCCATAAAAACATTACAGATATGCAGTAAAGCGCCAAGTTACAACACTACCTATAATTTCATTCTCCTTGCTGCCAAGTTGAGCTCGGGTCTTTTGCTATGCGTACAAATGCTAATTACAACTCAACACTAATGCTAATCCTGACATCTGCTAATTAAAAGATCACATCTTTTGCAGAGTCAGCAGTGCTATTCAAACGAAAACATTAATCAGTTTAAAATTAAAGAAAAAAAATCAATCAACAAAGCAGGAATTTTAGTCCTTGGTTCAATTAATATCAAAGTGCAAACTGGGAGTACTCAAGAGCAAGTGTCAGTACATTGTCCAAGCATATCTGATCCTCAGTAAAAAGGGAATTTTTAAAGACTACGTGGTTTCTCTGTTCTCAGTAATTGTCTGCTTTTCCTCTTACTCCTTCTTTAATCCTAGTTTCTCTATAATCATAGCGCCCCTGACATCCAAGCCGAACTCAACCCTAACCAACAGCTCAGAACTACACTCAACTACACAACATGCTTCTAAACAGCTAGGACGTCTCACTTAAACTCAATGGGATTGCTCTGTTCTACAGATAACACATGCACTTATGGGATGAGGACCCTTCTGGGCAATTACAGCCTCGCCATTCTTTTCCATCAGTCACCTCTCGTAGAAGATAGTCCAGATTTGCTTCCAACTTTGCACATACAATAGACAGGGAAGCAAAAACAGGATGCAAAGAGGATGCAAAAGCCACTTTTAGCTTCATAACAGGGAGGAGTCCTTTCTTTTGACGTTGCAAACATACTAGGAACATTAAATATTCATACTATAAACAAAAGCATCAAACAGCCTAATGAGTAACCCAGAGCCATTTCAGTCAAGAAACCGGTTTCTTCTTCTGATAATTTCTCCAGCACTGGGAAATCATGGTACAGATGTCCACAAAAGTAGCTCTTGATATGCAAAGACCCTTTTGGGCCTTAAAGTTACCAATTTCTGGAAAGACTTCTTCAGTTCCAAAGGAAATACTAATCCCTGGAAATTTTCAGAAGCTTCAGCTTGTTTTATCGGAGTAACAACCCTACAGCCTCCAAAACTAAAATTCAAAAAATAATCATCACAGCAAAATGAAAAAGCCCATCAGCAACAGCAGCTTCAAATCCAGCACTGGGCCAGCAGCAAAATACAGCTCTTTGCTTGTTTAGCATTCTATTGCTTGAAATTTGTTTTAAAATTGTCTGTGTTTACTGCTTTGCTGTAGAATAATGTGGGGGGGGAAGTTCTCTGCATTTGTTATTCCAGGTATTTATAAGGAAACTGCAAAATGCGTTTACTGCCTTTTAAACAATGCTAATATTGAAATGCTCTTTCTACTACTGTGCCAAGGTTTCTCTCTTTCACCTTTTCAGCCATATCCCCTGCAATTGCCAGCTTGCACTTGAAAATTTCCTCTCCGGAGAAGTCTTACATTCTAATATATCAATGGCTAATAATACAGTGTGGCCAGTTATTTATTAGTCACGTTGATAAAAGATAAAGAACAATACTGGTAATTTGGTTGCAACATATGAGCAGTATTACCCAGCCTGATTTAAACAGAATAGGCAATTCAGTCAAGGAAAAAAAAACGTGACAGAGCCTTCCAACTGCAAAAGAATCTCAAATCATTAATGAAACTAAGAATTTAATGTATGCAAATTAAATTATATATGCATATTTCAATGGGCTAAAAGTTTATGTGCATACTTTACTCAGGAATCTGTCTTGTGATACGATTAGAAAGAAATGGTGACAATTCAGATTTTTTATTACTTTGGACCGTAAAGCATTCATATAATTTATGTTCACTTAAAAAGGTACAGAAATCCATCAATTAAAGCCAGACCTCAGATGGTATAAATAGACTGCAGCCCCGCTGAAGGTGCTAGAAGAACTGTCACATTACATCACTGAGGATCAGGTCTTGCAAGTCTATGCTTATTAAAAAGGGGAAGGAAAAAAAAAAAAAGAAAAGAAAGCTTGAGATTACACAAAGTCCCATTTGTAACGTTATCAGTAATATCACCCACCCTCTCCAAGAACAATTCACTCCACCAAGCACGAACAGAGATACCTAATTTATGTGCGATTTGCAACAGAAGATGTGGATGCTTTTAAACACCCTTCAGGATGGATCTCATGATGAGTCCCTTACAGTGAAGAGATGCTGGTGGGATTTACCTGGATACCAACTTCCACAGACTTTGGAGAAATTAATCTGAGACCTCTTTGCCTCCAACCACCAGGAATGAAATTCAGCAACAGGTTCAAAAGCTACCAAAAGTCTGTCCCAGAGTTCATCAATCTATAAGCTGTTAAATAAACCTACTGCTTTACAGAAGATTTTTTAAGGTGGGAAAATGAATGATTTGTGATAAAATACTTATGCCATTGGCTGTGTTGTAACAGGAAGTTACAATCCAATTACAGAGCATGACATTTTGCAGTTAGCATGCTTCTCTTACAAATGAGTATGTTGAAACTTCCCCCATTCCTAGCAAAGCAAGACAGAGAAACATCCCTGCCTCAAAATGTCAGGTTGCTGTTTTTTGTGGATTGTTTTTTTTTTTTTTTTTTTTTTTTTTTTTTTTGAGTTCTGCAATCTGACCAACCGCAAACCACCTACTGAGAAGACAAAAATCTGGGCAGTCAGTGGGCCCTTTCAGAAGCTTCCCCACTTTAGACAGAAAGAATGCTCTACCGTAGTGATAAAAATACACATTTCTGTTACAACAGTGAAAGCATCCATTGGAACTCGGTGCAGTTAAGTGAAAAACAAGATGTCATTTTCCATTTTTACACAAAATTTACTTTTTTTTTTTTAAAGAATGAGTAGCATTGCCAATGCAGAAATACAGCAAGCAAAATACCACAGCAGATTTCCCTAATGTGCAGCACCACCTCCAGCTAACTCAAATGCTGCCCAGGAACCCAAACTAACGAAGTTCACCAGCTCCTCTGCATGAGCCACACCTGCCAAAGCACTGAGTTCTGCCTGAGAAAATCCACTTGGGTCTCAAAGGCAACCTTCGCAGCATATCTGCATAAGTGCTTTGTTGAATTAAGACCCTGCCTGTGTACACCTCTTCCTGTTATCACTGCTTTTGGGCAATCACCCAATACACAGGATCTAATGACCCAATTAAAACATTTCTTTAAGCTCACAGCATTTGCGATGCCAGCTTTCAATACAACTAATAGCAAGTGAAGGTTAATAGCTTGTAGTTAACGTTCTTTAAGATTTTTTTTTCCCTTTAAAAAGAATGAAAAGTAAGAAATAAAAACTGTTGTAAGCAGAGGACAGATGCCACTCCTGAACAGTGTTAAACAAACTGATACTATTAAACACGGGTATATGATAAGCTATAGATGCCAAATCTTAAAAGAAAAGTCAATGTAATCCAATAGTATGAATGCTAGAGACTGCATATATCCAGAATTTCAGCTTTTTCTACAGGTAACTTTTTTTTAAGATATCAAAATGCCACCTTACTGCAAGATCACTGCCAGTCCTCAACAAAGCAGACAGAGGATCTCAACTGGAATTCTCTCCAAGGTTTTAGGTTTCAACCCAAGCCGTAGGCACATACCTTCAGGGTCACTCCCTTGAGGCGGGGCATTGTGAATTATCTTCAGAATTGGAAGGGGAACAGACAAGGGCTTGTGCCATTAAGCCTTCTCCTGCCTGAGATCACATTAATATGGATTAACGAAGTCTTGACACTTGACACCTCATTAAAAGCCTGGAAAGGTAAGCTAGCAAAAATCTGAAGAAAAAAAAAACAACAAGCACCACACAAAAAACCTGAAGGGCAATTCCATGCCAGTGCTAATGCTAAATCCAATCTATGGATTGGATCTAATTCAAATGAGACCGATGCTTACTAAGATACCATACTGAAGTGCATCCCCTAACTTCGCATTGCTCCAAGATCTGTAGACAAGCTCATTCTTTGTCACAGCTGTCCTTTCGCATATGCATGCCATCTAGTCCCCACGTCCCAGTTTTTCTAATGGAGCTTCAAATTCACACGCTTTCTAAAAACAGAAATAGGAAAGCGACTTGGAAAATAAAAATCAACACTATAGAAGTCTGTGCCATTCTACAAACAGTTTGTGTTAACAGCTGCTCTAAAACCAGAGGGAACACAAGCCTGCATTAAAATAATATTTAAGATGCTCACAGCAAGAGAGTAGATTTGAAAAAACAGAATGATAATCAGAAGTCAGCCAGCACTTGGACTCGGCTATACAGCTGTGTTCTTTGGTAGGAAAGCTGGTCTCGACGCAATGTCTCAATGCCATTCAGGCTCAATCAGTGCTTTCTTACAGAGGCAGGTGCTAAAGCTGTATTGACAGGAGCCCCAAGTGTATCATAAGCTCTAATCAGAAATCTAGTTTATTTCCAATAAGAGGAGGATTCGTTCAGATTTCAAATTGGCAAATATTAGGAAAATGAAAAAATAAGATTCAACTAAGCTATCATTAAAATATCATGCTTAATTCCCCTGGGCCCTGGCTCTGTTTCTAAGTGCTGCCCTGGAGAGGAACAGACAGATTTTGAACATACACTTACAACTGATTTTCTTCAAATAAATTTTATTCAAGCAGAATGTGCACGTCTTTGTGACCCAAAGACATCATTAAGAACACATCTTTGTAAGGGCACATCACATGGCCACAGCAGTTTGAGGCTAATACCGAGCTAGATGTATGCAAAGGTGTTTGATGCACAGATAAATCCTCAGTACTCGGTGCAGGTCAACACAGCCATGCTGCAAATTGCAGAAATGCCCTAAATCACTGCCATGACACACACACATCGTTTCAGAAGATTAGGGAAGGCAGGATTACCCTTTCTAGTCAAAAACTCTGAAAACAGAACTACCAATTGCAATGGCTAACAAGTCACCCAGAAGAGAATACTCCAAATCATCTCTATCAGAACCTGACATTTTCAGCCAGGGCAGTGAAAATGTGAGCGTCTCCAACACCCCCGCCCCCTCCACCCAACGAGCCGGCGCCGGCGACGCCTTCACCGTCGCCGTCATCCCCGACACGCAGCGGGAGGTGTTCGGCAACGACCCGCGGCTCAAGCAGCGCAACGAGTGGCT
>JAOWBP010002392.1:18016998-18031998 GCA_028571105.1 Tragopan temminckii | reverse complement strand
GTGAATCAAAAACAGTAACAAGATCAGAATGCACATTACATGCTAAGTTTTAACACACATATATCTACACACTGTGCATAATATATACACACACAATTATATATACATATATATCCTATATGTGTTTATATAGAAGAGCTGCTCCAAAAGTAATGCCTCCTATTCTATTCTGTTCTCCCACGATGTCATAGGCGGGTTTTGGTGATAAGGCAGCAGAGGTTGAACCTTGCCACCAATATCCTGTTACATGTTGTTGCTGTGACAGATGGCAGTAGAGGGGCAGTCTGACACAGTGGCGTCTCACATAGACGCCATAGTGTGTATGGAGCTAAGGCGTGTCACTGAATTCCTCCATGCAGAAAAAAAATGCAGCCATTGACATCTATTGATGTTTGATGAACACTGATGGAGACCAAACATCCTCTCCATCATCGCAAAGGGGTTCAAGTGGGGGTCACCTTCAGCCTTCTACTATTTTTAGAGAAATTATAAAGACGAGAAAAAAAAAACAGAGAGACATGTAACACATATGCATCGTAGATCAACAAGCATTTCCATGCAAAGAGTGATGCCATTTTAAGCAGATCTGCACCCCTTCTGCTATCCCATAGCTTCTACTGGTACCACACAGCTACAGAAAATCAGCTGTGAGCCAGCCAGGAAACAAATCCCAATTGAAAACAGCCCAGCCAGAGCTACAAACCAAATGGAGGTTCTAAAATTAGAGATGCATTTCCCAGGCTGGTTCCTCCCCATACAGCAACAGATGTCAAAACCAAGAGTTGGGTTCGGGGCCCAAGAGGAGCAGCCAAAACCTGCACTGAAACATCTGTCTAGACTGCAGCTCTCTGTGACTTAAGAAAGGAGGGAAATTTTTTTTTTTTTTCTCCGAATGTTACAAAGAAAGACTGCAGGAAGAACTATCAACTCCATATTAAGAGGACATGCTTCATTAGCTCAATCCTTAATTTGCCCAGGCTGCACAAAGTACCTACTCCAGGATGCCTTCCCAAATGACTTGAGGCAGACGTGTCTCCCAACATCCACTTTATTAATGTTTTTGGAAAAAGAAAAATGGAAGGGCAAAGGTGGAGTTAGGCTCACAGACCACCATACCGTGCAGGAAACAGTAGAGGTACAAAAGCACGCGATGAAAGTCCCACTTCTCAATGCAGAGCAAAACAGCTTCATATCCCACTATAACAAAGAGGACGGATCACTCACATTCTACCAGCCCTGCATTTATTTTTGTGAGATTTAAGGTATGTGCCTTAATACCTTTACGATTCTTGAGAACTCCCCCAGGGTGGAAGGTGTGGGGGGGTCTGGGGCCACCTTAATTTCTCTGTGGCATCACCAGCCATCCTACTGGATCGGCACTGCTGCTGCACTGGGCACCTGCTTATCACACAGTCCATTTAAATTGGAAGTACACCACGAGCCAAAGCCAGCAATTTCCTGCAGTGGGATTCACCTCCTCTGACATAAGCTATCCGCAATGTAAACATCTCCAAATTTTCACCTTAGGCTTCCTTCACAGTCAGCAGAGAGAAATTTTAGGGTGGAATCTACTAACCTATTTGAAATGTCTGCATGAACACGAAGAGAAAGAAATCATGCCACAGACACGCCTGCCTCTTTCCTCTTCCTAGGAGGCCAGCTTAAATGATGGGCTCACACACAGATACCTCTGTACAGAGGACAGCAGGTAAGCTGCAGGCTGGAAGCTTTTCTGGAGACCCCACAGGCTCCAGTAATCTTGTTCAGTAATACCAGGGAGAAGAGAAAAATGTTAACTTGCAAGGATGCTGTACTTTGTCAAAAAGCAGCCAAGCAATTTGGAATCATGATTAGACTTAAGAGAAACCTTAGCATTTGTCAGTAAGAAAATATACAGAAGTAGCAGCCAAGCGTCATTCACTGTTTCTGCATAAAATAACAGAAAAGGTTTTTTTAATCTTTCTTTTACTCCTTTCATATCCAGCTTACAACCTGTTATTTCCAGATCAGCAACAACCAGTAAGGCATCTCCAAAATTCACAGGCTTTGGCACATCACAATTTTGGTGAAGTCATTATATATATATGCCTCTTTTGCTGAAGTATTGAAACGTTATTTTTAATTAGAGGTGCACACAGAGCTGTCTAAAAATAAAAGACAAGAGACCATAAAGGTCAGCAGGAACTGAAGCAAGTGCAGCAGATCGATCACATGCACAAGAGGATTACGCCAGAAGAGACAGTGCCACACTTGTGCAATGGCCTGAAGCTGAAACGTCACTGCTTATCCCTCAGAACATCCCCAAGACATTTCCCTCATGGCAATCAGCAGAGGCTTGTACAGGGTGAGATATGAGTAGAAAGCCACAAGTATGCCCACCACATAGATAAGGTCAGGTGAAAACTGCACTTTTTAAAGAAAATTCAATTCCTCACATATTTTAGTGATCTCATGAGTCAGTACTAGGATACTTTTCAGGATAAAGCACCTGAAAGCAATATCTGGCAGACAGGGGAAAGGAAGTTTGGATCATCTGCTCCGACAGTATTACATAAATTATGCAGACAGTGGCCTTGCTCAGGAATTCCTACATCAAATTCAGTAACAAAGGCATACACTCTATAGGAGCTCGTTTAGGAGTCCCTATGAAGAGATCCAACCTTGCTCTCTACCAGCTACCCCAGCTGTACTGCATAATGCCTGCTTACAGCAAATACAAATTTATTTCTGAAAGACACAAAAGAGACGAGATGTTCTACTTTCCAAAGGAAGTCCAATTTCCCACATATTTTACCAATGTTACGAGTCAACAGTAAACTAGTTTTCTAATGCATCTTTATCCATCTACAAATTGAAGGAAGCATCTTGAAGCAGATTCGCTCTTGCTTTTCCAGAGAAACACTCATCCAAGATGAAGTGTAGGAAAATTCAAGCTCACAACATTCTGCTCTCAATTAGTGGTTATTTTTAATTAGCTACAAACACGATACCCAAAGACTATCAGCAGTAACTGGCCTGAATCAGCACACAATTTTTGACGAAAACAAACAAAGCAAGCCAACACAAGAAAACCTCTGCTGGCCACCATCCAAGCAGACAAATTAAGAGACATTTTCAGATCATCCTAAAGAGTTCTCAGTACTAAAGACAAACTTGAAAGGGACAACTGCTGCTCCTCCATCCAGAAGAAAAGACTGCCTCCTTGCTTTATGCTAATCTGACAAAAGCAATATAGAAACAAGAACAAGAAAGTCCTACCAACGCAGTGTTTTAGTTTCAGCAAGGAAGGAACTGTTTTCTTCAGAGTGTCTGTTATGATGCCATGTTTGGTTCTAGGAGAAAAACAATGCTGATAACACACTGATGTCAGTAGTTGCTGCTAAGCAGTGCTGTATAGAGCCAAGGCCATTCATAGCGAAGAGCCCTGGGAGGGAACAGAATTAGGACAGCTGACTTAAACTGGCCAAAGGGATATTCCCTTCATGCAGAAGAAGAGTTTTGAAGGGAGTGGAACACTGGTCAGTGTGTGGTAAGCAGGTGCTTCTGCATTACTTGTTAAATATATTCATATATACATATAGTCATAACTATTACCCTTTCCCCTTACTCTTAGTAAACAGTTTTATTTCAACCCATGAGTTCTACTTTTTTTTTTCCCCCAGTTCTTTCCTCCAACCTGCTGGAAGGGAGCCAACAACAGTGCGGTGCTGAGTGACCTGACAGGTTAAACCACAACACATGGAAAACAAAGGAATACATTTTGCATACACCTGATATGCAAAATGCAAATAGAACAAAAACCAATAGGCAAGGTGGGCAATGGTGGAAAAAAAGAAAAGGAAAAAAATTCTCTTCCCAGCTCATTGCAGCCACACAACAGGGACAACAGTGAGATACTGCTCATTCTCCCCCATCAGCACATGCTGACTTTTTTTTTTCTGCTGTGATGCAACATCAGCACCTATAGCTGAATGCTGCAATGCAAACATTGCAAGGAAACATCAAGATATCACAATGTGATTAATCTGTGGCTCTCATCAGGTCTTCCCAGATGATCAAGCATCTTGCCAGCTGTTGAAGCCTCAGCACCAAAGCCACAGACCTGCATTAAACAAATCAGCATTCCTACTATATTATTTTATCCTGCTATATTGATGAAAGACATCCTCTTACTTAATTTAAATAACTAATCTATGTTACAATAGTACAAGTCAGTGCACATTTTATCTTTGTTATATACCCTGGATATCTGACACAATTAGTCTGAAAAATCAAGGAGTAGAGTCTCTCAGAAAATTGAGTAGGTGTACAACCAGGAAAACAGAGTAGGCTGGGATAGTTGGACACCACCACCTGCCTTGCTGAAAGGGAAGACACTCCTTTGGGCATAAAGGAATCGTCATTTCTCCCCTCAATCAGCAGAAAATTAGCAAGGAGACTAGAAATTTAACATAATTACCCTGAAACCTTTGAACCTTATTACTGCAAACACACACAAGTTGAACTGAGCGGTTGTGATTAGTCCCTTGCTCCCCAACATGCCAAAAATTAGTCACATGAGACTTGCACGGTTTAAGCCATAACACAATACACATGTCAGAGAAACAGTAAGCTGAAGAGAGGTTAGACATCCTTTCCTGTTAGGCACAGACCCAAACCCAGTAGAAGATGTAGCTTCTAAATGATAAGAGATGAATAATTTAATTTCCACTTGAGATAACCCTAATTGTATTCAGAAAAAAAAAAAAAAAAAGAAAAAGAAAGTAAGCAGTGTTACAAAGTAGAACAATTAGGATATGCTGCAGCAGCTTTGTACTGCCTCCAGCATGAGCAGTGGCCCCTTTTTGCATGTTTTGGTAACGCCTGGCACAGGGTCAGGACCCCACCAGCCTTACAGCAATATTTTAAGGAGAAATCTTCCATTCCTTGTGAGATTAACCCAGTGCTAATTTTTGCCACCAAGAGGAAAAACAGCATCAGCAGACGTGGGGCCTCAGCAGGAACCAGGTCCCTAAAGTTCCTCCCAAGGCAAAGCCCTCAAGTTCCAGGCACGGAAATGGGATCATAAAAACCATAGAATCATAAAGGATGGAAAAGACCACTAAGACCATCTAGTTCAACCATCAGCCTATCCCCACATACTCAATAACCATATCCCTCAGTGCCACATCTCTATGTCTCCTGAACACCCCCAGGGACGGTGACTGCGCCACTTCCCTGGGCAGCCTGTGCCAATGCATCACTGCCCTTTCTGAGAAGACATTTTTCCTAATACCCAACCTGAAACACTATAGAATAAGAACTGCTCCTGTGCATCCTTACCCTTCCTTTTTTTGGAGAAATG
Organism: Tragopan temminckii; assembly: GCA_028571105.1. NCBI lineage: Eukaryota > Metazoa > Chordata > Aves > Galliformes > Phasianidae > Tragopan > Tragopan temminckii. Next base: position 18,026,654 of record JAOWBP010002392.1, on the reverse strand, counting down.
GAAGCATCAGCAGTGTGTTCACAGCATGCATTATTCAGCACCCCCAGCTTGTGCAGTAACTTTATTTTTTAATTTAAGAAACACTGGGTTATCCTTACATGATTACTTATAGGCAGTCACCCTAGACATTTGTGATGATTTTTCTTCTCATCTTATAGTCCCATTAAGATACTGCTCTGCAGTATTTGCATAAAGACAAAAAAATAAATAGATCAAATTACCACTCCCAGTTCAGAAACACATTACCATGAGTTCAGCTCTGAAACTTTCCCTGCTGCCCACTGCATATGGAGTTACTTAGACCAAATTACTTCTGCAGAAGAGCAGGTGGCAAATAGACTTCAGCCTAGAGAAGTTTCCATCTTGATTTTCCTGACTTTGAGCAGAACCGTTACTTTTCTCTAGCAAGCTGCCCTTTAACATGCAAGTTTCCCCTGCAGAAATACTGAATCTTAAACCGTTTATGTTAATACACAACATTAACACCACCAAGCTGGCCTGAGAGCTAAGCAGCCTTTCCGAAAAATAACCACATCACACAGAGAGGAGGACAGATGAATAGCTGGACTATCAAATGCTAGAAGACTCCTAAGCTCACACCTCAGCATATCGTTAAGGCATTGAGCTCACATCTTTTAACCAGCTCTTGTAACTGAAAGCTTTGGTTTTACCTCTAGAAGGAGAAACTGCTTAATCACTATCTAACCTGATGTAAAGACAGCTGCTGTACAAGGCAGGGGAGCACCAGGGCAGATGGGAATTGATCAAAACGTACTTCTACAGCACGGGCACTCCAGGACTTCTCTCATTCAAAAGCAAACTTGCTATGTAAAAAGAGGCCCCTCTGCAGAGGGAGGCGGATTTGCTCAGAAAATGCACATCTCCAGCCCTCAGAGATCACTACGGTATATTCTTATAATTCCATGACTGAACAAAAAAGTATATTTTCAGGTATCCGTGTTCCTTCTCAGCTTCACCTTGAGAAAAGGAAGGCATGCAATCACTTCTTAATAGCTTGGAATCCTGTGCATTCCACATGCTCAACAAAACCTTATCCCTGTGAGCTGTACAGCAAACAATAACGAAGCTGACTGTTTGGATGGGAAACAGATAATGCTGACTCCAGGAGGCAACAAACCAACTCTTTGGTTCATGGTTTGGGGTTTAGTTACGGTGCATTTTTTGTTTTTATTGCTTTCTTTTTTTTTTTTTGCTGTTTTTTTTTTTTTTTTTTTTTTTTTTTACTTCCACAAGAAGCATCTTCACAAGTCTAACTAAAGGATAATGTTATTGATACAGAATTAGAAATGCATGAATATGGCTTGATATACCAGACAACACATCAACACATAGCCCCCAAACTGTGTAAACCTTGGCAAAATTGAGGCCTGATTCTGCCCTCGACAATATCAAACGTAAGATTTCAAATCTCTACTGAGAGAGCAAGATAATTTCTCTATACGTACACTCTATTCTCACTTCTGTGCACTTGTGTTGTCTTCTCCTCCCTTTGCAACACTGCAACTCCCTACACATTTTCAGAAAAGCCCAAACCCAAAAACACATTGCACAGCTATCTCACTGTCATCTATTATTCAAGAAAGGTCTCATTGAACAAATGTCTGTTCAGAGGCTCTAAACAAATTTCATTTCTGAACACCACTGTCTGCAGCCCAGCGGGCCATTTCACCAAGATAAGATCACACATTTAATCAAACGCTTCAAAAAAAGAAATACACACCGAGTTTGCTTAATAACGTCAAATAATAAAAGTGCAACACTGGCAGCATACTAATTTTTAGTACTCTTTCTTCTTTGAGGGTTGTCTCAATAGTCAAGGTCAACCGTACATGGGATTTCTTCTAATTAGGGTTTCTGGTAAAGGCTAGACCTGCTTATTCTCACCGCTTAACCACAGTTTTCCCTAAAATGAAGACATCTCTCTTTCATTTTAAATTAAATCATTGCAGTATCCCAACCAAGTGTGACAGACAAAACTGCACAACTCTGTTAATTCAATAGAGAATGTATGTGAAAGACAACAAAACCCACATCTTTTGTGGTCAATGAGGAACCACCCACACAAACGTCTATGGTACAAAAGAAAAACTGATTTACAGAAGGAAAAAAAAAAGATTATCTGCTCAGTGTTTGACTACAGCTTCTATTGCAGAGGAGCACAGACACATTTGAGTTGTGAACGAAGAGCAGACCTGGCACCCCCATATCAACGCATGCTTTATCATTTATTTTAATGCAGTAAGAAGACGCAGAGCCAGTTCAAGAAGCAGCATTATGTCACTGCAACAACAAAATACAACTGTATTACTACCAATCACATTTCCATGATATTCATCACTAATTCTCCTAGTACTTTTTCACTGACTTCTGTCATTCCGTTTATGTATTGAGTTGCCAGCTTTATCACAATGATTACTGCTTGGACCCACATTACACGAACTTGGGAAGAACCCTGCACCCTAGCTGTGATCAAGCCTGCTGCTTGAAAGGGGTCAGACAAAAGCCTATATCCTCACCCCTGCATGGGCCCATGGGTTATGCTGGTCTGCCCTCTGCTCACACAGGACAAGCAAGTGATCAAGCGTGAAGACATCAGGGCAGACAAGCCCCCATCTGCTACTCCCAAAGCTGAAGAAGGCAAACAGAAAAGCAGCTTCTAGGCATATAACCCCACCAGAGTTTTCCTCCCTGCTGCAAACATCCCCATAAACACCTTTTCATAGCATCACATCTCTGCTCTTCACAGCAGAGATCCAGATTTTTTTCACTGAATGGAAAAATTACAGCTTCTCAGTTTAAGCTGGCATAAACAATTACTGAAGTCTACACACAGCATCCTTCTACTGGTGCTCACCAGCAATCCAACATCTCATCCCTACTGCAGGCATGGAGCTGCTCATAAGATCAAGCATTCTGTGGACAAACATCTGATCCTAAAAGGTCAGTGATACACAACCATATTTCTTGTGAAATCAAGGATATTTACACGGGTACAATTCTCTTGTTGCATTGCAGACTTCCTTCCCAAATCAGCAATGTTACATGGAGAAGCGCTCCTCATCCCACAATTAGAACACATTACACAGACTTCAGAAAGTCATTGCCAAATGGTGACCTACTTAAAGAGATCTATAAAGTGCATTACAATTGTAATTGTGGATTGTCAAAAAGGTCACAAGTTATCACTCTATACAGTGTAATCGCTATGTTTCAAACACCTTTCAGGATAAATTTTACACAAAGACACACGCATAATTTTGGAGTTAACCCAACTAAGCAGAACTTGTAATAGTACAGGTCTTCTTTTAAAATACAAGAAATAAAAACAACAAAAAAAAAAGGAGATGTAAGACAGAAGAGAGAAAAAAAGACATATATAAGGATTAGCAGTAGTTGATTAGTTGCCTTTAATCAGTTTTAGATCACCCAAAAAAGGTAGTAGACACAATCCAGTAATAAAGAAGAAATAGCTTACTCTTTCCAATGATAAGAACTTGCCAGAAACTTCAAAAAGAAGTCACCTCCAAATAGAGACCCTTCCCCTTTGGCTGCCAGCACTTAAATGAGGTTAGGGAGGAGTGGACTCTGGGTCCACCACTTCTGGCTGCACAGGTGGTTTGCTCACACCTGTGCTCTCAGGGCTGGCCATGCCCCTTCACCAGGTGTTCAATCACTGGTTTGAGCTGTGACCTAACGGTTTCCATACAACCACTCCACACACCTGCATCCATTAATGATAATCCAAACTGACATTCTGTTCAAGTCTGTGCTGTGGGAGTTTAAAGCGCAGTAGTCACATCATAATTTCCCTTGGAAATGGGATATATATGCACTGCATTTCCAAATGATTAAAGGCCGTGATTGCAACATCCTAAACCTGAATGAATAACAGTTTAGATCACACACAAAGTCAAGCAAAGACATAGCATCCAGTTGAGCAATTTGTTGTGTGCTGGAGGTTTAAAAAATATAACCGTTTCTTATAATAAACCATTGACTATATGATTGTAGACCAGTTCTGTGTACCTCCAGACAGCCTTGACAGAAAGAGCCCTTCAGGACAGAATCTGAAAGGCTTTTTGTGGGGGTAATATTATCCAGAAGACTGGGGGGAAGGGGGGGAACATTAAAAAAAAAAAATAGCTTAAGTATACACCTTACCTAAAAAATAAATACATAAACAAAAAAACTGTCTCCTTTGAAGCGAATGACAGGAATTTCAAAGTGATGTCAGTCAGTAGCGCGCACACACACTGTTGCTAAAGAGGTGTGAAAGAAAAGGAGTTAACATGATCTCCTAAACCCTCCTCAGCTCTATCCAACAGTGAAACCTATTCAAAGAGATGGCTTCGATGGGCGATTTTTCTTTTTTCTCCTCCTTTCCCTCAGCAGTCTTTGGAATGGCTTTGAGGGAAAGAAGAGGAAAAAAAAAGGAAGGAAAAAAAAAGCAAGCTATTGAAAATCTCCTTACAGGGTCAGCTGTCACTGAAATGCACTTTAGTATTCAGGGTACCCACCCATGCAGAACATCAAAAACTGGGCTGAGGTCCCTCTCTATTCTCGCAGGCTCAGGCCAGCACAGGGTGTGTGACGTGGTGTGGAACAGCAAGGCACACTGCCTCTGCAGGGCTCTCAAACAGCAGCAGCAGTCCATAGAACGCAGCGGGGGGTCACCGTGCTTTGCACAAGCAAAGAGGCTGTATGGGTTGAAGCCGACTTGTGCTGGCACTGCTGGAAATTGAAACATCTCCTCAACTGGAGATTTGTGGTCTTACATCATCGAACAAAGTTCAGGCTTACTGATGTGCCATCTCCTAAATGAACTCCCCATTATCTCCCTTCTTCTTCCTGCTCTTTCTAGGCTGCCTATGGGAACACAAGTCTTAGCATTCATTCATCATTTTGTAATAATAATTGAAAAGAAAATACAAAACAGCAAAAAATCAGGCAATTGCACATTCATTATATTTCCAGAACTTTTTCTTCCGCTGTATTAAGCTAAACCTGAGCTTCACAGGCTGCTGAGCATCTTGGCCAGGCTTTGCAGCTTAAACTAAATTCTCCATCTAAGCTCTCAGTTGTCTACCATGTCCATTTCTGACACATCCCTGCCCGCTACATTAACATATTCAAGAAAGCTGCAAACTGCACTTCCATGCAGCAATGATTCTTCTCTTCTGCTCTCTTTGTGGAAAAAACAGTCATTAAGACAGCCTTGGGATCAGCAACATCAAATCAGAAACAGGCTGCTACAGCAAATAGCAATGATCAGCCTCAACCCTGATAAAATTAGTGGTTGCTCAGCATACCCCCCCCAAAAAATCTGTTTTGTTTTCACGAATACACATACCTACGTACATATGTCTGTGCTTATGTTTGGAGTATAGGTGCAATTCTTAAGTACCTATTTTCCACTTATTCAGGTTTGAACAACAACAAAAAAAGCAGACCTCTGTCTGTTCCCCCCAGAAAATAACAGTGCTTGGTTGCGTGTGCCCATAGGAGAAGTGAATGCACTAGGACCAAAATAGTCAGAATATTTCTACCTATCTCATTGGAAACTGTGTCCATTCATTGAGGTTCCTTATGTCAGTAACCAAACACTTTATTTCTGTGGAATGGGAAAGGTTAAAAGTGTTAATAGAGAAGGGACTTGTATCTGATGAGCATTACAAGCAGACTACTCATCCTTGGTTTATACCACTTAGAGCATTTCTGAAGTGTTAGCTGAAGGTGTTAGGTTCAAACCAGAAGAGAGCCAGCAAACACGGGCACCTTTGCATAGGACATCACAGTAGGGCCATGCACTGATCACTTTCTAGGGACCACTTTTGCAAAAGCACGCACATTCGTCTTCACCTCATTTTAGCTTTGCACTGTAGTAAGAAAACATTCATGCTGATCTTTTGTATTTATGATGTTTCATCATAAGTTTAAGAAATGCATAGCTTCACTGGGAAGTGCAATCAATGACTTGAATTGATTTATGCCAGGTAAGGATCCAACTGCAATCAACTCAGTAAGCTTTTCCAATTAATAGTAGCAGAGCTATGAACCAATCTATTCAAAACAGTACAAAAAATTCCAAAGATGGTCCACAGTACCACTGAAATGAAATTTTTATTGCCTGAAGAGGCTGTTTTCCTTGATATAGCCACAGATGCATGGTGCAGTGACTGATAAACACAATGGAGAAGCTCCACTGTGGATGCCTTCTCCTTGGAGGTCCTGGAGGTTACATGGCAGATCCCTATGGGCAGGGATTGGAACTGGTTGGGCTCTAAGTTTCCTTTCAACCCAAGTCATTCCATGAGTCTATAACTGAACACATCTGACTCACAGCCAAAACCAGAAGTCTCTCTAAAAAGGCCACTGAAAGAAAACTTTCAGCTTACATACTGTGCCCATTGTTTTTACCAATCAGTTTGTCTCAGCCATTCCCATCCCATAGGTGTCTTCTGCAGACACCACAGCCTCCATCCTACTTCATTCCTCCATAGAAGAGCACCTATTCACAAGGAAAAGTGCACTGTAGATATTTACCTAGTGGGAAGCATAAAGAAAGCATTACACTGCATCACAATGGGAGTGCATCTGTTGGAAGAAAGAGGAGCTGGCAGGGAAGAGCTGGGAATCCTCATGAGCCATGGTAAGATCTCTTCAGAGCTTCCATACTCACTGGGTACATCCCACCTGACAAGCAGCCTCCCATCAGAAATGGCCAGACAACACGAGTTTGCTCTGCAGGGCCGTCCCGTTGTTTCAGCAATCCCCACTCAGAGCAGTATCAGCACCACCTCCAATATGAGAATTTGGAAGCTGCATTTCCAGTGCTCTCTTGTGATGAGCAGGAATGTTCCGAAGAATACAAAGTTCTGTCAAAATCACTCCCATCAGAGCACTGAGCTGTTTCTACAACCAACTAGTAAGACACTGAAATAAGTTCTCTTCCCTTATTTACTTTTATGCCTTGTGCCCAGCCTTCATACCACAGCTTTTCCCTGATCCATTCTTCCTTGCCAAATTTCACATCTTTCATCAGCCTCTAGCCCATCCTTTAAGCCATGCCACACAAGAAACAGTTTCCCAGCCAATCTACACCAGTCCCATCGCTATTAGTATCAAAATTTGCAATAATAAATCAGCAGCTCCCAGGACTGCTCCATTTACAAAGCCTTCCCTCTCCCGTGCGCATCTCATTTACTGGCATTGATGATGCATGCAGTCATGCTCTGAATGTGAAAGCCCTCCCGGTGGCACCGCACTCCCCAGCTGACGTGCTGACCAAGGCGAAAGGTCGGGCACGCTGCACTCCAGTAATCCAGTCCACACCATTTTACACCTTCCACTGGGCAGCACAGACACCCGGCCAGCACCCTGCGAGCACCTTCTCCTCCAAGCCCGCCTGTCTTCCCCACATGGCCAGCGAAGGGCACTGGGTTCATATTGTGCGGTGGGAGCAGCCACGCCAGAATGAGCTCCTCCAGCCCTGCAGCCAGCACAGGACGGGAGCGATGCAGCCACCGATGGGGACAAATAATGGAATTATACAGAACTCATGTGCTAGCACTAGCTTTATGAACTCCAGTCATTCTGGCACACGGAGATCCATGCCAGCCTCATTGCTGCCAGCAGGTAACAACACAACGGCTACTTTGTAGTAAACCACGCTCAGCATGGAAAAAGCTCTGCTAAGGAGCCCCAACCACAACAAGGGGATTGTGTCCCTCCTGCAACCAGAGCGCAGCCGTTTCACCTTCAGAAAAGCTCCCAGCCCCACTCTAAACTTTGTCACCCAACGGCAGCACAGGCAGGCGGCTGTGCGCCCTTCCTGCTCTGCTCTCCCGAAGCGACGGCTGCAGGCTCGCCGACACCAGCCTCTTTAACCTGCAGCACCTGGCCTGCCCCGTAAAACTCGGTGGAAGGATTTTTCCTAATGAATACACAGTAGAAGCCTGTTCATATCGCGAGCCCCTGGAAATTATGATAAATGAGCTCGACGAGGCACACGCTGCTACTCAATACCAGGCAAGCAGCACTGGCTGCACTCTGAGACAGCATTCCATAAAAAAAAAAGAAATGCATTCATTTCAACTCCAGAGAAGATTTTTTTTTTTTTTATTGGCTTTGAGATTCTCCATCCAGCGCCCTAGAATAACTAATGCCACAGTATTGAAAAGAAACAGTGATTTGCAGGCTCTCTTTCTGCCCCATAGCAAAGCTCAGGGGGCATTCTCATCCATTTATGTTTGTACCTCAGCCTCCATCTAAGCAGCTAAGGCTGGGAGAGGGGAAATGCTAATACCTCCTCATGAGTAATCCAAACAGGAGCGTAAATACAACAGACTCAGTTGTTGTGGCCAAAGCTGGGAATGCTACAGTGACGAGCACGCAACAATACATTTCTTTCGGCCACACATGAGTTGTTTTAACTACAGCAGAGAAGAACCGCATGCCGATCAGGATAGGAAAAGAGGCTCCCTTCTTATCTCGAAATCTATCCTGAAAAAAAAACAACAAACAGCTGCACATCCACAGGGTGAAAAACCAAAGGAATGCATGGGGGGGGCTCATTGCTCCTGTGGACAGCTCTGGGCACTGATAAGACACAGACCCCAAAGTAGAGGTGCCCAGGGAGCATTTCATCAAATCATTAAGGTCAGAAAAGACCACTAAGATCATGTAGTCCAACCACCAACTCATTTCTGGGCACCACAGCTACCCACCAGCTATAAGGCAGTGGCTAAAGCTGGGCTTCCTACACTGAGAAGGCAAAGGAGTGCTCCCTTATTCGAGGCAGGCAGCTACCACCACTCTCACAAGCGTATTTCCAAGTTAAATAGTCAAAACACGGTTGCAAGGGGAAAGCAAATAATCTAGCAAGCAAATAAAAGAGCTAAAAAAAAAAAAAAAAAAAAAAAAGAGAGAGAAAAAAAGAAAGAAAAGAAGGGAGAGAGAGAATAAGGGGAATGCAATTTTTACCATTTTCTTCCTCCACCCATACATACTGGCCCCTCTCGTTCAAAAAATGTCCCTGCTGAACACAGCCCTGCAGACAGCCAGCAAACACCGAACACCCCAGCCAGGCACCAACCTCGGCTGCGCGTTTCCCTTTGCCTGCAGGCACGGGGCTGCACACCCCTGCCCACCCCACGGCCAGGCACACGCAGCCCCTGACGCACCCGGTCCAGCAGCATCCCAACCACAGCCCCGTCCTCCCGCTGCCATCCAGGAACGCGGCGGCTTCTCCAGGCACCCCTCCAGCAATGCAATAGGAACATCCATCCTCCGAGGGGTATAGGCACGGAGCAGGGAGGGAAACTCGGGGATTTCTACGGGTAACAGCAGCAAAGCCACATATTCCTTCCATAGGGAAGGAAGAGCAGACACAAAACCTACCGGGGCTCTTCCATCTCCTCGCAGCCATCCATTCCCTTCATCCCCAGTACGCAACCCCCGTTACCTGCAGGACGCAGCCCCCCTCCCCCGAGGACCACCACCCTCCATAGGAACCAATGGGATCCGATGGCAGCGGGCAGTCCTCAGCTCGGCGCGGGTTGGATGCGGGGCCGGCACCGATCCGTGAGGCACCCGGCGGATGGAGGGCGCTCGGATGGAGGGTGCTCCGTTACCTT
>JAOWBP010002392.1:17991538-18016898 GCA_028571105.1 Tragopan temminckii | reverse complement strand
ACAATCTGACAGCATATTGTATTGCTTAAGGCAAGGATATTCGGTAGTATGTCAGGAGAAACAATGTGCACAGTAACATCCTACAACTACGCAGCCACCTCCTAAGGTCCGTTTTCTTATTCACATCTGACTAAAAGGAACAGAAATTAGCAGAGTCCCTCTCACACGAATGTAGCAGAAAATCCCAGACAGCTTTCCACCAAGAGCTCCCTACAGCCTTCCCTACAGGATTTCAAAAAGGCTTGGAAGAGGCCCAGCTAACTCATCTCCTTGGCCAAGGAAACACAATGGAAATGTGCAGCACCTTACTGTGGCTTGATAAAAGAACCATTTTTGATGCAGCTGGTGGGGGTGCATGGCTATGAGACTGCACTTTGGATGGCACAAAGCATTCAAAGCAGTGACGGCATCTCTAAACACAGCAAGCAGCATGTTACACAACACTTGACAGAAATGTCGATCTTCACGCTCCAGGAATAACAAGCCAGCCATGATGAACAGTGGCACCAAGACTTCTGGCTTTGCAGCCTGGAACTCTAGTCAGCAACTTTGCATGTCTCAGTACATGGGTGAAAAAATGAATGGAGACACACAGGAAGTTTTAGGGAGCTTTGGCAGTGACAAGGGAACAACATAGTGGACTTTGGGGGAAGGTTTCTGAGTTTTTTAATTTAGTTATTTTTACACTTAAAAATTTTCTCTGCATAAATTAGAAATGTTCTACTAATCAGACAGTTGCAAAAAAAATCCTCAGTCCCCTGAAGAGCTACTGTGCTAAATGTGTAGGCTAAATCCAGGCACTAAAATTGAAAATAGAAGGACATTGGTGCACAGTCCTGTTCAGCATCACAGCTGTTTGTCTTGCACTTACAAACCATCTCTGCTTCTGTCCCTCAAAGGCTGTAATTGCACCCTGCAGTCAGAAAAGGAACTGACATGCAGGATCAGAGAAGTTAAGCCTTCAAAATTCTGACATATGGATATCAGAGTGTGGTTCAAAACATAAAAGTCATTGCCGAAGGATTATTTGACCTGAATAGCCATACATCTTTCTGTATATTTATAATCCTTCTAAACAAGAGGTGGGGGGAAAGAAAAAAAGAAACAGTGGAACAATTGTAAAAATTCATGTTATTTTTTCATTTCTGGAATTATCTGAAACAATACTGACAAAGACTTTAAATCTCATCGAGTACTTGCTCTAGCAGCTGACAATCCTGCCTGTGGCAGGTGGGTTGGAACTTGATGATCTTTGAGGTCTCTTCCAATCCAAGCCACTCTATGATTCTGTGATAATTCAGAAGAATAGGTGAAGGTGGAATACTTACTTAAAAATGGAACATATGTGGTTAAAGCACAATTCTGAATAAAACCCGTAAAAACCTTAGCTAAGCAAACTCAAAGGAATTTACAGTTATGTTTACCTTTTATAGGCATTCAAAAAGCATTTTCTAACTATTTCCAATAGGTTAAAAAAAAATCAGTTGTGACGCAAAACAGATTGTAGGGAAGAAGACAGATTTGCTTGATGTTAGAGAACATCATGTGTTTACAGCCCTGCCCTCCACCCCCAACAAACGTACATTTGAGCTATAAACAGGTGGACAAGGAGAAGTTGACAACTGAAATCACACAGAATATGCAGAAGGCATCTTCTTTTTTTTTCCTTCCATTTTTTTCCCCTCCTTTTTACCCCATGTTAATTTGGGAAATAAAAGTTTCATCTTTTAGACTCTAGAATTAAATAAACTGATCAAAGCTCCTCATTGCGAGAAAAGCGGTTACCCAAGAAAACCATGGAAGACAATAGTCAAAGTTTATCATTGTCTCTCGGAAGGTGACCACAATCTTTACCTTGTCCCTGACACCTCAAGATGATATCCAGCCATGCTGTGCTCCTAACTTGCCACTTAATAGTGGAAAGAGTTGGAGAAGTCATCAAAACGTCAACGGGGCAGAATGCTGGCTCTGCATGCCTTTCAGCGACTGAGAGCATATATATTTTTCTTACTGCTGATTTACAATAAAGCAAATGTATATTTTAACTATTCTATCAGATGTTGAAGATCTGTTTAATTAATCTTTGATCACTTTTAAAACTATACATTCGTGTGATTCACATGAGATCCGCTGGTCATGACAACTGACATATATACGAAAAGGAATTCTGAGAACCAGATCAATTTGTCTTAAAAATAATTTAAAAGCCCCTTTGTCTAATACACTCTATTAGTGTGTTAGACCCAGCAAGCCTATTAACAGATTTTCAAACATGCATTTAAAGTTTTGTTCTAGTATGTTCAAGCCAGAATGCATCTAAATTTGTGAAAGCTCCAGCAATGATTCCTGTTATAACAGGAATAACACCTTAAACTTCTCAAGGTGTCAGATTCATCTCTTCTCAAGTTTTTAGCTAAACCACTGAATTTTTAAATACAGATTCCATAAATAATGAGTTTACAGATTGGGATCATTCCTCAATCAAGGTCTCCACAACCAGTAACGAAATAAAAATGTAAAATACGCATCAGTTGCATAAGCTTTGTATCAGTTGTCAATTGTTGCATGAACTAGCGGTTGTGGGAGGCCATTTCCAAATCAACATGGTAGCTTCATAGGCAGAAGAAAGGTCAGGATGGCAATGATGATGAAGTGGGAGAAAAGCAGAGTGCAAAATATCATTCATTATTTTACTACTGTAGTACCCAAAAGTCCCAGTGAAGTCTTAAGCTCCCACCCGCTACTACACACATATAGTAAAACCCCTTCTCCCCTGAACAATATATATTCAATACATCTGAGGACAAAAAGACTATGAAAGAGGCAGCAGTGTTGTCCCTGCGGTGCTGGTGGCCAACCAGGGCAGGAGGAGGTGACAGGCCTTGTGCAAGGTCACATGAAAAATCAATGGCAACGCCAGGAAGCAAGCACAGGTCGCCCGAATTGCTGTTTGGAGCCTACCACAAGGCCAACCCCTTCTCTGAAGCCCAGGCCAGCACTACTAATTGCTGTGGTAAGGTACTTCGTGCATTCCTCTCGAACACTGCTCTCTGCAATCGCAGGTTGGTTATTCGGCAAGAAAAAGGAAAGCGGCCCTGCAAAAAATTATTATTGTAGAGCTGTTCTCTGTGTCTCTCAGGATTTCAGGACCTAACTGATACATGAGGTAATCAAATGCCCCAGATACTGAGCGTGCAGAACATATGTCCCTTAAGGGATGCGAAACCTTCTGATAACCACCCTTGTCAACACACTTACAAAAGTCCAAGCAGCACTCGAGACTTCTTAATTTTTAGCAACATTGCATAAAAGCAGGAAGGGCTTTTTGCAGAGAAAATTTGGCACAAGTAATTAAACCCAGCAATCCACAACACAAGGAGAAAGAAATCCAATATCACAGTGCTCTCTGAAGAAGTCATCTTGGCTCAGCAGTATAGCTCACTACAAGAGAAAAAGAATTCAGCCCAGCAGTATTCCCCCAGTTCTTAAATGTATGACCCGTGTATGTTCTCTATTTCCATCAACTTCACAATTCTGTTCCCCTCTAAAATAACAGAAGACAGCAAGCCCTTATCATGTATGGATTTGAAAATCAACACAAACTCAGTTTAAGTCTTACCTGCTGCAAGCATGCTTCGCTCTAAATGGTAAGATTCAAGCAACACCTCAGTAGCAGTTCCCTGCAATAACTAAATTAATTTGCTGTTATATTTACTTTGGTAAAAGAATTTTTCAGACCTCAATCTCTCATCTCTTTAGATCATCACAACGAAGAGAATAAATACCATCATTTTGCTTTTCCATCAATCAAAGCTCTTTATCAGAGACTAAGAGTTCATCCATTAATGGGATAAGGATTCATAATCTATCAAGAATATATGCCGACATCTAATCATTAGTTTCTCCGTAAGCCTATACATTATTGACTTTTGACATAACAGATTAGACAGCTTTTTTTTTTTTAATCAGACTGTTGGAATCTCTTCTATACTCACATTGCTCTTGAACATAAGAAACTGGGAAGAAAGGAGAATAGCGTTTAATACAAGAAAACCAGAGGACCTATATCAACTCCTCAACCGAGATACATCAACACAGCTACTAACCCATTTTCAGTGGTGCTAAGCTAATTTACATCAGCTGAACACTGGGCCCATCATCAACAGAATTGGAAAAGAGCAAGCAGATGCAAAAACTCATTTGGCCTCAAAAGATTGATAGCAAGAGAATATTAGGAGGGTTTCTTACTGAGGGTTTGATCTTTATGGCCCTTCTGATGAGTACCTAGCTTCTCCAGAGTGTATGGATCAAGTCTTCGTGGATATTATAGCATAGGGCTCTTTCAAAGCATGATTCCCAGGACAGAATAAAGGGCTTCACAGCTTGGTGATTTCCACAAGCATCCCCAATAAGTAGGCTGGGTGGAGGGTTCTTCACCCAGGAAGGGGTTAAAGACATGGTATGCTCTTCTCCCTTCATTCAGCTTACCCATCCACAAGTAGAACACCCATCTTGCAGAGTTTTAGCCCAGAAACGAGTTGAAACTTGGGCCTCTGAAGTCCAATCTAAGCAGACAAGCTGTACAGATCACACTTGAAACTCATCAAATACTGAGTTTTATTATATGGGTATCTGCTCTTGAATTAGGGATGTATGGACATGTAAAATATGTAAGTGGCAACTGCACTAGAAACATTTGAATTCTACTACAGAACCTTCACATCCTACAGCCCATGCCCTTGCATGGACTGGAACACTCTTCTGGGTGCTCAGAGGTGCTTGGTTCATTACACTGCCCTGTGTTGGCTGTGCAGCCACTGACACAGAGCAGACCTGTTTGTTTTTGTACTTCTGGAAAAGAGAAGATAATCCAGACTCAAGTAAAAAGATAACTTACATATTTAAACAGCTACACATATTTCCAGCCTATTTCAGGAGCACAGGGAAGATAATAAGGAGCTCCACTTTCCAGGCTTACCATGCTAAGAGGATAAAAAGAGAACTCTTTTTAATGCTTGTGCCTAGATAGTAGAGCATTACGGCTTGGATTCACAAAGGGATTTAGGACTCTAAGTCCCAATGAAATCAGGAAATGAATGGGACTTAGGCTCCTAAGGGCCTTTGTGAGTCCTGGTCTAAGTGCCTTCTCCTTTTGAAGCCAATGGGAACAATGCCACAGCATTAAGCAAGGGCAGAGCCTGCCCACAAAGCTTAAACTCTATTAAAAGACACGAGGTTATCTTGTGACAAACAGGCACAACACACTTGGTGAAGAGTCTCCAGCTTGAATACCTTTAAAGCTCCCACTACACTACATCAAACTGAGCTGAAGCATAGTCCATATCTGTCAATGGGACATTTGCAGTGAATTAAGATCTCAGTCCAGTCCCTGGAGTCAGGCAAAGGAGTTGCCATCAGGAAGAGAAACAGGGCTGTTAACAAGCCGTGTATTATTACTGTATAATGCTGTCGCAATAAGTAAACCACAAAGTATAGTTTCACCTGTGAGCCTTACTTTGCTCTTCTGTGGTTAAAACTTGACATCCCATGGCCCACACTAACTTTTAAAATGTTCTGTGAGGTAAATACAGTTTTGATACTTCTACTTTTTTCATTATTTCTATTTTAAATACATGTTAATAAAGATTGGTGGTTTGCAGTCCTGTAGGAAAATAACTGGGTTTTTGGAGTATTACCAGCAAAGCTGAAATTTTCACATTGGTTAAGTGAGAAAAAAAGAATACGCCACGCTTTCTGTAATCCTGTACAAAGGTTAGAAGAAAAAAAGTGTCTAACAAAGGATCAAGTACTTAAATATTAACCACTATTAAGTCCTTCATTATGCTTGCATTAAACATCCCCTTTCCTTACACAGACCCCAAAAGCTCCTTTGTGATGCAAGACTAGTGTATCCATATATTGAATGAAAACCACATTTCATGGCAAACGCCGCTCTAATCAGGCACTTGAAGGATTCATCTTGCCTGTCCCAAGGCAATGCTGATGGGTTCACACAATATACACACATCCGTGTAGCCTCAATTTTTGAACCAAGTAGTCAAACAATTAAGTTTTGTATTTAACAAGTTCCAACATGATCTACATAGCTTGTGACCTCAGATCAGTCTCCGAAGGCCCAAATATGCAAGGCTAATACACAGAACGTGAAGCACTCTGTTGTCTGCAGCACTTCCCTGTTCTGCCTTGACCCACACACAGGCAAGAGGACCATAAACATGTTTCTCATGTCATAGCATTTTTGACAAATTTTCTTTCCTTAAAATCGGCCCTGAAATCTTCCAGTGCATGTTGCAGACAATTTGACACAGAGTCAGAAAAGATTCATGTATCACCACAGCAATGCTATTCAAACTCCCTGTGAATGCAGCTGAAGCTGCATCTGCTTCTCCTCTACCTAGTCAGGAGGAGTAAAGGAAAAAAAAAAAAAGAAAAAGAAAAAGGAATCGATGAACACCAGCACTTCATCTCTGCTCAATTTAGCCCTTTCTGGGAGCATGGATAATTCCTGATGGCAATTGTCCAAAGTGTCCAAATTCAGACAGTCTGATAGCCCTTTCAGTCAGGTCAGTCCTAGTGGAGACAATAATCAGGCCTCCCACGATGAATTTCATTCACAGAGCAGTGCTGATTACAGAGTGGGTCGAATCATTGCACAGTATTGACCAGAGATCAATTTCTACCTTGAGGTATTGTGGAGAACATACAGCACACAGCTAAACTAAAGCAGGGAGTAGGAATTCAATAAGTCTATCCAACCATGTCAAATAAAAGCTTGCACAGATAGATGCCACAATTTTTATCCCCTGAAGCCTGTGTTTTTACAGGTACACACTATGATGAAACACAGCCCCTGAGAACCATATTTCGTCATTAAGTTTTGCTGCATCATTAAAACTATCATTTGATTCCTCCACCCCAAACTTCCTTCAGGTGATGCATTTTGCATTAAAAAGACAACTTGCCTGAACTGTTGTTCCTTTGATCCCATCTGTCCCAAATTAAAATTCTCCCAACAAGGTAACGACTGCTGCCCTGCTGCAGATGAGTTGTTTCCTAGCACTTCCCCCAGAGCTGAGCCCCAGCACCCAAAGACAACAAGCATGGAAAGTGCTGCTTGATGGCAGCAAAATGAAGGCAGTAAATATCATGAAATTGTGGGCCATCAGACCTAGGCACCAGCCCAAAACACTGCCTTCACAACTGAAAGCCTACAGTGATGTGTGCAAAAATGACTTTGCATGGGGCCATTTTTCAGGTATACAATAGTAAAGGTCCTAATCTCCTAGAGAACAAGAGGCCTTGATGGTCTTTTAACAAGGATTTTTTAAAGCACCAGTTACTTACAGAAACTGTTTTACAGTTTCCATAGAGTTTGAAGAATGTTAATGCAATATATCTTTTAAAAACAAACTTGAAAATAGCAAGTATAAATATCAAATACAATAACATGAAATGCAAATTCAGCAACAACACAACTGCTTGCAACGTCACTAAATAATACTGCCTAATAGGATGTAGCATAGCAAGGAGGCACAGATCTCCAGATATCTGCCTCCTCACCTGAAGATCCAGTCTATACACACAAACAAGACATACTCTCAGCTCTGGCAAGTGCAATTCTGATCCTTCACAAATCAACAGCTGTACTGACCTTACCTCCCACATCTACATACAGAAAGCAGGAGCTTAATGCACATGCTAACATTTCAGTGTCTTGCATGAGATCCTGCTGTTCCTCTTTATTCTCTAATTTTCTGTTTGCTTCTAGTATTCTTTAAGCTTATAGAGCTATTTAAGTCCTCTTACTTATACATATAATTTTTTCCAACCGGAACCATTCTCTCTAATCTTCCTTTACCTTTAGTAAGTTAAATGCCAAATCAAACATTATTTGGTCATCAATGATCAATGGGTAAAGAAATAAAACTTCACAGTTTTGCATATTTTTCAGCTGGCCACAAAATACAGTAAGACAAGGTCCAAAGTAAAATCACCATGACAGAAAGCTAAAACTGTACTCAACATTTGAAGCAAGACAGTGAATTCAGCCCCCAGAGACTCAGCTCAGATTCCTCATCTACATAACTCCCCAGATAATGATGCAACACTAATGAATGATGCAACACTAACAGAGTTAAGTATTATAGGGCTTCTGAGTAGCAAACAAGGGATTGGTATCCTGCAGTGATAGAAAATTACTGCTGGATGACACAGCCTGCAAACTTAAGTTGTATTGCATTTATTTTTCTTCTCCTTTAAAGCATACTGCTATACAGTAGACTATGAGATGTACACACTAAGATCAGAGGTCTCTTTCTTATTATTCCACTACTGTATTGGTAAAGTGTATCAAATGAATTAAGGAACTTCACAGTGGCTTAGAAGTAGAAATAATTCCAATTTAATAAAAATATATAGAAAAAGACATGGCCTGAAGCTTTGTAAATCACTGAATTCTTATTAATACAAAAATATTAAATGAGAATTTTTCCTGCTAGGTTTACAAGATGCCTTCCCTCTTCCTGAGGGAAGGAAGGATAAAGTGTTCATTCTTCTCTAGTGTTAGCCAACTACAACAGACAGTTATAAAGATCTTTCTGTGCCTTAGTTTCCAGCTCTTCCATCTACAGTGCTTTATACTACAGAACAGCACTTTCGAATGGCCTAATATTCCCCTAATATTGTAATGAACCACACATCTTATGATTTTTAAAGTTCTCTCCAGTGTAACAAGTGTCAGACTCTCACAGTAAATAAAGAATAGCCATTCTGTTGCTTGATTCAGAAGTAACTACTGCTTTCAGTGTGCAATTTGCTATTAGAAAAATGTTTTTGGGGCCAAATGGAGCATATTTGCCCTTCTAAAAATGAGCCCTTTAAAAAGGCCCAGCTTGCGCTTCTAATAAGTGTGACACACAAGATCTCTAGCCTGTTTGAAACTTATAGCTATGACTGCTCACTTTAATCCACTGCCTCTTATCTTTTGAAAAAGTTTATTCTAAGCTGGCCAGTTCGCTACTCAGCAATAAAATTAGAAAATATGAATTTCCATTTCTGTAACATGAAAGCCTCTTTAATTGAACAAATCCAATCAGCAATCCTACAGACTGGACACAGCTCATATTAAATTGAGAAGGGGTAAGATAAGAGGAACCGTTCAACACGACCCCTGGTTCCACACAGAAAATTTGGTGCCAGTCAAAACGCCTGCACTCAGGGACAGGCAGACCCTTGCATTTCTGCTGCAAAAAAGCCAAGAGCTTCAGAAGCACAACCTCAGCAGATCCTCCACACTGATTTTACCACTGCAGCTTCATTGCACCACGATTTACAGGCAGCTCGACAAAGCTCAGACAGCTACAGTTAAGATACTGAAATAATTTGGTCCATCACCGTGAAGCCCCGAGTGCCTGGGAAAGCTGGTCTGCATTACCTCTGCACCTAGCTATGGATTTCAGCGCCCCAGGCTGCCAGCAATCGAGGTCTGTCAATACTTCCCTGCAAACGCTCTTCCGTCCTGCAGCACGCAGGCTCATTTTAAAGAACTTGTTTTGATTACTACCATGTGTCCTCGCTTACAATATTTTATTTCATGCTGAAATTCAGATGCTGTTGTGATTTCAAGTTTTAAAGCACCATAGCAGTGGATTTGAGTGGATAAACAGACTAAGCATAGTTAAGAGTCTCACCGGGAAGACTGATCTATGAATACGCAAACACTTTCCATGTCACTCAGTTCTGATAAACTCCAGTTGCATGAGCCCACAAAAAAAAGCCAGTAAGATGAAGGAAATGTGATACTAAACAAAGTCACAAACTACAAGAAGAGCAGCTTACAACAAAACAGTTGCCCGGAGGGACTTCATTCTTTGCAGGTTTCCTTTCAGACATTGCTGATTGGGTTCTGCTGCTTTCCCGAAGACCTCAGATATCGCTCCTTTGTGACTGGCTTTATCCTTATGCAAGCACAGTGTTAACATGAGCGTATAACATCTGCATTAAACTATCCAATGCAGTTCTGCTGTTTCCATAGCAAATTGTCTAAGGAAAAGAAGTGTGACTTTTTTCTCTGGCATTCAAAGTTACAGAAGTAAAACTCCTCCTATAACAGGAAGAAAAAGCTCACTACTTGCCTGTAGAAAGTTTATTACACGTAGAAATACACCTTCTCTAGTAACACTAGAAAAGCATCAGTGGTAATGCATGGGGTTTGCAAAATTATCTCACTCCAGCTTAATGCTGCCTATGCTGGAATCAGCAGTAGAAGTGCCATCATTAGCTCCAAGGTGCAATTTCAGCGGCTGCCTTTATTAGGAGTGCAGGCCAAGAGGGAGCAACCACCCCCCTTAGAGCAATCAATCATTACATGTTGGGGCGCAAAGCAATTTTGGTTATTGAGAGGCATCGCGTGCATCCCCTGTGCTACTGTGCACAGTTAGGACTGCATCCTGACCCAGCCACCCACTCTGTTTCGGCTCCAAGGGAAAATATAGCTCTTTTATCGCTGTCCTTGCTGTAATATTATTCAAGGTACTGCGGATGATGGTCACCTAGGGGCTGATGAAGCTCTGATGTTAACAGCTGACTGAGCCCTCCACTTGTTCCACTTTGGGGACAGGAGAAAAATCACGCCTACGCTATCAGACGGCTTGGCAGGAGCTGAGACAAGACATACACAGAAAAGCACTGCAGCTCTTTAAACACCTGAAAGCCCTCAGCCCTATGCAGCCACTGGGAGAGCAGATGAGCCAGTGTCCTGGCAGGGCAAGGGACAGGGCTAATTGCAGTGCTAAGATCACAAGGCCCCTGCCGATACATCCGTCCCTGAATGCCAGCAAATTAGATGTGGACAGTCAGGTCTGCAGGTTAAATAGAAGCACGTTAAGTACCCCAGACTGCAAGCACTGGGTAGATTTCCTCCTTTGAAATCTATATGCTTAATTCCTGTTTCCTCTCGTTAGCATGGTTTGAAACCACCACTACAGGGATATTTTCTCATTTAGCCAAATGCACATGGATCTATCCTGGGACTGAGAGCAGCAATCTCAGCAGCCAACATACACCGAGTGGCAGAGTGGGACGAACATGACTTTCAGAAATGGTTTTTGCCCTACCAAAAGGACATACAGAATCCTTCCATCCTACCCTGAAGTTAGTGGAGTTCACACACAAAGCAACAACAACAACAAAAAAGTGTTAAAAACAACAGCACTGCCAAGATTAAAACCTCCTATTATCACATACTTCTGAAGAATACTTAGAGGGAGGTGAACCAAAATGCCTTCTGTGCGATTTAGGAACAAAGCTGCACCACTTTGGTCTGAGAAAAAAAGCAGTTAATGAAGTAGTGGGTCAGTTTCGCCCTCTGCTTAAAACAAAAAATTACTTCAACTCAAATAGCCGACAGTGAAAGAAGAAGGTTGATATTTCATAGATATTTCATAGAATTCAAACACTATGGCTTGGGTTGGAAGGGACCTTAAAGATCATCTAGTTCCAACCTACTGCCATGGGCAGGCTCGCAGAGTTTCTAGCATTTTTGAAAGTTGATGGATTCTCAAATATAAGGTGCCTACAATCACTAGATGCAAATGCTGTGGGATGCAAAAAGACAAACCTGTTTCTTTTCAGTACACAATGACTCATTTTCTCCTTGCTTACTGACAGATGATTATTAACATTTAAGTATTTCATAAAGCTGCATCAATAAAAGATTAGGATGATATCTTGAAGAATGTGAAACTATTATCTATTCCAAAAACCTCTAATTTTTAAAAAATAAGAACTTCTGCTACTTGTAAATATACCTTTATGATCAAGAGGAGGATGTGTTAAAGGTAGTGGAGCAAGAATCTATAACAACAGCAAAAATTGGTAAGTTCCGCAACTTGAATGTGAATGTACTGATGGTGCAGACCCCAGCACCATCAAGGTTTCAGCACATGAAAACACATCCCTTGCCAGGCTGATTCTAGCCCTTGCCCACTGCAGGAGCTGTTACCCTGCACAGAGTCCAAAGCAGGGCTTTTGAGCCAAAACTGAACCATTACCAAGATGCTTGATCAACAAACATGCAGAGAGGATCAGCCTGTATGACTATGATGCAAAAGTCAAGAAACAAAACTGGTACCTTTTAAGTCAGTGCGTATCTTAATCCAAGGTTGGTGGACAGAGGAATATCGATTTTGCTAAGTAAAGAGCAAAATACAAGATCAAGAAGAATTTTTTTTTCCTACTAACAAACAAAAGCACAAATCCCAAAATTATCAAAATGCATCAGAAGTAGAGAGACAACTTCAAAGTTTGTGTTGTGGGGGTCACCCAGTACACTGAAGACAAACTGAACTCGATATTAACAGAGCAGAAACACTCTCACAGGCAAGAGCAGGGCATTCAGCTCTCACCTCTTCAAGAGAGAAGAAAACAGAAATGCCTCCCCAACAAACAAGAAGCACAGATAGAAAGTTGAGTCTATCCAAGGAGGTATGGGACAACCCAGAGGAAATAGGAGAGGAAAATAAAATGAGCATGCATCGGACTAAATCAGAGTAGCTTGGCTAGGACAGAAGGATTATATTATCTTTGTTCTCCCTAAGCACAGCTTGTGCTTTTGGTGGGACATCAGGCCCTGCAGAAGCCAGAGCTGCCAGCAGGGATGCTCCACAACACAGAAAAGGCCTTCCCAGGGGGCTGGCATGGCTGCTTCATTAGAACCACACAAACAGATAAAGCCACAGGCTGCACGCAGGCAGCCGTGTGTGCCTGGGAGGGGCAGCCAGCTCAGCATGGCAGGAAGCAGCCCCATACCACCAGGGACCCCTCTGAGCAAAACAGGAGGGATGGGTACAAATCTCCTGCAATTATCAGCAGCTGCTCCTCAGACAGCACAGCAGCTCTCCTCTACCTGGTGTATTTGGCTGCATCTGCTGCCTTTGTTAGAGAAAAGGGGTGCTCGAGCGCAGGATGATGGGGACGTGTACTGCCACGCGCTCCTCCCCACACTCAGCCGTTTCTCTTGCAGCTTGTAGGCCACTGACATGCAACAATAGCCCCGGGGCCATCCTGCAACCAGACAGGTATGGGTTTTTATGCAGTTGCCTTTGTGCAACTTTGAAGACCAATATTTCAGGCATGTCTGTTCTAATAATGAGGCTGGCAGATATGCTATTTGCTCCTACATCCATAACAAGCTTGATTCGCAGGAAAGCTACTGCAGTTCAATACTTGGCCACTCTGGTATTTCACATGATACACCAGCATAGCCCCAGACCCTCTCAGCAAGCAGCTGCCCCAAATCCTGGGATAGGGACTCTAGAGGGTACGTGGACAGAAAAGCCTTCCTGTATGTCCTGGAGGCATGTTTCTGGCTGACAGCTTTGCCCAGGGGAAACCAAATTTTGGGTCAAGACTTACAGATTTTGGGTTTACAACAGGCAAGTGAAATCCTGAAGGAGGGAGTTTGGCTCCACATAATGTCAACAGGAGGGATCCAGAGGGCTGCAGACCCACCACCTACCTGCCTCTCAGCTTCTGGGGAAGATCTATTGAACTGTGGCAGGGCTAGCAGCTAGAACAGAGCTGGCACTAGGTTTCTTTTTATAGTCGCCAGCTACTGAGTAAGTACAGTCAGGGGAATCCAGGGAGCGATTCATTTGACCAAGATGGGGGCATCTATCCGCATTTACAAGAGGAAAGCTGCTTGCCAAGAGGACAGGCAACAGAAAGTATGCTTGTCTTCATAGCTGTGACATAGCTCACGTAGCTATTGCACAAAGACGTAATTATGCTCCTTCTCAGACTTGTGTTCAATTTCGCAAACAGGGCCACAGCTGTCAAACTGAATAATGCCTACAAAGGGAATCAGGCCTTCCTCTGCAAGTCCAGTCAGTATTCCCTGCCTACAACATGTGAACTGAACACAAATCAATGCGTGAGCATCCTTCTCCCCCCGGAGAAAAGATCAGGAGCTGTCCTGTTCTTCTCCGGGGAAAAAAGAGGCTTTTCCCACCTCACCCTCAAGCACCACAGTCAAGGTAAAAACACACAAAGTGGAAAAACACTTATGAAGTAAGGAGTGGGCAGACAAATTAGTTATAGGTGAAGAAGCAGGAAGTGACTAAGAGTTACTTTACCAGTAACCAGAATGGAGATGCTAGACACAAAGGCTGGGAGCCAGGCCACTTGGAAGTGAGCAGACCTGTAACCCTTTGGGGATGTTTCTGCTATGCAAAGGCGTAGGCTGAGAGCCTCCTCTGCAGAAGCTTAAAAAGGGAGGTGTGGAAATAGGAGGAACAAGGCTGGAAGCCAAACAGGGGTGTAAGGAGGGTGTGGAGGGAGGGAGGAGAAGGGCTCTTTGCTACGTGACAATTTAGGAATGCAGCTCACAAGACCAGGACAAGCCTGTCCTCTGGGTTCAGAGTTGCACAAGGGCTTATCAGTGTCAGATCAGGTCCAAGAAACAAAGCATACAGGTAAGTATCCAGTAGCTGTGTTGCCTGAGGATGTGCAGTTAAGTGGGGTCTGCCTTAGGCTAATAGCTCTTTTAAAGGAAAACACAGTCAGTCCTCCAGAGTTGCAACAGTTGAGGACATTTGTTGTGGCTAAGAAAAAATAATAAGGAAGAGTAAGGAAAATAAGTGGGCTGAGAGAGGTTCTGACTACAACAATGAAGCAGCAGCAGCATGAGCAGTGCAGAAAAAAAAAAGCATGGATTCAGGTTTGAGTGGCAGTGCCCAGTCTGTGAGGTAGGGAGGAAGGTTAGAAGGGGCTCCTGTTGCTAGTGAAAGTTAAAAACAAATTATGTAATTTTTGAATACAATCTCTATGCAACACAGCAATAAGAACAGACAAAACGCAGCTGAAATGCTTTTCTTCCCTTCTTTTTTCATTATACAGGGCAATTATGAAAACATCTAAGGACAGCTGGGTAGGACAAGAGAGAAGACGACAATCTTTGTACAGACCTCATGACAGGGCTCAGAAAGAAAATCCTCCCAGAACCTTTTCAGATGCAGTCTTACATTTAAAACAGAACTAAGGAGGTAAAGAACTTAGCAAGGTAAAAAGAGGTTTCTCAATTTGCCCAGCAGCTTTCCCCATCAAAAATAACCCACAATGCTCCCTGCTACGGTGTGAAACAGATTCTGAGACCTTCTGAACTTCTCTCCACTGCTTTCACATTTTCTCTTATGCAAGCAGCATTCCCAACAATCAACTAATGTCAGCCTTTTGGGAACATCTGTCTGCTTCCGTACAGTCCTCCCGCTCACTTTGGAAACAAAATAAACCAGCAAATTTTCTTCCGTGCGTCTCCCATAAACATCTAAATGACTTCCCCTAACAGAGCAAGCTGCTTCCATGCAATCAATAGTGGTTTTCAGTTGCATGTGGCACTCTTTGTGCAGACTGGAAGAGTTCAGCAAAAGGTGGCAACGTTGCTCCCAGTCTGGATGAGGCATCGGAAACCAGACCTGCCTGAAAAGCAATAGGCTTTCCTTTGCTCGTCTCAATCAGCACTTACATTTTGCTCTTATTTACATGAGCACAGCAACAGTGAAAGCAGAATGTATCATTTCAGATTTTGGGACAGGATAACATCTGGATAAAGCCAGCTTGGATTAGTCAGCTACCAGGGAGACTGCAGGACTGATATCCTGAACTCATACTGGACGTTTATATTTGCATACATCTGCACAGGAAGCTTGTACAAACTGTTCGCAAAGGACATGGAAGGAATAATCCTGCTTTACTTTGTAAATTAAATTCCTTATCCTAATGAAAAAGGAAGAACAAAGCATCACGCTAACATTATTATTAGCTCCTTAGATGCATTCATTTGGAAAAATACAAGAGTAACACCAAAAGAAGTGCTTGCCACTCATTTGCAATCCAGCTTTCACATCAAGAATAACCATGTTGCTTGCTAGACTGTGTTTTCTCCATATCTCCACACATACATACTAATATACCTGCAAAGATACTGAAGACGAGCACAGTAAAATCTCCTTTCAAATGACTGGAGCACAAAAATAATGTCTGAGAAGTAGGACAACATATTGAGAACATACTCAAAATTTGGGCAGAACTTAAGCTCTAACTCCCACTGAAACTAGCAGGAAAATTACGCAATGATTCACTGGGAAAAGTAAAGCTTTCTGTGACTTCAGCCATATCGAAGCATCCTTTAGAAAAACATTCCTTCCCGAATGCTAAGGTTTATTTCAACACAGATAGTGAGCAAAACAAAACAAACAAAAAAAAAACAACAAAAAAAAACCAAAAACAACAAACAAAAAACAACAACAAAAAACAACCCTTCTCCTGACTGATTGCTGCCTTCTAGGCAGGAATGTGTCAAGAAGCAGAAGACAGCCACGTTGTTTTCTGCATGCAAGGACCTTTATTTGTTATTTTATTATTATTTTAATGCAGAAGCCGTTGTCCCAGGGCTTATTATTTGGCTGAATGAGCTGAAGTGAGACTCCCCGGGCAGCTGCTGACATAATGAATGATTGTGTGGTGAAGCTGAGAATGTGAATGATGAAGAATTTTGAAAGGCTCTGGAATTTGTGAATAACAAAAGTAGCTACAGTCCCCAAAATCTCACCATTTGTTCTCCACAACAAAAGACGACTCAAAGGCCTTTGTTTAACAAAATGATTCAAAAACAGGATACGAAAGGAATTAAGGGTTATCTCTACTGGCATAATACAGCAAGCAAATTGTGTCCCTAAGTAGAAAGTTATGAATGTATTCTGTCGAACATATTGTTAACCGAATTACTACGGTTCTGTTTCTTTTATCCCTTTTCCAGTACTGTTACCATGTTTCCTGTGTTAGTAATTCTCAAGGCCTTTCAGTCCAGACTCTGCCAAAGTCTCTCAGCACCTTCCATGGGAGGCTTGGCTCCTCCGACACACAAGAGGAAAGCAGCTGACCAAGCAAGCCTCTTCCTCCTGGCATCGCTATCGGGTACAGGCTCTTGGCTTAGTCAACTTCTTCAATAGCATTAAAAAATAACTGCAGTCATATTTCTCTTAGATACTCAATTTTCTTGGTGTCTATGCACTGGATGGGCACAAGGTGAATGATAGGTATGCCCCGAAGCATACCCATTTCCCTTAAAGGGGAAATAAGCCTTTCAGTGTGGGATTACATATGAACTCGGCAAAAGATGAGTGAGTCTGAGGAAGATTCATACCACACTGACAAGTGCTATCAAAACAAATATAAATTCAATTAAAAGACTCTGTTGTATGAGCAATAGACCAAGGAGTGTGCCGTATCAAGGGATGGAAAGCCAGCTCACCCATGAAGGTTGCCAAGCATGAGAAATCAGACATAAGCAGTGCTGATGCTAAACCCAAACAGGACACCATATATTGGAAGGACAGCATTCCAGGATGGGGAGGAAGGACAGATACACACCATGGGACAGCTCCTCCTGACTGGGACTCTGACCGAGGTGCTGGCTGGGCTTTGCACCACTGCCCATAGGACAAGCTAGGCCCCAAAGCCTTGCTCCAGGTACGGAGGTTCACCCCCTTCTAGTCCAGCATGACTCCCATCTGTACAGATATGTTTAAAGGCCTCCCACACAGGGTGATAAAGCCTGTTATTCTCTTCTCATTCACAGAATCCTGTCTACCCGAAAGCCCACAAGGGTCAAGCTGAAGCCAGAGGGCTTTGAAATCATGTTTTAAACATTTCCAAGCACTTAGGCATTCACTATATTAAGCTACACACATCCTACTGCAGCAGACAAAGTCAATTCTGCCTGTGGTGTCCGTTCTACAAATCGCTGTAATGCTCCAGCTGCAAGCAGGGCAGTAATATAGCTTGTGCTATCCTGACTGCCTCAAGTCAATGCAAATTTGGCTTTCTTCTTTCAAAGAAACTAGGGTTTCATATTGGGATGCAATTCAGGCATGGAGGAAGAAGTTGTCTTTCCATTAATTTCTGCAGGTGCCTCATCAGCTCATCCTGCCTCTCAGAAGCAACACTGTTTATACTACAGTAAAAACACAGCAGTAATCAGTGACCAAAAAGGATCTCCAGTTCCTGGCTTCCTCCAGTTCCCAGTGCACCATGCAAGCCCTGGCAATAATATCTCTTAAAGAACACGAGTTTTGTCAGCAGATCTTTACAAAGACTTTTGTGCACCTCTGCTGAATTTCAATGCCAGGTTTTCTTGTACAAAGTATATTTTTAATGAAAGCAGAAATTATCACTGAATATTTAAATTCTAGGAACTGTGCCAGAATTAAAAGGTAAAATAAAATCAAGAGAAGCGTGATAAAAACCCCAGGATATGACAGCAACATTGAGAAGTTGCCTAGACAAGATAAGATGAAGAAATCTAATATCAAATTGTCGTGTCCAACATGAAATAAAGCCTCTACAAAACAATGCAGACTTAGAGAGGTTTAAAAAGTGTGCTTTCCAGCAGTGATACCTCTGAAATATGGTTTAACACCTGTTATCAATTCTGCTGTGTGGCACATTTGCACCATTACTTCTTCCGTCTCAGCTACAAATTCAAAAGACTGTGTCTGAGCCTGACATTAAACTATGGAAACACCACAGCCAGAGTTCAGCTGTCCTATACATTCAAAGGAAAGCCTTCTGTTATCTACATTTGCTGGGCATATTGTATTTTGACATGCAGTAGTCTTAGCTTACCATTTAAAAGAAAACTCTTAATTCCAGTCCAAGACCTATTATCCCTCCCTGTCAACCTCATTTTAGCCTTTCGCCTTCAGCAATGGTAATTTATGGATAAAGATATATGGCATGGCAGTAACTGTATTTTAGCTGCTGATTTGCATTGCTCTTATGTACTGAGCCTCCAAAACCGCAAGTAGGCTCCCCAGCGGATCCCTGTTACATTTGCAAGACATTTTGGGAGTAAAGCCTTTGACTTTTCTTTTCCCCTCTCCTGACCTTGCCCCCAGCCTGAATGACCTGTTTTTCAGAAAGAGTCATGTTGTCTCCATCTCATTTCCTGATTCATTCCTGAACACAGCCTTGAGTATTTAAGAGAACTTCTTTTTTTTAATGCTACTTGCTTCTAATATGGCCACAAAAATGTATAACTGCCTTAGAAATGTCAACAATTCAAGAACTTAGCACTAAGGGGGTGACAAGTAAAACACTGGAGCAGATATCCCCACACAAGATTGCTCCTAGCTCTGGGTAAATCACTGTACCCTTAAAAATTTTCAGAGCCTACATTTATTAGATATTTCTGCACTGGCACAGCTTGGCAATGGGAATTACTTGGACCACACCACTGTTTTCAGCTATTACAGCACACCTGCTCCAAAATGCTCTGCAGATTCTTCTTCCTTCAGTTCTGCAATGTCTGAAACAAAGGCTCTAATAATTCATCCAACAAGGGCTACTGACAACACGTTGCGGCTGCTTTGAAAGACCTCTGACAACCTCCACAGGAACACTCCGAAGGAATAAAGCATTGGGGTTACGCACTACTGGAAAGCAGGTCTGCCCCATCACCACAGAACTTTCTGAGAGAAGGAACCCCATTTGTGCAAGATATGAACAGGAAAATGGAGTTCCTGCTCCAAAGAGCTTCCTACCTCTGAAGCACAGGGAAGAGAACAGAGCCAGCAGAAGCTTAAGATAATTTTTTTGTTTCTGCTACTTGCATCTAACATGGCCACAACAATGAGTAGCTGCACCAGAAATGTCAACAAGGCAAGATGAGAGGGGGACACTAGTGCCCAATACACTTAGACAGGAACAAACCTGCCGCGGCTCCTAATGCTTTACTGGCATCGTCTGCCCTCACCCTGCTGGCATACAAGAATTGAGTTTGTACCCCGATTTTTTCAGCTGCCTCTGATCTCAGTGGTTATTAATGTGCAGACAATAGGCTTAGTCCCTGTGTCCCTGCTGCCGTGCCCCGAAAATGACCTTTAATTGGTGCGGGACACAATGGGACACAATGGCTGATTCAGAGTCGCTCCTGCCGACCATGTCGCTTCTTATTTACACTCACCAAAGCACAATTGCCGCTTCTTCTGGGCAAAAAAGGTTATGGATTTACTTTGTCGGGCTCTGTAGGAGGATGCAGATGGTTTTGGAGGCAAACTGAAGCTCCAGTTAATCTGCATACTACAGTGCACAAACAGTGCCTAAGGGGCAGGGGGGCAGAGATGCTTGTCAGAAAGGAACACACTGGCAGCATGATTTTATTTCTCCAAGACATCTGAATATGGTACTTTACCTTATCCACTAGCAGTCTACTCAATTTTGTGTTACAAGTTAGAATTCTATCCATAGTCTTCTGGAGCACTATGAAAAGGAAATCTCACCAACCCCCTCTCTACTTACTCAAATTTTACAGCGAAATAAAAATCAGCCACAGAACTCCTCACATCCCTACTACGAGCCCTGCTCTGTGCTGAAAGCAGAGGACTCTGCTGTGCTTCCTCATATTGGGTCCTGTCTCTTAAGCCCCCAGAAACACTATCAGCACCTTATCTGTGAGTCATCAAGTACCAGAAATGTTTGCCAACCAGTTGGGGCCTTTTTGACTAGGTTTTCCAAGTCACTGACTTCAGAAGAATCATAGATTCACAGAACGGCTTGCATTGGAAGGAGCCTTAAAGATCATCTGGTTCCAATACACTGCCATGTGCAGGGAAGCCTTCGCCAAGATAACTTTGCCAAATGTCTCCATCGTTGTACATTTAGTGGGAAAACAGCAGACAATTCCTCAAGAAAGGCTCAGACAGCTTCGCTCAAAGGGGCGAAAATGGCATCAGAAGCTGAAACAACCTCTTCCCTTCTAGTTCACTACTGAAAGAAGAGAACATGATATAGTGCTGCTGTGGCATCAGGTAAAAAGCCGACATTCTCCTGTCCCAGTATATCTCCTGCCAGAGCACCCCCTGCAACTGCAATGGCTGGATGACAATATGAATATTTTCAATTCTGCCACCTTTAGCATCTTAAATAGCATCCCATTGCTCAAAACAGTGTGACGCTTAGCACTGCCAGACTGCCCTTCAGTTTGGTATTGCATCTCCAAACTAATTTAACAACGACTAAAAATCAGCTCCTAAGAGGTGGCATCATCTAATCTCAGCACCTCTTTCAAAATGCAGCCTAAATGAATAAGGAGTAACACTTCCCCTGGGAGAAGCAGCATCTTCATGGGCCAATCATCATTTTACTGTGCTGACTACAAAACACATTTTGAGGTTTGTACATGCCTTGAAAAACTGCAACACTTATTTAAGCATAAAACTGTCCTAGAAGTAATACTAAGGTAAATTAGCTATCATTTCTTCAAGTAGGCCATTTTTCTTTTCTGATGATGATTCTTATGCTCGTGGTATACATTCAAGTTAGCTTCACCAGATAGACAGAGTGCATTAGAATGGAAATGTCAATATTGTGAAACAGGATGTGTCACACTAAACAAAATAATTATGTGCATTTATACTGCAGGAGGCAATGACCATGAGATGCAATAGCAACTTCATCTGCATGTCAGGTATCACGGCTATATGCTGCATAACACCTATTACTGGCAAGAGGAACGGGCATTTATGAAAATGTTACACTGATGAACTTACCAGGAAGACAAAAATTCTGGAAATAGTTTTTGCTGTAAAACCTAAAGTTGCCTATCTCATACATTTACAGGCTTCTTAAACTTTGATGATTCTTAGCGTAACAATGCCTCAGTTACGTACACAGGGAATTTAAATAGTTGAAACTTTAAAACAATCAAATAAATACTCCTCTACTTGTGCTTATTTCACTGCTCCTACCAAGATTACGGATAAAGCAGCTAAGGGCAATATGCTCCCCAGTTCTGTCTGCCAGCCTGACTTGCTTGCTGGCTTCATCCTTCTGTCCCACGGGCAGGTCCCCTCCTGCTTGACATCTCAAGGACCTACCTACAAGGCCACCCCACAGCCCACAGTGGCATTAGTCCCTGCAGCTCAAAGGTATAAAGCATTTGGATACCAGCATGTGTTTGTCCAACACAAGACCATCAGTATTTTGCTGATTTCTGATCAACAAACATGCTTTTCTAGACTACTTTCTCCCCGGATACAATTTACTCTTACTTAAGACTGACATGAAAAAGCAGACTTCTATAAATCTGCTTCAGGCATTTCAGCTTAGAATTTGGGGAATTACAATTTTGTTCAACACACATGCATCACAGATCCTTTTTAAATACCATTTAAGAAATCCAAGTCCCAGTGAGGTCCACATGAATATGCCTTTCAACCTCAATATAGCCAGGATTTCAAGGCTGACAATGTAATTAAAATATTTAGATTGTTGTCTTGCTGCTGCAGTTCCTGAAGACAGGGCTGTTTGGGGGCTTCTTTCCCTACAGCACAACACAGCAACTTGCTACCGGACTCCAAAACAGGCTTGCAGCCATTTCACATAGCTGCTTTTCCCACTGCACTCTTACACACAAATGCACAGAGTTTAAATGCACCAACCAGATGCTCGAATGACTGAGTTCCAAAGATAAATGTCAAATGCATTTGAAACCCCCAAAGAATAGAAAGGTTTATTAGCCTTCCAACAGTATCCAACACCTCTGCCACCAGCAGGAAGAGGAAAAAAAAAATAAGGCACATTTGCCAGGCAACCCTGAAGCCCTTTGCTTGGTGTTCAGGTTTTGCCTGGAGTGGATAAAGCAGCACACATCTCAAAATCTTTTTTCTTTGATCTTCCCCTACCAGGAAGGTCCACACATCATCGTTATCTCGTGTGTGAACAAGCAGACGTTGCCCTCTCTTCCCCTTGCCTCCTCCATGGCTCATGGTACAGTTCGGTGCAAACCCTAAACACCCCAAAAAATACTGCTTTCCTGACAGAGAAAGGGAAGTTACCAAAACGCTTTACAGGGACATCATCTCAGCATGTTTCAGAGTGCAGCATTTGCGTGCTGCTTCCCTAATTCTCCTCTTTCCTTAAGGACTGTGAGTTTTGCTGAAATATCTTATGCATCTTTTCTATGTGTTGGAAGAAAAATATCTGAAGGAAAACAGAAAACAATTTTATTGCAAGGATGCATGGAGAGATCTGAATGAGACGTCTAGAGCATATGGAGACTTGAGGACAGCTTGAGCAGCTTTTCACTCATGAGTGAGATGAAACAATCTATGCTACTAGGATACTTGCCTTGCAACAGCATTTTCTTTTGATATTAGTCATTTTAGGGAAAAATTGAAATAAAAAAATATTATGTGGTCCAGCAGGTGCAGTGTTTAGCTGGGAAATGCAATTCTCAGAAAACCTCTTCACAGAGAGAAAACTATGATGAGATTGCTTAACAGGGAGTGTTTGAGGGTCACAACTAGCACTTGCTAACCTACACATCAGCAAAAAGCATCCTAGAAAGCTAAGGACATGAAGAAGGTGGCAGAGGAGTAGCCCTTAGTGAAGCACAAACTAAAAGATTGTTTCTCCATTTTTTCCCTCACTGTGCCCAAATTCCACAACCAGCGCCATGCAGAAACATAGAATCACCAAGGTTGGAAAAGACCTACAAGATCATCCAGTCCAACTGTCCACCTATCACCAAATGTTCTCACTGAACCACGTCCCTCTACACAACTTGTAAACATTCCTTGAACACCTCCAGTAATCAACACTGCATAAACATTACAACTACAAGCACCAATTATGTGTGTCACAAGGGGATGCACCCTAGAGTGGGAAGGGAGGTGGATACTCTGGCTCACTGACAGCATCTGCAGAACTCCATGCTCACTACCTGTAAAACAACATTACAGCACTGCCAAGCAAGAAGCAGGAAGATTTCCGTGTAAAGTTGGTGAGGTGCTCTGCTGTGAATATGAAGAGGGTAGAAATATGCAAGTAGAAGAGAGCTCTCCTATAGCTAGGGTTACACGAAGCCATTTAGAAACACGAACAGAACACTGGACTAAAATTAAGCAAACAATAATAATAAAAACAAATAAAATCAAACACTCCGACTAGGCTCAGAGAACTGCTAATAAATAAGAACAAACCCATCTGATGATTGGCTAAGACTTCAACAAGCAATGAGTATTGTTTCTACCTTGGGAATAAACAAGTTTTAATGGAGTTTGTCCAACAGAATCATCACACTTATTATCCAAAAGTAAAGCAGCTCCAAACCCAAGACATGCAAAAATTCAGGTGTCTGCCTCTTTTCAAAGGACAAAGACAGTAAAAAATACAGTGCTGATACTTCAATTACTCATAAAAGAGAACTGTATTTTAAGCAAAGAGCTGTTACTTCTTAGTAGATATAATTACAAGACCATTTGCATTATTTATCCACCAAGTTTAGCTTCAGTGCAAAATATATGGAAATACTGCACCTTATGGCTGAGATAAAAAAGAAATGCTTACCTGCACAGAAAGCATCCTTTTATAGATTGCTCTAACACCATCTTGATGATGCATCATACACATCTTGAGGAAACTACAGACCTATGCAAGGACTTACAGTATTAGCACACGGCAGAGGTAAAGTGAGTAGAATGCCACACAAGTTTAACAGCAAAAAACAAATAATGAAAAGACACCTTGGTATAAGAATCCTTGTATTCAAATGGAGCAGAAAGCATGGCTGGTGATCTTCCAAGGCTACTAACTCCTCCATTCACCGAGATGTGCTAATGACACCAGAAGAATCATTGGAAAGGTCAACAGCAGCCTCGCTTGATAGCACTTATGTCACCACAGGCAAGGTACCAGTACATCAAAATTAACAGACTGACTTAAAATTCTTCCCACTGCAGAAAAGCTGGAGCAATGACCAGCAATACTTTTTGAGACTGTCTGATTCAGCACAAGCCTTACCCATCTTTACTCAAGAAAGATCTTGATTTTGTGCTTGGCTCTAGAGCTTAATGGCTGCAGAGGAAGAGCTGAAGTGAGCCCCAGAGGAACATGCTGTCTTTGGAGCCCAGGGAAAGACAAATGATATGAACTCATCACTCAACTCTGCTCTTGTGAGCCCCCATCTGGAGCACTGTGTCCAGATTTGGAGTCCCCAGTACAAAAAAGAGAGAGAGCTGTTGGAGAGGGTCCAGAGGAGAGCCACAAAGATGATCAGGGAACTGGAGCACCTTCCCTACAAAGACAGCCTGAGGGAGCTGGGCTTGTTCAGCCTGGAGAAAAGAAGGCTGTGGGGTGACCTCATTGCAGCATTTCAATACCTAAAGGGAGCCTACAAACAGGAAGGGAATCAACTCTTTACAAGGGTTGATAACTGCAGGACAAGGGGAAGTGGTTTTAAGTAATGAGGGAGGGGAGATTTAGGTTGGATGTCAGGGGGAAG
>JAOWBP010002392.1:17977685-17991438 GCA_028571105.1 Tragopan temminckii | reverse complement strand
CCCCCCCCCCCCCCCCCCCCCCCCCCCCAAAAACTAACCTAAGAAAAGTGGTAAGGGAAACTGGATGAAATCCAGAATCTGCTGCCTTACTTGCTTAGACAACATTTATTATGGTTAAGTTTTATTATACAGTAGTAAAAAATTACAAGGCAACATCCTGTGCTATTTCCCACTGGGATAAATGATACAGATGTACTATTAAATCTCAAAACCAGCACCGGTCTGCCAGGCTACATTCCATTTGTGTCTTTATAATGTGTCAATAGGCTGACATTTATGCCTTCTGATGGTAAAGCTATTTATATTACAGACATTTAAATGTACCATAAAATGCTTAGCACTACACAAGCCTAGAACCCTTCCAATCCTTACCAAAACAAAACATACAAAGCAAAAATCCTACCAGACACCAGTATCCAAACTTAGGAGATATTAGCTCTATCTTTCCCATGCCAAGTCAAAATTCTGAGGGTTTTTTTAAACAATCATATAAAAGAGAGTTAAAACAATCTTTCTGCTGTGCAAACGTTCAAGCCATATTTGGGTTTAATTCTGTTTTATAGATTTTTGTCCTTTTCTAAAGCAGCATTCTTCAAAATCCAAATCATCGGTTTTGTGATCTGTTGGGTGACAGGAGATGCTGAACACCTAAGCAAAACTGCAGACCAGCAGGCAACCCTATCATAACACTTGTAACCTACAAAAGGAGCTGCAAGTCACCTACCCAAACTCTATATTGCTGTTATCCACAGCGGGGGAGTCCCTCACTGAAGTCCATCAATGCCTGCAGCCCAAAGACATCCTAAGCTTTGCAAATACACTGGTAAATGGATGGTCCTACAGGGATCCCACTGAACCTCATAGAGAGCAGACAGTCACTACTGGCCACAGGTTAGATATAAACTAAGACACAATGTCAGCATCACCACTGGCACCAAAGATTTGGAGGGCATCAAGTCTCACAACAGTTGGTTAAAATGAGATTTCTCTTGGTATCCACCAGTGCCTTTGATAAAGTCAACCTTGTGAGAAATCTTGACATAACGGACACAGTTTCTGTTAGTAAATGGCCCGCTTGTGAGAAACACCAAGATAAAAACACGCAGACTAGCATACTATAATCTCCTCAGCCCCATCAATGGTCTCTCCATAACACTAGCACTAAATCTCATCAACCGGAAACAAAGCAAACGGCTCTTAGAAATACAGGTCAGAAAACCAGACTCAGTGACAGAGAAATTCATTTTCAGAGCTAGGTGGTGGAATTAAAAAGTCCACCCACGGCCAGAAGTAGACTCGGGTCACTGGAAGTAAGGCGTGGGGGTGTATAAACACCAACATATAAAGGTTTGGGTCAGAAAACAAAGCAGCCGACCTCTCCATGCCCCATGGCCGCTGTTGAGACATTTCTTGCATGTATCAAGTTCCTTAAGACTGTGAAAGATAAGCAGAAAAAAAACAGAAGAGGAATTGGGAAATATGCAGCCTGGGAGAACATGCTGGAAGGAGGGCTACATGCTCTAGTTGCCATCCCCCAAGCAACTGGTATGCAAGGATAAGGAAAAGTTACAAACATGCCAGCTCAATAGCTAACTGCAGGGATCATGTCTTGAAACGATTAGGGTTGAAGTAATGGCCACTGGTACTTCAGGGGCTAATTAAAAAAAAAACCTTCATAAGAAAATTACCATACAAAACAAGTTCCGCATATTTTTTTTCTCCACAAACAGCTTCAAAGCCTAATGCATCAGAAATGCAACTGCATCAGGCATAGCACTAGGCATAGCCCATGCTCAAGCTCCAAGCAGGAAAAAACCAAGCAGAGCCACTTCATTACAGTGCTTACAATCAAAATGAGACAGAAAGTGGCTGCTTCTCCACTCTGACAACTTTTTAATTGCACCTAGAAATTACCTTCTACTTTAAATTTCATTCTGAAATAGTGCCTAATAGAGGCTGCTCAAGATGAGTTTTCCACACTTCTAAATAATTATTATTAATATGACACTAACATACCTCACCGGAATTTTAAGCCACCTAAAGCATCTTTTAAAGATCTATTTATCATTAAACTTCACATCCAATGTGAATAAATGCAAAATTATCTTGACCTTTTAATTCCGAGTGGTTCACCCATCACAGTTCCTTCTTCATAAGAAGACCCATCACCTTTTCTATTTTGGTGACATTGGTAAACATCTTCTGAAGTGCAAAGGAAGACCTTCCCACATCAGTGTGATTAACTCACACACACGCACGACCTTAGATGATATTAATATCCAACACAAGACTAAAGGTTATTAACTGACTGCATTGTCTAAAGGCAATGTGGTTCAATCTACAAGTCCCAGGGTGGCCAGATTTTCATGAGCATCTTCCATGACCTTTAAATGAGCTTTTACAAGTGCATTTTATGAGCTTTGCAACCTGTCAAGGAAAATACTGAATGCAGCTCTGACACACCAAAGTAGTACCACCGTGGGGGCACCAGCGCATTGCAGGCTTTGGGAAACCTGTGCTGTGATGGAAGTGAGAGCTTATAAAGCAGAGAAGCTATTAAAAGATGT
Source organism: Tragopan temminckii (assembly GCA_028571105.1). Lineage (NCBI taxonomy): Eukaryota > Metazoa > Chordata > Aves > Galliformes > Phasianidae > Tragopan > Tragopan temminckii. The sequence continues at coordinate 17,988,871 of JAOWBP010002392.1, read as the reverse complement.
GCACTGGCTTTTCTGTCATCGCTGTTTACACTGACAGAATGGGAGATGTGAATAATATCCATCCACATGAGCTCTAACTCTTCATCCCAAAGAGCGACAATCTTCACCTTAACTAATGGAGACTCTCTGCAAATACTCTCACAAATTCAATCATCCAAACATCCACCACTCCAATCAAGAGAGAAGTCTCCTAGCTAACAATGAGGACTTAAAAGGAAAAAAAAAAAAAATGTTTCCTTCTTCCCCTGAAGTAGAAGGTAACCTAAAAGGAGAGGCTCCAAGGAAGTTGCACAGTCATGCCCTGACTTTCTCAAATTTTCTTCCCATTTTCTAAGGCACAAGGCGTCCCAGAAGTTTTAAAGCTCTGTAAATGCAGCTAATTTGGACACTAATGGGATTCAACAAGAGACACAGCATGAAGAAACCCTTGAAGGAAAATTCCAGAAGCAGCTCCACAGCTAGTGTGCAATAGGAATGTTCAATACCTGTTTTTCTGTGAAATACATGCTATATATGAATGAGAGACATATAAAGAGATCTCTGGCTACAGCTATTTTGGAACTGATTTCAACTGTCTTTAGTTTATTATATCAGACAGCATGATGTCATCAGAAGCCTTTCAATGTCTTTTAAGACCTTTTCCAGTTATTCCTAAATTATTAGGTGAGAATATGTGTGTGCGTGTGGTATTCCTTTATTTCTGCAACCAAGTGATAAACTGCAGTGCCACAAGATAAATTGCATTCAGTTTACAAATTTGACCTCCTCACTTGAACTCTGCTTGCTAATCCATTTCAGCTGGGACTATTCCTAATATGCCATACTTCCCAACAGCTTTCAAACAGCTGTAGGGGCTTTTTGTGTGTGTATGTGTGTTATGTTTTAAAATGGATTTTGCATTAAAAATATTTTTTTCTTTGCACCAGAAAGCGGAACAGATTAGAAACAGAAAGACAATCCACCTGGCTCTGGTGGTCTGACATCGCTCCAGCTTCCAGCCACGTAGGACACCAGCCCACTTCACCAACGCCATCGGGGTCTCCGCTTTCCATGGTTTTCATTAAGCACTTCTCTAGCATGCATAGCCTGTGGTTCACAAGATGTCACACCTTCCATCTGTAAACAGGGTGATTTATAGTGGAGCTATTTGAACAGCTGCCCTGGCTCCTAGGAGCACTGGGATCGAGTATCAGACACATCTTGAGCCAAAAGGGAGCGAGTACTGCTGGAGGTGCTCCATGTTTCTGATGGGGGCACTTACACCTTGAAGAGGGTCCTGACAATGTCTGCCACACAGCTGCAACCCCATTCAAGTCCTGCTTGGCAACCAGCAATCTCTCTGCAAGCGTTCTCAGGAAGGTTTGGAGCCCCACACCCAGTTTTCACATGCATCACCCTACCCCCCTGGGTGAGGCATCAATGGCCCTGTCACACAGAGAGTGCTGTTGTGACCTGCACAATTTCTGCCATGCCATTTCTATCATCCTCCCTTCTCAAGAAAATCACTGCAATTTCTGGAATTAAGAACAAACACGCTGGCTCTTGCATTGTGATATTAAAAGGGTAACCAAGAACCAAATCAATTTACTTTTCCACTTCAAAGCAGATAACCCTGCATTTTAATTGTCATTGGTACCCAGAGGTAGCACATAACCAGCTCTCACTAACAGATTTTCTCTGTGTATTTGAGAAGGCCGCTGATCTTCAAAAACTTAATTATTATTTTTTTTTTTTTACTAAATTTTCTCGCTTCGTTTCACACTACATTTTTTTAAAAGGTAAACTATAAAGTTTTGTTTGCAGTTAGCCAGCATAAACAAATCATCTCCCAAATACTCACTACAATTTTTCACAGAAAGGACAAGAATAAGTGTTATAATAACTTGCTTAAATATCCGTGACAGAAGAGTCCTTCTGCTGCAAAGCTGCTGCTTGCATTTGACACACCTGAGCAAATAGCAAAAATGCCCCTTTCTCAGCTGCTTCTTGCATCTCAGGCAAGATGGATGCTTCTTTTCTTTCATTCAGTTTATGAGTACATTTACTGTCCATCGTAATGCCTGAGAGCATCTGACTGCACAATTTAAGCATAAGCTTAACTCTTTGTATGCTCTAAAATGCCAGCATTCACCAACATATGCTGCCGTGCCATCCTTTATTAACAATATAAAACTTAAAATTCTGTTACTGCTGCAACAAGTGAAATGAGCCAACCCCTTCTCAGCTTCCAACAACTGAGGAGTATCATCAGCAACTGTAAAAATAGCATGGATGAAAATTAAGGATATACTGAATGGCTCTGCACTTCTGGAGCTTGACTGCATTTTTCCAAAAGCAACTCAAGTGCATCAGATATATAAACACAACTGGCTTGAGCAATTAGACCTACATTTGTTATGAACTGCAATCAAATATTCATTTCTTTTTGCAATGTCATCAGTAGTCTGACACAGGCAAAAGCAAATAGCAAATTAAGATGCAAGGAAGTATTTCAGGTAAGCATACACTTCTTTAAAGGAGCTAAATTACTTGGTCATTTATATTAGAGAGACATACTGCATGAGGTGGTGGTGAGAAAAACCTATTCTAGCAACTTGCAAAGACACTGGTTTCAGGGAAAACAGCTTTTGTGTGGTGGTCCATGATAATGAATGCATCAACACACAAGGTGACATTTCTGTACCCACAGTAAGCCCACATTACAGATGCTTTCGACTTCTAGAAAACTGCACTTATTTGGAGTCGATAGTTAGGGTTTGGCTGTCTTCTAGGCATGTTGGTTTTGGCAGACGTGTTTTTCCTCAAGTCACAAATGAATAATCCCTGCTGATTTTTTTTTTTTTCTTTAAGAGGGATTTTAAAACGCACATTTTTCTTAGGTTCTTCTTCGAGGAGACTTTGCACAAACAGGTCTCAATGGATACCACAATTTCTCTCATAGCTGGCTTGTTTTTGAACATTAGAGTGAGATCATGGTCTCAAAATGACAAGCTCTGCTCAGGCTTCAGTTAATCTGGAAGCAGCAGTGCTCAGCTCAATTTTTCAAAGTGTTACTACTGACAGAGGCTAACCAAAGGAGGAGCAGGAGATTTTACTAATGGTTTGACCTGAGAAAAAGGAGGCAGATCTCCACTAATGAGAACAAAAAAAGCTTTGAATTTCTCTTCTTTTTGCATGAACCATTACAGAGGTCATTTGGCCAAAAAGCATCAGCTGCTGAACATCACAGACAAATTTCTGACTAGCCCAATCCCTGCTGGAGCTTCTTCATTAATATGAAGTAGTATAAGCAGAGAAGCATTGTTCTAAACATCTTACGAGTGTAAGAATATTGGTCAAAAAAACATCAAATGAATGACAAAGGGGAACACAATCATTCAAACATGAAAAAAAGCAGTGGTAGCCATATAGCAGAATACTGAGAGGCAATATGTTTTCATACAGTATTGGATTTATCAGTAAAAACTCCACTTTGAAGAAATCTTTTCTATTTGATTATGGTTGGTTTGTTGTGGGTCCTCCCCCCTCTCCCTTTAACGATCTGTACACAGACAAAGAAAAATAATGAAAAGAAAAGGAAGTCATTGTGTCTCAGTGGTGCATGCTGCCATGGCTGGCGCTGCTAAGCGTGGCTCACATGCACTGAAACAGAAACCAGGCCCTTCATACAGGCAGAATCATTAGGTTTTTGACAATGAAGGTGGTGAGGCACTGGCACAGGTTGCCCAGAGAGGTGATAGATGTCCCACCGCTGGAGATGCTCAAGGTCAGGCCAGATGGGACTCTGAGCAACCTGATGTAGCTGTAGATGGAGTTGGACTAGACAGCCTTTAAGGGTCCATTTCAACTCAACTCTATGATCACAATCAGTGAAAATTATGGTAAAACCCTATTGACTGAAAAAGGATTAGCAAACTCAGTACAGCTTTCGATGCCAACCACTGATCCATGCAGGACAGCTCAGGGGGCCATTCCAGCTGAAGCACAACTCTCCTTAAAAGGCAGCCCACACACAAACCTGAGTGGCATCCAACATCATGAGTAATGTCCACCATCCTTAAATTGTAATTCATCAAGTGCTTGCCAACTTCTATTCCCACGACTGGAATGAGCGACTCAAGTAAGCACTGCATTAGGTTGAAAATCTGATAGGCATTGGTCTGAACCAGGATATCAGCAATCCCTCATGGCCAAGCTGTGTTTATCATGTTCAGTTTGAACCTATGTCAGGAGTTCTGCTGCCTATGCAAACCCTGAGCTCTGGGTGGTCCCTGATCAGAAATATGAGATGCTGTTTGCAGAAGTCAAACCCTTGCTCAGCACCAGCAACACAAGGACTTCTTTATAACTCCTATCTTCACCACCTCTTCTCCTTCCACTTCAGACCATATTTCCATTATTCACATGGTATCAGCAGAGCAGGCAAAAAAAAAAAAAGTTAGACCTGAAGTAGTAAATAAAATGTAATATGTAAGTGAACTTGCCAGGAAGGTGTGTTTTTGCTGAGCAGTATCAGAGAAATAAATTATAAAGAAATGTAACTGCTGCCTATTAAGAGACAGATTTATACGATAGCTAAAGCTTTCATAGTTTATGAAACAATGTCTAATAAAATGGCACAGCTATGATTTAGTAAGGTGTTTAAATTCATCGTTACATATATTTTGTATTTCAGACTGGTCTTCACTCCCAAGTCATATATTGGCTTTGCCTGATATACACATTCTTTTTTGCATATGTAATGAGCTTATCAGCTTCCAGTAGAAAAGGCAATTTCAGTGCTATCTCCTCCTAAGGTTTGCACTTAAATATGCCAGATGACTCATTCACCGAACTAATATACACATTGAATTAAACAAGGTGAAAAATGTTATAGGCAGTGACTGTGCAGCACAGTAGGAGGATGAAGAGCACAAAGAAATTGTACCGAGAGAGACTGTCTTACCCAGCAAAACATACTGAGGATGGAGGGGAGGAAAAAAAAAAGAAAAAGAAAAAAAAAAAAAGAACCATGGAAAAAAAATTCTCCTGTCATATTTTTATCATTTGCTAGGAACATCATTTGCTAGAGTTCTTTGTAAGTCAAACCTTCAGTGGGCAGCCTCTTCACTGCTGCAAACACAGGCCTGAGGGGTGGCACTGGCCAGGAGATGACACTCTTACAGAATCAGAGGCTGAGATCTCCGAAATCAGTCCCTAAGCCAAACACTTTCAACCACCTGGATGAAGTAATTTTACCCACCGGTGTGCTGAAGCTCCCAAATCAGCTTCCAACATCAGGAGGAGGAGCTGAGAGCTCTGAATGTCTGAGGTTTGCGAGGCTGTATTGCAAAGCCTGACTTTGGACAGCGTTCTCCTGGATTCTGGCCCAGATTCACAGATCTCCAGGCTGGAATGGAGTGATGGATCAGCTGCCTCCTGGGGAACGCCAGCCAGAGGATTTCAGCCTGGCTGGTTCCTGTACCAAGTTCAGGAACTGTGCCCTACTCCAGAAAGCAGGACAACAGAGGTTACTTTCATCAGAAACAATGTTTTTAAGGTTCAGGGAAGAACTGCATCTAACTTTCAGTACTCTGCCTGGTCTCGCGATACACACATTTATTCCAACCACAAAAATAAAAATCTATAGCACATGATGCTGCAGTCACAACACAGAACCTGCATGGGATATCAAGCCAGATATTTGAATACAGCAAGACTACTTTCTTAATGGAATCTTTTCCTCACGTTTTCCATAGATAAATTAACAAAACCAGAAAACCACAATAAAAATTGTTTGTTCAGTTGCAACATTTTGAAAACAAAATAAACGTTCTATTGGATTTAATAAGTCTTAAGTTCACATGAACATTTAGCATTTACTATCTTCAGAGCACTTTGTAAATGGAACAGTGAATAATTTGTCGTCCTCCTCACGATGTCTGTGATCTCATATTTCTTGAATATCTGCATGCTTCAGTCAGACTTGTGTCCTGTACCCTGTGATCTGAGGGCCACCCAACACTGTCATGCTGATAAGGTGCAAGAAATTCAGATCAACAACAGCTCTGGGCACTACAGTAAGATCCCCCATTTGGCTCATCTCTGTGTTTCATAGCAGTCAGAGTCAATTTGCAGCTGAGATTCAGATAATACTGCTCATAAAATACTATTACATGCAGCTAAGTAGGGGGAAAAAAACTCTCAGCAAATAAATCTAAGTGTTTTACTGATAAGATTTCATAGACCATTTTTGCAGCTCCAGTTCTTTTGCTGCTTATTTTTTCATTTGTTTTTGTTTTTCTTTTTCTTAAATAACAGAGAACTTCCTATTTATTATGAAGATTACAATTCAGTTCTCTCTTTCAGTCACAACACTTAGGACTGTAAGTAATCTTAATCGTTCTGCACATCGTTGACTACAGCAACAGGGATACTGTACAGAAAGGAGTTTGTATGTCTCACCAGTGGCTAAAGTACAAGCGAAGAGTCAGTAAACCATCCTGCAATTTACAGCAGACTCTATATCCCCTTGAGGAAATCAGTGTAATGCCAAGAGCAGGTATGGTCCATTCAGTACACTGTACATTTGCTGTATGTTTGCACGTTGCCACCATAGCTGAACACCCATTCCCATAGCTCATGGAAACCTGACTGACAGGCCAACATGCAAGGATGGCTCCTCACATCTATGCAAATATTCATCTTTTCTATCTAGCTAGTTTAGAAACTCACATCCAAATGGGTATCCAGCCTCAGATGGGAGACTGGATCAAACAATCAACCCTACAAAAGATGGATATATTTGCATAAGCCTTGTCACACCAAAGCACACACCTGCCTTTCTGAAAGCAGAGATGCTACTGCTTTTTACTGCAAAATTTGAATTAGAACCTGCAGTAGAGTGCAGGAGAGGCACAGGCTTGTATTTCTGGAGAAACAGCAAAAGTAAAACTAAGAAATAGGTACAGGTGCTGTTTGAGAGCCTTGTACTAAAACCAGAATGATAATGATCTATAGTTGTTTTGCGTATATTAGAATACTTCAATAGCATAAAATCTGAAAGTGATGCAAAGCCTTTTTGAGAGCAATCAAGAGGTTTGACATTTTTGACAGCACACAAGAAATCTTCTGAGCAGCACCCTGCACTTATTGAAGTCATCAGGGCAGGATTTCACATGCCTTCTGCAAACATCAACCTGTGGCTGTAAGTATGAGGAACTCAATTTCAAACTGGCAATTGTGAAGTGTGAGGGACGATGCTGCTGGGTGCACCTCATGCTCCTTCTGATGCTACTTTCCCCCTCTGCCCAATGCAATGATTTCCCCTTATCCCAAGTGTTTCTGTTAGAGTAAAAAAAAAAAAAAAAAAAAAGTAAAAAAAAAAAATCAAGGTAAGGTCTGCCTACCCCAGGGATAAATAGCATTGTACAATTAAGCTGTACTCCCAGATTAAATGCCTACTTTCTACTGAGCAACAGCAGGAGGTTGCTGTCCCAAAAACTTTCATCCCACATGCATAATTTATGACACTTAGCTTTGGGTGACCCATTTATCTGCCTCAGGGAGAACGAAGCATAGACTGAATTATCACCTACCCTCACTAGCCCTGCGGACCTTCCTTGGATCATTTATACAATTGCATCAAAATTGCCAAACCAAATAAATGCCTAGATTTCAAAATAATTTTCTCAGAAATACTAGTTGAAGGCAGGCTACTCATCTGAACTCTTATAAAAAAAATCAAATAAAATTCTCAAAATTGCTGTGTGAGATCTGCAAATCAGTGTCCCTTTTTCTTCTTTCTCCTGTCCTGACCTGCATAATACATGGTGCATTAACACTTGCCAAGGTTGCCCAGGATCCCTCTGAAATAAACAGCAGAGATTCTCACTTATTTCCACTGGGGCAAAGTCAAACATGGGGGTCTGTGTCAGTCAGCAATTCTCCAGCTGTCAAAACTGAAGAAAACCCAGACAATGCACACACACAACCCTCAGAAGGAGAAATGCTATCTCACTCTTCTACAAGAACAGAAGAATAACACTCTGCTCCATAAGGACATAACAGCAGAATGCCTGAAAGGCAGGCAGGTGAGGCACAAGCATAGGCAATCAACAAATTGATGCAAAAGAGATTTCCAAATCAGCAAAAGTCTTCCTTTACTAAAGCTTTACAACAGAGGACTTGCATGCAAACAAAGCAGATAAACATCTTAAAAGAGAAGACTGATGTTTTCTTGCATGGCTTGTCTCCTCTCTGCCAGAGGGAGGCTAGCAGGGAAGGGACACTCGGCAAGGGACCATCAGTCCCTCCAGGGATGTCAAGAATTTCTCACCTCCTGGACTGCAGGAGAGAGGAGATTTTACCTTCAAAGGGTTTACTCCTACATGATGTTTCCTGGGTAGGGCACCTGCTTGCTTGCTTCAGGTCCTGAGCTACTCCTGGCTTGGTTCTCCCTCTTTGCTTCTCACAGCCAGGCTGGAGAGGCAGGCCTAAGAACACATCAACCATTCCCTCAACTCCACAACTTCCTAAGGCATTGTGCTGCCTTGAAAAGAGGCAGCTGGCAACCAGCACAGATTAATGGGAAGAAAGGCATCTGTACCAAACACATACCCACAGCAGCAGGGACTCTTCGCTCCACTCTGGCAGTTTCAAGACAAGGACAGTTAGCTTCAGCTTATCATCTGTTTCTGTTGCTTAAGGGCAAAAATATGCTACGCTGCATGACAAAGCCAAGGGGGAGGCTTTGATAGCTACATTATGCCTAAGCTTGGAAATGAGAAAACATGGGGAACACTTACTTAAGAAGAAGAGTTGAACATTTCACAATTGTTCCTCTTTCTGCTTTATCCATGTAAAAAACTCTCTCCATAAATACCAATAACACAGGAAAAAGAGAAAGCTACAGGACTCTAACAACAGGCTTGCTTCCAAGTCCATTTCAATTTTTTATACCTGTAAGCAATTTTGTTTGTTAGAGAATAGCTTACTGGTACTAAGAGAACAGTAGCATTGCTCTTCTCTGCATAGACATCAGGCCCACCCAACTTGCTTCCTGAGCTGGGTTTGAAGAAGGCTTTGAGGAAACCAAAAACCCAGACCCTCACCAGGTAGCCTGAGAGAAGACCTAAGTATTTGAGCTGTACAGCCTGAGAACAGGGAGCTGTGTGTTGCCTTGGGGGAGTCAGACTCCATTTCTGCTGCCCACAGAGCACTCACTGACGAAGGAAGTTTACAGCATACATGCTTTTCAGAAGTGGCCAATAATTATACGTTTCTCTTTTACAGACTTCAGAATCCAGAATCCCTGTTTCAAAACTCTTGTGCACGTGAAACTACAGCTGAAGTCCACACAGTCCATAATTTGAATATACTGAACGTGACATGCGTGACATTGCTACATGGGCAAGTCTGATTCCATGCACTACATGGATGCATGAAGCTCAGAGCAAGCAATATATGCATACAAGGCTCCCATCCCCAAGGGGAGGCAGGTTAAGAAATGGAGCAACCAATGAAAGGAAAAGCACTCAGTCTTTTTAGGCACACCCTTTCACACAGACAACTGCTTGCTGGGGAAAAAAAAAAAAAAAAGAGGTTTGGAATGAGATGCTTTAAAGCCAAATATTCTCAGGATTCCTTAGGGCTTCTGCAAGCATTCAAAACAGCGAGGCAAGCAAGATCCTTGGGTAGGTAGAAAAATCAGTCATGCTTGCAGAAAACATTTGCCCTCGACTACCAAGCTGGCTAACCTCTCAAGGGAAGAATGGTTTCAGGAAGGGGAGCCCCAGCACTCTTTTGTTTCCAGCCTCAAATTTCTTCCCACCACCATCACCCCACAGTTAGCTAACAGCCCCCAGCAGCCTGACCTCCAACCAGGCAGCTCAGCGGCCAATCCCACTTTTCAGAGGAAAGACAGGATTGTTTTTAAGAAAAACACAGCCCTCAAATGCCACAGCAGATACTTCAACCCTTAATTTCTGTGGAGACAAAACAGTGCTCTATACTAGGCAGAAAGGAACAAACTGTGTAAAACATGTCCTTTCCCTCTTAAAATATAGCAGATGAACGCCATCATTTTGATTTTGCCAGTCTCACAGCCATACTTCAAGTTATTTCTATGCTGGGACAGTCTTTGCTTCAATAAAAATTCTAAGGAATGATTTTCTGTCCTCCTTACTGCAGACAGGTGTTTACTTTAGCTGGGATCCTCTTCAACTCTCTCCTTGCAAATCAGAGACAGAGGGTGACATTTAACTCCATGTTGAAATGTTTTAAGAAAAAGAGCATAGTAATTGATGCATGATGCATATCTTCCAAGCAACACCTAGCCTAAAAGACTAAAGAAGGTACAGGTGCTTTACTGTGGATGTGGTCAAATACTGGAACAGGTGTCCTTGGGAGGTCAGTGATGCCCCATGCTGTCTGTGTTCAAGAGGCACTTGGGCAACTGCCCTCAGTAACATGCTTTTGGTTAGTCATGAACAAGTCAGACAGTTGGACTTGATTTCTGAAGGTCCCTTTCAAACCGAACAACTCTATTCCTTAGTGAATACATATACGCATACATACACACACCATATAGCAGAACATCTGGCATGCAGTGTGCCTAGGACTAGAGTACACTTAAAGAAAAGTATCACTGACTGGATAGGTACCATCCTAAACAATGAAACTAGGAGATGTTCTAAACATTCCTCTGACAAGTTTGCTACGTGATCCAAAGTTTTTCATAACCTTAACAAAATGGCCTCATTTGAAGCTTTTGTTCACTTGCATGAAAGAAAAAAAAAAAAGCAAAAGCAAAAACAAAACCACAAACATCAAATCTTTGCACTTCCCCTCTGTAGTTAAAAGTTCACAATGTAAAAACAGATACACCCTCCAAGTCTGTTTGTAGCTGCTATTTATAAAAACAGCTGGCATAAAGAGAAAAAAATAGGTAATCAGGTCATTCTTAGGATAAAGGGTATCTCCTTTGACAACACACAGATCGTCCTTCTACCAATCATTTCATCTGCCTTTGAAAGCTGCAGAGAGCCCACTAAAGCAAAACACAGCGTTTCATCAGTATTCACACCAAATTATGCTTGTTTGCTTTTATTGGTGAATTATTTTCAAGGACTGCAATGAAGGCTGCAATAGACTGTCTGAAGGTTTACACTGGATTCCTTTGCCACCTTGATGCATTTAAAGCCAGA
>JAOWBP010002392.1:17855029-17977585 GCA_028571105.1 Tragopan temminckii | reverse complement strand
TTCAAATATTAATTGCTTGTCGCCCCCCCCCCCCCAAAAAAAAAAAACAAACCAGACACACCCCAAAAAAAACCCTTCATGAGCAACCTGTAACAATCTTTCTAAAGCTAGGCAGCATCTGGCTCTAGAGCTGAGGTCTTCATCCCGCTCCTGAGAACAGGCCAGGAAGCTGGCACGAGCCCATCTGTAAGTCAACATTTCTGTATTGCCCAGCCATCAGCTCATGTCTATGACAAGCCATGTCTATGACAAGCCATGTGGTTATGTGGTTTGGTTGGCTTTTTTTTTTTTTTTTTTTTTTTTTTTTTTTTACTTTGAGAAAAGAAAACTCATAGGGATAAGCTGCTTTGTTTCTTTTCTGCAAAAGGATGCCTTGGGGAGAGCACCTTTGCCTTAGACTCCCACAGATCCCAGCATTTAATTCCTCTTGAAAACAGAGAGAGAAACTAACCAAAATCAAACGCTGTGCAGTCCATGTTTCTGTTTCCTTTGCCAGAGTTTGAGGTATATGTGAGTACTACAGTTTTATGCAGACCTGTATTGTTATTAAAAGTTGACTGGAAATGTTGTTAGCAAGGAAAGCAGAGGAAATGAGTAAAAAAGTAATACATTCAGCTCCATTTGGCTCTCTTCCTGGGAGCCCTTTTAATATAAAGAAACTCAACAAAGTTGTATTTTTAGATCTGGAAAGATGCGTTTCAGTATTTCGCGCACTAAAGGGATTTACCTTAATACACTCAACATTCTTGCCCTCTCCTCCCTCATGTGTTAGAAGAAATGAACTTCAATCCTAAACCTAACCACTGGATACAGATATTCTGCTCTCCCCATTGGCCAGAATAAAAACCAATAAATGTATTTCATTTCTTTTGTGGATTTATAATAGCACCTGGCAAGGATGGTCTTAATCTCCTTACACTACTTACATCAATGAAAGAAGCCTTTGCAGTATTTATTGAGAGGGAGATGAAAGGATAATAGGAATAAAATCTGGAAATATAAGTATTATCTCCATGAAGATCTGTTATAAAATGTATGAAATCTATATCAGCGTCTCTGGAGGGTGCTTGGCATAATAGCGCAATTTAGACAATAGGTTATTAAAGATGGAAAGAAATATATTCCTCTTAAGGACAACAGAATTCTTCAGAGAAAAGTGGGAGGTACTGGGTCATGTTTAGACAGCAAATTGGTGGCAAATAGCTAGTGGTATACTTGTCAGAAATAGAAGAGAAGCACTGAGTGGTACAAATGACCTAAACCAGTGGGTTCTTCCACAGATAAGCATGATCGCGTGGGTCAAACTGCTGTGTTTTCTCACCAGCTTTGCTAACCAAATACAAATGTATTTCAAAAATTAGAAAGATGTTCCACTATTTGGATATGAAATTGTACGTCACTTAGGCGGGGGAGAGAATGGATTATTAGTATATTGAGGAATTCAACCGGAATTTCATTCTTCTTTCTGCTCAGCATTTCCATTATTAGCTGAGATAGTATCAGGTATTCACTATGCTGGAAATGGGTGCGACAAAGATGAATTTCATGAAAAAAATAATGACTTCAGAAAGCCTCAGGTTACTAGAAACCTGACCCAAAGATTGCTGATGTTGAAAGAAAGTTTCCCAGTGATTTAATGACCTTTGATTCAGGCCCAAAGGCAAAAGGCATTCAGACAATAGATTTAAAGATTTAAAGCAAATTTTAGTTTAAATGGCTAAACCCAGAGCAACACTATACACTTTCTCACCAAAAATTCAGCTGCTATGGGACAAGATTGGAAGGAATAAATAGTGCACTGAAGTCACATTAGGAATTAAGTTACTCCCTTAGATTCATAATCTTCATAAAATTAGATAAATCACACTATTCGTCACAGTCTTCCATCTCCAGCTTCCATAATGGAAACCAATCACAGAGTCCTTAGGGAGAACTGACAACATTCTGCATCAGGAACAACACTCAACGTGAGAAACACATGACATATCCATGGTAAAGTCTTCAACTTGTTTCAAGTCTTGGACTCTGCAATGCAAACTCAGTGAGCATTACATGATGGTGGGGATACGGACGTGAATGCACTCTCTCTTCCTCTACCACAGAAACCTTTTCAGATTCTCCAAAGAAATAAAGAAACCTTCTCCCAGGTGCATTTGCTAAAAACTGTAATCAATATTAAACTAGTGTCATGCTTTCCATGCTCCCCCGTATTCCCTTCAATCTGTTCATGAATTTCTTTCTTGCAAACTTGTCACTGGTATCCATTTCACTTTACACCTACTTAGGTATTAATTGGAAAGGAAAAACCTAATTTCTTCTTAATTAAATCTGTCACTAGGATACTCAAACTTTCACAGCACAAGAAAGAAAAGATCCTCTGTATTTTCCAAACAAATGGAAAAAGCAGATCTGAATTTCTCTCAAAAAAACAACTAAGCAGAAAGCCACTTTTCTTGCTTGAAGTCTGCTTTCATACCGTGGGTGTGGAATGTGTATGGCACGTAGCCCCACATGTTGCAGAGCCTGCTGCAGGCTGCTTCTCTCATAGCTCATCATGGAACAGGCTAGTTCAGCCCTGAGTTAGAAAAGCCATTTCGTAATGCTGCAGCAAACAAGTATTTTTTCTTTGAACTGAAAAACAAAAAGCCTGGAAGTAACAAAATTCTTATACTAAGACTGACAAAAGGAATATACAGAGGTCTGTGGCATCCTTCTATTTATTTGTGGTTCAATTGAACTCTTCCCTCCTACCTTCTCTAATATTTTAGGTCTTCAGTGGGCTTGAGTGCAAAACCTTCAACAGCTACACAACTTGTAGGTGTTCAGCTCTAGTATCAGACCTCATTTCAAGCCTTACCTCATTTCCATGATTAATTCGGAGTGCAATTTCAAAATAGGATGGCAGAGAAGTGAGTCTCAAATATTCATGTGACTGAACGTGCACTTACTCACTGCAGTGACTCTTCCCTAACAATCTGTTCATCCAGAGCTATTTTTCTAAGTGGCATTAATACATGTCCATCAAATGATGGCCCTACCAACTTTCACAGCAAATGTGCAATACAACACCCGCAATCAGCTGAGAAGCTCATGGGTGCCCAAGTTACAACAGAGCCCAACTTTTTTTCCCCTGCAGCAATTTAGATCTAATTCAGTTAAGAGTGGCAGAAGCATCACGGTGACTTTTCAAATAAATAAGCATGAACGATTCAAAGATACATGGGAACACACCCTGTCGGGCATGTGCAAAATACAGAACCAACATGTGCTGTAAAGAAAAACACTTCAGGGAATGGAGGCTCTTTCAACACTCTCAGCCTAGTGGGTGAGAGAAAGATGACTTTTCACAAAAGTACACACTTTCTGGCACAAGTGGGGGACATGAAGAAACATCCCTCAACCCAGAGAAAAGGACAGAGATGACGGGAGCCAGCAGGAGGTGGCCTTTCACAGAAGCATGGGGAACCATAATAAAGAAGGGGCCAGTCTCTTAAGGAGGCTCTGTTGTGACAGGACAAGGTGAAGTGGTTTCAAACTAAAATAGAGAAGAGTTAGATTGGATGCAAGGAAAAATAAAAAAATTACGATTAGGGTGGTGAGGCACTGAAAAACTTTGCATTCACCTCTGCAGATAGTTCAGCTCAGCTCACAGACTCCAGGTTCCCAAAGCCCCATAATATCAGGTTATTTTAATTAAGGGCACTTTCCAAGCAGCCATTGTATGTGTGCAGTCTCCCCATAAGCAAGCAGTGAAAGGAGGCTGATAGGGGAAGCAGCAGGTCCTTTGTTTCTGCTTCCTCTGACAAAGAAGAGACAAGCAGAGCCGAGAATTTCAGAAAATACAAAAAAGGGGTTTTGGCTGCAATGCCTGTGAAATTCTATGCCTTGGAAGAAAGGCAATTTGTCAGCGGGGTACAAAGTAAAGATTCTTTGCCCTGAAATATTCATAATGGGTGCTTAGTTATTTTTTTATTATTGTTATTGTTACTAGCCCACGCATGCAAATCAATTATTTAACTCACTAAAACAAAGGACGCCTGGCTTTAGAGGGGGGAATTCACTCTTCACTGACCAAAGTGCCAGGGGCTGTTCTTAACCTCCCAGCGTTTTCTCCCGCAGGCTCTGGGACAAGTTCTTTTGGGAAAAGCAAAAACGAAAATACAGCAAAATAAAACCGGAGAAGCCACAAGCCTGTTTGTTTAACAAAATACGGCAATGTAGGCAAACACTGCTTCTTGACAACAGGGAAAGTGTCAATAAAATGCAAAAGGGAAAGCCTAGAGGCTGCCTAAGGGTCTTACAGCACCCCAGAAACAATTAAGAACAGTGTTCTTTGAAAAAAGTGGTCTCATTACATTGATTTCAGACTGTAATTTTCTCCCCCCCTTTCCCTTTTCACCAGCAATCTTGTAGCAATGAAAATATCAGTTTGCTTTCTACTGTTTGTATTCTCTTAAAAATGTCATTATTCAATTATCTGTCTATTCACTGGCCCTAAGGTCCAGCAGAGCAGATATTGTGAGCCTTCATTTAATGTTTTTAAATGCACTTCAGTCCACTTGTGATACAATAAAACTTTATTGAATTCTGTTCCCACATCGCACCATCCCTCACTTTTATTGATATGTGAGTCCATCTACTCTTCCATCAGCAATAAAAGGAATATTTCTAGCAAAGAAATGACCTTTCCTTCTATCAATACAGCAATTGGGAAATGTGATTTCAGCTTCCATATTTAAAAAAAAAAGTCTTAAGAAAAAAAGAGGTGAACAACGTTCCAGAGTTGTGTTCCTTCTCCTTGTTAGCACCAAGAAACTAGGAAACTGTCTGTAAGCCCCGAAGAAACTCGATTCCTCCCTAACATTTATTAGCCTGTTTACCCAGAGGAATGGAAAGGAAGGACAATTTATCCTTTCTCAGATGCCACAAACATTTTTCCCTTGCAGGAAATAGTCCTTGGAATAGATCTCTCCAATATTAAAGCCTATAGGTAGACTTGTTGCCTGGAAGAGAGGTAAGTTATCAGCATGATATGATAGGTGAGCCCCTGTCATGCCCAGGGCACGACTCATGCTCCCTCCTTTCCATCACTGCAGCAAACAGGCTTGTCCCTGCAGAGCTCCCACCTTTTTTCCACTTTGTCCTGTTCTGTGCATCAAAATCTCCAGTCTCCTGCATGCTTTCCTACTCTTTAGTAAAACAGCTCAGTTTTAAAGGACAGTAGTGCACAAGTTTCTCGTTTAACTTCAGAACCTACAACCTAGGAGACTTGGGAGCACAGGAGAAACTGAAGTTTCACCTAGCAAACAAAACTGCCTTTTCAACAACACATCGGGAGCCTGTGTGGTTGTCTGTAGGCAAAAACGAACAGATAAAATACCTCAACACTTCCAACTAGCACCATATTCCAAGCATAAATAGAATCCAAGTGCTGACGATCCCTGGTTTCAGTCAAAGCCAATGGGAAACAAGCATTCACAGATCAGAAAATCTCCCCAGTCTGACTTTAGGTATGACCAACCCAGAACAGTACTTTGGCCATGCCCCAGACTCTTTTAAATAATGTCACCACAGTAAGTAGCATGGGTGCTCCAGAGAATGAGGGAAGGAGCTGAGTGAGTTTGAGGTGTGCTTCTTCCATCTCAGAGATACAAACAGGACTACTGAGATACAGATGGCTTGAGCTGACAAGTATACAAAGGCTATATTTGCATAGGCAAAGCCAGCACACTGGTTTGGATTTATCAGATTATAAATAAAAAATGTGGCTATTTACTATGACAACTGGCTCAGCAGCTCTCCTATCAGCATTGATCGTGCAAGACTGGCTTTTCTTGCTTGTCACCAGTCCCATGCATAGCAGTGGATAAACTGCTCATCTGTTTCCTGCACTGGCTCACGAGTAAAATGGGAAGTTCCTTTAGAATATTACAAAGATGAAATAGGGAAAATTATACTCCTAGATGTACTGTAGTGATGAGACTAGGGCCATAAAAGCACCAGAAGAAGATACTCACAAAGTATCGCTGGTGAGAGTAAGACCCAGCTTCACAAAGTCACCTCTATCACGTTTCACATTTAACAGTTGTAAGAAAAGGGGAGAGGGATACGCTGAGAAATAACAGCAGAACACTGGGTCACAGGAACCCTTACAAAGTGGGCTTCTCATACACATACACATTGTAATGTAGCCTAATGCGCAGTTTCAGACATCCCTCTGCAGCCTGCTGCGTCTCCACAACTTGGCAATGGTGTCTACAATAGCACATATTTAATGGAAGACCATGGAGAAGCTGCCCTGGTCAGTAACCATTACAATAAAATTCAAGTGGAAGAAAACTGGATTTAGGATTTCGGTATTTCGGAAGAAAAGGAGTGGTACTTAAAAATTTGGTAACTGTTTCTGATATCAGAAAAATACGGTAACTCATGATAGACTCAAGTCTATCAACATAAAATTGACTGGTGGTTCTTGCTGTGACATCCATTTTTGTAGGCAGCATCTGTCATCACATAAACTTACTGCAGGACCAGGAAAATGAGGAGAGGATGGAACTGTCTCTGTAGTCATCTCTGTCTTCCCCACGTGCTAAGAGTAACTGCAGCCTCACAAAACTCTCCTTGTCAGGGGCACCTGTAGTGAGCACACAGGGATGCCACAGGGAGGGTAAGAAGGGCATTTTAAAATAGCTACTGAAGGTAAGAAAGGTCTTTCTCTCCTGAGAGGAAAAGGGATGTTTGATTCTTGAAAATGACCCATGTTAGTGGAAGAATTAAGAAACAAATTAAAAATAAATACATAAAACCACAAGAGAAGCGAGTGACCCAAGCCAGAGTTTAAAGTTCCATCATGTTCTCCAAGGCAGCGTATACACTAGCACTTCACTGAGCTAAGCATCTATGGTCAGTGCTAACATCTGCTAAAGATGACTCTTAAACGCTGCTCTGTCGAGAAGCATGCAAGCTCCCCTCTGCTACTAAGCCAGCACTTGGCTAAACTGCATCTCACCATCTACTAAAAACTTAAGGAGTAAAGCATTCAATCTGATGGAGCAAGCTGAAATTGCACACAAATTTAAGTGCCTGCTGAAATATTAATTCCTTTGTTATGCAGCTGCTGTGTTTCTTTAGGAGATGGCCATATGGTTGGTGCTGCTGCTCACCGAGGGCTTGGTGCATAGAGCTGCAGAGCCAACGCCAGTGGCTGAGGAAGGGAGACAACAGAGTCTGCTCCTCTCCCACAGCCACGCACCTGAAGTGTGGCTAGGTGCAGGCAGCAGTGCCAAGGAAACTGGATCTGCAAGGACTTGGGTTGTGACCAAAACTGGGCTACAGGAGGCTGAAGCGCTTGGGCTCAGTGATAAGAACCCAATAGGTTTCCAGCGCCCAGCTGAGCCATGGCAAAAGGAAGAGGCCTCACCAAGGGGGAATAGATTTAATTCACCAGGAACAGCTTTGGTCCAGATACAGCCTTGCTTCCATCTATCTTCCTATCTTCCGTAAGAAGTGAAAGGCAATAACAAAGTCAGGAAGAGTCTGGACTATGAGAACATTTCACATTTCCCACTACGTTGCTGCAGGTGAAAACGCACAGCTGCCATGAATGCAGTCCCACCAGCCAACTTCGATGGTGCTACACCGAGTAACAATTCATTAAAATTTGACTTAAAGTTTCCTAGGCAATGAAAGGTACAGAACAACAAACTCAAGAGATGAGATCCCTATTTACAGCATGTTTGTCCCTTATTTTCCACCATAACTCTACTCTCATAAGCAGTACCTTGGACTCATAAACAAAGCAAGTGGCTACCAAAGCCACTAACTTAATTGTAGAGGTAGTTCAACTTGTTGGTCTTGTTTTCCTCATTTCATCCAGATCATTAAAACACATTCAGTCCCTGCTGTACGTTTTGTACTGAGCAACCTCTCACAAGAGTTATTTTACATCTTATACACAAGGCCGATTAACACCTCAGGGCACAATATCCACATATTACCTTTCTCACAAGGCACCACTATTCCTCTTTGTTTATATGCAACAAAGGCTACGGAGGGGTACTACGTAATGGCTATTGCTTTACCAGCCCAGACTCAGGAGAGAACAGCACGCCTCATGCAAATCACAAATCATAAGGAAATACAACCTGCTACGATAAGCAGAAACCTATCCCCCTCCCCATCCTCCCCATACACAGCACTGTTTGTACAATGAAAGGCCTCATTTAGAGCGGAACACCTCCAAATGGTCTGCCTGAGCTAGCTCACTTGGTATGAGCTTGCTGAGGCAGACCTTAAGCCCTTGATGTCACACTTTCCATGAGTTTAATAGCTCACCCTGTAAAAAAAATCCCTTGCCACATTTAGAAGCTTCACATTTTTGTGCAGAAAAACACAATACAGACAAGTTGTGCCCCCATCCCTCAAAGGATGTGGACCCCTGTGCTCAGAGACGAGGGTTCAACTCTCCAGGACCATAACTGGATCTAATAATTCAGTTCCCACAGAAAGCAAGTTCTGAGATACACCTCACTTTTTCCAACTCTGACATTTCCCATTCAGCATGTATTGCTGTAAGCCTACATATCTGTCTTTTTGCACTCCAAAATTCAGGCTAAATGGCAAGTATGCAATTTGCCTTCATATCTTTGGAAGCTTATAAATTAGCTGTTTCTACCATCAAACACCAAATTTCCCAAAACATTATCTTTCTGTCTCCTTAGTGATACAATACTGTATTTAAGGCACTTATCAAATGTCATCAGTTAAAAAGACATAGGTCAGTCCAAAGTGCATTGCCATTCAATTACAAGCATAAAAGTCTGGAAAGCGAAGTTATAAGCTAGCAATAATGCTTCATTCTTACAGTATACTTTCACTAATGGGGCTTTTCCAGAAGGTGACTTGTAACTCTAACACTGCACAGCTAGGCAAACTCAGGGTATTACTAGGATGTTTTTAACGTAAGCACAAACCTTGCACAGAAGACAATTTTTCATATCTTATCAGCTCTGTCTCATATGATGCACACAGTTTGTCATCGAGTGTTCATTTGCCCTCAGGCAACAAGAGACAAGCTCAAGGCTGGATCGTTCTCAACATTAAATCAATTCTCTGTTAAAGAAACGAATGCAAATATATCAAGATACATACTGTAAGGGACACATTCATACTGAACCTCCAGGTATTTGTACGTCCCAGGGCAAGGGTCTGGAAACACATCAGGGCCAGCCACAACAGCACATTGGGTCCGATTACTGCATCTGAAAAGAAAAAAAAAAAAAAAAAAGAGAGTCAGAAGACAGTTTGGCACAACTTCTGGCACAGCATCAACAGGAGAGAAGATGCAGGAACTGAGTCTTCACCATCAGCTCAGGAAGCTCCCCAGGGGAGAGCGCACAGGCTGATGGCAAACACTGGCACATCACATCAGCTTATTGCCACTGCTTTTTAGGCTGCCATTTTCTTGCATGCTAACTAAATTTCAGCTAATCCATACCCCTAGGATAACTCTTTGCCTGTGCACAAAATGTGCTCTGATTTCGAAAGTGACAATAAAGAGGCAGCTCTTTTGAAAGGGAAGAAATATGGTGGCACAACCCCTTCCCCTCCAAGCAGTTCTTACAGCACCAGGAGGCATTTCTGTAAAAGCAAACCAAAAAAGATTTACACTAAAATGAGTGTGTGGTCCTTTACTTCTTGAAACCCCAAAACCCATCACGCTGACCCCAGCTAACCTCAGATATCAGCATCTCAATCAAATGAAATGCAAAAACTAAAGCAACAACATTTGTGACAAAAGTAATCGTATGTTTTATGGCACACATAAATAGCTTTTACAAAATATTTATAAAACATTCCCACAAAAACAGTCATCTTGAATAACACTGTTTAGCTCTAAGCAGAGGCTGGAAACAGTAACACTGAGAGGAAAAGGAACAGTTCACCAAATATGCTGTCTAGAAAACAAAATAGTAGTTTTTCATACATAGTCAACATGCTTGCATTAGTTATAAATGACTCAACGGAAAAAAAAAATCTTCACTTTTTTTTTTTTAAAAACAATCAAGAGAGAGAAAGAAATATAATTAGTCTTTGATATTTATCCTTCCTCATGCCAGAAGCAGATCTCCTAGGGGTTGGACCACTGCATTTACTTTCTCCAAGCTGCTGCCTCCTGCGACAAGACAAGGGACCTCTGACCCTGCTGCTCTGCTGGCAGAAGCCACAACATCCAGCACAGAGCTCATTTAGCTCTGCAGTGGAAATGCTTCGTGTTTACCTGAGGCTATAGTTTGTCAGGCTTAATGAGGATTTTATTTGAGCCCATAAATTAAAATTGATTCATTAGTCACTGCCTTAAGCTCCATAATTTCTTTAATTTCATGGAAAGATTAATAAGAGCTGATACGTTTGCTCATCAGACTCGTTTGCTGGATAACAGATAATCCAGAGGGCTGGGACATTTTCATGTTTTCTTGTTGAAAGAAGACAGTTATCACAGCAAGCAACTAGTTTTATCAGATACATAGAAAAATAATTTTATTAACAGAAAGGCTGGCTTTGTTGTCCTCAGCCTCGTGCTGGCAGGCAGGTGGCTTGGCGGGGACATCACAGGTAGCTAGGGCTGTGCGAGCGGGCAGCCTTCCAGGAGAGGCATTGAACAGCATCCAACACCTCACTTTCAACAAAAAGCCTTTACCGGGCTCAATGTGCCTTTCAACAAGCAGTCACACTGGCCTAATCAATAGTTTCTCTGGGTTTGGGGACAATCCTGGCCATGCTACATAGAGTAAGAGCAATGGAACAAAGAGGCGTTTCAAAATCATGAGTCAGGATCCAAAACGATTAGGATGTTTGAAACCAGTGTTTGAAAGTTTGGGTTAGAAGCCCAACTGCGTCAGGCTGCTAACAGCAGCTTCCTTTTAGCGTAGCGCATTCTGGGACATCATCAAAGATACAAGCACCATGAGATAACAGGTGATTGGGGAATGCAGAAAACATACATTAGCACCCTAACTCCAGCAAGTGTCACACAGCCTCCTTAAACACTTGCAGTGCCCTGGATAGGGGATAGCAAAACACATGACTACCCAGCACAGAAACTTCAAAAGAAGGTGAGAACAAATTGACAATGCCACCTGGGGAAAGGCAACAAAAAAAAACAAAATGAGAAACTCTACCCAAAAATCTGAAATACAAAGTGGTGGCAGCACCCCGCGTAATTTGCCAAGAAAAAAAAAAAGGGCTCCAAAAAAAAATATCTTTCCCACATATATTTCAGCATATTTCACAGTGACAGCAAAACCATACCCTGTACTTGGCATTTTGAGTTTCTTTTTAAGGTCTTGAGATGAAATATGCCGGTTCTCATTCCGGTACACTTTAAAGGAAGAAGGCAATTTGAACTAAAAAGGTTAGAAACACTAACACCCATTCAACCATCTATTACTGTCAGACATCAGCCTACAAAAATTTTCAGGGGAGGAAAGGGTAAGAAACACTCATCAATACAACCCTGATTGCCATGGTTTTGTTCATAGTTTTTTCCACTTGTTAACAGCTTCTCAGTCTCTTTGGCTTTATCATATTTCATTCCAGAAAGATTAAAGGCCCAGTTGACACTAAGTGACACACAAGAAATGACAGAGAAGAGGAGATTCATAAAAGAAGATGCATCCAAAGCCTTGGAAAGAGAGGGAAAAATATGTAACCGTGCCTTACTCCCTTCCCAGCAAACCAGCCCATGAGCAGCATCGCTCTTCTTTCCAAATCAAGGGATTTTACACTGAATCTTGTGATTTCTTGGCACTAATGGCAAAGCGGGCTCTTTTAATAAGCTGAGACAAATTAGGGCAACCGCAGGCCAGGAAGAGACAACTGAGGAATATGGCAATTTTCACCTCTACCTCCAAATCCTGCCCAAGGCTCTAATTCCATAAAGTCATTACCGCGGTAAGGGTGCTTGGCATTCAGTGTCTGCCATGTGCCTGATGAGCTGGGCTCCATCCAGTTCCTAGCAGGCATATGTCTATAACTATTCTCATTTGCAAAACTACTTCTTCTCTGGGGCACAGAAGGTCACCAAGAGATCAGAAAATGAAGCATAATTGGAGATCTCCCTTTTTTGTCCAAATTGAGAGACAGAAGGCTGTATGCTCAAGGAAGGAGAACACCCCAAATCCTCTCAAAAATCAGTGGGAGGTACTCAGCACCCTTTAAGCACCCAGCATCCTAGAAACAGATCATTCACGTACATGCTTTAGAGAAAAAAAAACCCATCTCCTAGAAAGCATGTAAATAGTCCCACTCACTAGAAAAAAAAAAGGTGGTTATGTTGTCTAACTCCATTTAATCCCACTTAGCAAGGTGCCTGTTTTATCTTTCAAATATGGAAAAATGTTTATTTTAGAAGTAAGGTGTCAATTCAGGGTAACACACAGACTCTAATAGAAAACAAGCATTATTTTTGCAGAATTTCTCCCTGCTCCAGTAGAAAATGAATTTCAAGAGTTTAATATGAGACAATAATAAGTCAGCAGTATTTGTTTTCCACTTGCAACAGTGGCACTGAAGGAAACATTTGAGTTCAGTACCAGCTGCAGGGCTCAACTCTGCTTGCAACTCTAAACTCAGATTTAAAACAACGACAGCAGAAAAAAAAAAAAAAAAACCAAAAAAGCAAAAAACAAACTTCATTTCCCTTCAGTGCACTTCCATTCCTTCTCCCCAGCAACATTTTTATGATTTTTAAGTGACAAGGTCATCTTGTGCTAGTAAGGGAGAAGCACTTTCAGATATAAACAGCTGCTTATTCCTCCTCTGACATCTTTGATTTTTTCCAATGCTGACATTGTTGATATATTTACCCAAAAGAGAAAGAAGGAAAGAAATAATAGTTTGGCAGGTGATGTTTATTTTAGGCCTTTTCAGAAACTTTAATAGCACAGACATGTCAGCAGCATCAGACTAGACATGTCTGGGGTGTTCTGTTTGCCAGAACAAAAACGCCAAGGCAGCAGAAAATAAAAGATCGATTCCAAACAAAAGCCCTTCAGCATGAATCATTGCAGGCACAAGCCCAGGTCCCCCCACCCAGGTGGAGACCATCTGCCCCAGACAAGCAGAACGGGTGCCAAAAATCACGGGGGAAGCAGTGATCATGCTGGGGAGAGCAACCAGAAAACATTGAGCGGGGCTGCAGAAAGCCTAGAGATCCAAATATCCATCTCACATCCCTCCCTGCTGCTATTGAGCCCTGATCACAGCTTGTGCTGACCCACACAAGGGGGTTCTCCGTGCCCACCGTATAAAAGAGATGCTCAACTGAGACATCTATTTTACATGGGCTGTATTATTTTTGCAAAGGCAAGGCAGTCATCACATGAATGGACACGCTAATACAGCCAAGACATCAATATCCAAGACTGTTTCTCAAGGTCTATTATACTTTTCTAATGGTTTTACAGTAAGAGACAGATTTAATTCATTATCCTTCATGGCAACGCTGCAAGACATTCTTTTTCTTTTCTAAAACACAGAAATCTCCTCTCTGGATGATTGCTTTAAGAAAAAGCTTGTCGCGGTGAATAAGTCAGCCAGAAGTGTCTTCTTTCCTGTCAAAATGTGGTATTTCCAAGTCAACTCTTTAGGAAGGGCCCAGATGAAAAAAAATAATAATACCCTGGAGAAAACAGACAGGAAATAAAGCGAAATTTTACTTTTAAGAGGAGTCTTCTGATGGATTGCAAATAAGGGGAAACAGTAATGAGATAAGAGGGGAAGGGAAGAGGGGAAAGGAAGAGGGAAGGGAAGTAGCAAGTAGCAGAGGGTGGAGGGAGAGAACAGAACCACAAGCTCTGGGTAAAACCTCTGGTTTACCACATTTGCTTTCCATAAAACACTGCACAAAAGCAAAACTAAATCCTCAGCATGTTTGCCATTCAAAACCAAAGAATTCCTCAACAGAATCTTTTTTCTGCCTTTGCAAAACATTAAAAGCGAAGGATCTAATGACAGGGAGATGAAAATCCAGTTCCTGGACTATTTTCTTCATTACGAATTGGTCTGTTTTATTGATCTTTTGGAGCAGGGAGAAGCTGCCTTTCCAACCTCTGCTGCGATATAATTATCTGCGGTGTTTAATGCTATTGCAGGCGAGTCCCTCTGCACGCTGCATTTTGTTGTTTTATTGACGGGTTTTAATTATCTATCCAGGTGCCAGAGCTGTCAGTGAGGCTGCTTCTTCCCTGGTCAAACTAAGAGAGAGAGAGGCACACAGCACTCTAATTGTAGTCTCACCGAGCAGTTTGGTGGCAATATGCCAACAAGATGCGTTTAAACCACAACGGCTATTGTAAAAGCTTATGATGTTTTATTTGAAAAAGATTCCTCTTTCTATCGCTTCAAGCCATTTCATTCCTCTGATTATTCTTTTTATATTAAGTGAGGCACAACTGAAGAAAAGCAAACCACCAAAAGCCACACCAAAACCCAGACCAGCCAAAGAGCAGAAAAATCCGACCAAGCCCAATTGGAGCTGCAAAGGTCACCGAGGGGACTGCCTGCATGTGTCACGGAGAGCCTGTGAGAAGATGGAAAACAGGTCCTGGAAAGAATTTAAATACCAGTTTTACATAGGGAAAAAGTTTAAGAAGGGAATTAAGCTCTTGCAACTCATTGATAAGGCCCTTAAACTTTAACAAGAAACATTTAACAGCAAATTGGCAAGACGTAACAGATTTAAGGGCAATTCGGGGCACCCTTCTGCACTGTGCCGGGGGGCCCTCAGCTCGGGGAGCTGAGCAGCACCGGCAGTGGGACCATGGTTTTGTCACCCTCCAAGGACAGATAGGAGGACAAGATGCCCAAGCCACCGGCTGTCTTTGGGCAAAAGGTTCAGGCTGCTCCAGCTTCAAGGAGCTGAGGGCATGCGCAAGGACACATTTGCAATGTGAACCCTCACCTTCTCTTGGATGCCAATCTGTATGGCTGAAAACAAAACCAGGCAAGCCTTCAGGCTGTAAAAGCTCATCTTTTAAAGGACTGCATCTCCCCTTTTACAGGTACTTTACTTCTTCCAACTCCATAAACTTCTGTAGCACCCTAATAAAAATCCACTTTACGAAACACTGGCAGGATATCTGGAGAGGAGAGTAAACACCTAAAGCAAACGAAGCAATAAAAGGCTTGGTGGTTTAGCCAGAGTTAACACTAGTTAAAATAACTGTGAACAGAAAACAGTCTGGCTTTTAATTTGGGTTAGGAGGTCAAATTAAAGGCTCAAAGAGGTCTGGGCTGAATTTCAGCTGGCATTCCACCTTACTTTGTTTTCCTTGCTCTTTCAGCACAAGTCAGTGCAAGCTGAAGCCCATTCTTTTGGCTTCTTCAGTGCTGCCACTGGGAGCTGCGGTAGGCTGAGGAAACAGCTATCATTTTCTGATGGCTCTGAGGTGTGCTAAGAGGGCTGGAGGGTTGCCACAGCAAGACCTGTCAGAGATCACACATTTCAAGGTGGACAGAAGTGGCAGCTCACATGAGGTGGGGGCTTCTCTTTCCCAGGCACCTACGAAGAGACCTCATCTTCCCCTCCTGTCATTCTCAAAAGCTGCTGCTACATTCCACCTTCTCTCCTCACTTATACTTAAAGCAAACCTGAACGCAAACATTCAGACATCTTCTAAATATAATATTAATAAAAGTAAATACAAAAGATACTCTGTCCTGCTGTTAAAAGAGAAAAGAGAATCCTGTATTGCTTTCACTGCATCCCCACTCAATAACTGTCATGTTTCCTTGGAGTACAAGGAATTACATAGCTCATAACAACAGCAGTGCTGCTGCTTACTGTCTCTCCCAGTCAGAAATAGGTTCCTGTGAAAGGAAAAAGCCAGATTAGAGAATGCTGTCTCTAAATGAGTTCAAATAATCTGTATTCATGGGCTGGTGGGTTTAATGTAGCAGCCTTTCACCTCCGCCAATAGGGTTAAAGAAAGGTTTGGGGCCCAAATCATTTGTATTGCCCTCCATCTCAAATTTGACATAATAATTGAATGTCTGAATGAAACAAAAATGAACATGTCCAAACAGCACGAGAGGTCAGTGTCGGGCACTTCCCCAATGAACTCAGGAGTGAACTGAAGGCATTGAGGCAGTGCTGCTTCCAAAGCCCAGAGCAGTCCTCTCCTCACTGTTCCTGCCAATGGCCCAACGCCGAGGGGATCTTTAAGTGAAGGTCCATAGCGTTCAGTTATGGAAGTAATGCCCCTCGGCCTTAGGCCAGCCAAATGAGCTGTAGGATCAACACGTGGTAGGTTATGCCTTTAGCGTCACGGCTGAATCTGTTCAGACAAAATAATAACAATAATAATAATAATAGTATTAATGAATGAAGCAAATGGCCTGCCAGGGGCATGTGCCATTAATGCAGCATTGTTAACAGAGCCTGAGTTTGCACAGCACCTTGAGCAAGGGAGCTTTGGCTTGCCTGTGGCAGTCTGGAGGTAAAAATAATAATGAGAAACAAACCAAACTTTCTCACAAGAGTCCTGAAATGAACCAAATATGTTTTTGATATTCAAAAGGGATTTTTTTTTATTCCAATGTAGCCAACTGTGTCTCTTTGATCTTCAGCCCAAAGCTTGAAGAAAGGCAGCCTGCACTTTGATTCTAAGCTCAAGAGAAAGCACAGCGTCACAAAACCTTCACACGCTTTCCAGCCCAGCACTGCCTTGCCAAAGTATATACGAAAGGAAATGTTTAAAGGAAAAAAATAGCCTAATCTTAGACATATTACTCGAGACTGCCATTGTCAAGTTCCTCACATTGTCAAAAGATAGCACCAAGCCTTCTGTGGCTGCATGCAGTCACGTGGCACAGATGGAGGGATGATGTTCTGAGCACATCTGTCTAGAAGATCCATTGAGGCATTCTCACACTGCGCTCCACAGAAAGCTGTGACATGTCGAGGATCACACATCCCTACCCTTCTCATCCTGTCCCACCACTCCCTCCCACTTCTCCATCCTTCATTGGGAAGTTTTCAGCACACCAGCTCCCCACCCTGCCCCATTCTCACTAGTCATCCTCTGCTACTTGCACATTACATACCTTACTTGCCCTTAATTACATTGTCAGAAAGCATACAGATTTAGTTAAACTACTAGGAAGAGAATAATAAGGCTCCTGTAAAACCTCCAGTCTTTGTAAAGATGAGGAGAATGCTGTATTAGTGGGGTACTGCTTATTTCACTGTACAGACTATTACACTACTCTCATGGAATTAACCTGCTGTATTTAAGAAATCTTCTTTGGAGGAAGCTAAACTCAAAGGCCAAGACTTCTAGAAAAGCTCTGCCTCCCACTACCACTGAATTTTTCCAAAGAGCTTAATTCTTGGAGCAGCTACAAAAGGGCCTAGCTGTTTGAAAATGGCCCGAGACTCCTCAGTTCTCATGGAGTACGCAATGCTGCTGGCTATTATGCTCTATTCAGACAATGGGTATGTCATGGAGCACATAACCACTGGATAATCCAACCCAGATAGCTCTGTGGAAACAAAACCAACAAAAAAGCCCTGCCTGGGATTGCAGGGCAGCATTAGGTGGGGCATAAACTGGGAAAACCACATTCCAGAGCACAGAGCATGTCTCCCGCAAGTCAACTTTAGAAAAATGTGACTGATGCAGCTCAGACATACTAGCTGAAGTTCAGGGAGACGGATGAAAGGGTAAAGATGCAGGATAAATTCATCAGATGTCTCCATAAATCATTCTTATAGTTCACATTTGTTCTCTGCCTGTCATTACTTACATTTCTAAAGCCACTGGGTGCCTTGGTACACTGGATCTAATAAAAAGGAAGATAAATTTTAACATCCTTTTTTGAAACATCTTAAAATGATCTAGCTTTCTTCTGAATGCTAATGGCAAGTGTTACGAGAAATGCGCTGTCTCAAACCAATTCACCAGAGCTAAATGGAGCCCTGCAGGAACCCAAAGTTTCACAGTCCTGTTTCATCCTCCTGATGCCTCCCTCAACTGGTATAAAAGATTTTATTCCTGGCCCTAATGTTCTGGCAGCCTTAACTTTGTCATTGAATCCCACCACTGCTTCTCCCAAACCCTCTGACTCAGGGGCGAAATTCCATACTTGAGAGAAGGAGGAAATAGTTTGGCCATTGGTAGTTTGGAAAAGAATCTGAGCTGCCTGACAGCTGCTCGGAGACACGAGATGCCAGAGGGGTCCCGGTGGAGCACACACTACTATGCAAGCGCACACAAAATTATTCAAGTTTCTCTCTCTGAAGTTTCACATTTAATAAAAGAGAGCAAGCAGGATATGCAGAGAATTCTTGGGTTGTATCAGCAGCTAATGGCTCTCACTCCGCCCTGAGAACCCAGCAACAACAAGGAACCGCATCGGCAGGGACAGCCATCCTGCAACAGGTGAGGAGCATGCTGCTGTATCGCTGGAGCTGCTCCACCACAGAAGCAAAGGCCTCCGTCAGAGAGCTTAATCCGTCGCAGGTTATACAAAACAAATGACTGCACAAGTGAGCAATTAAGAGAGCATTCCACAGCCGGCCCTGGGACAGACTGGCCTTGCCTTGATTAATTAGGTTCAAAGGGGCAAGGCTAACCTCCCAGTCCCCTGAGAAGGAGACCACTTAGCCCCTTTAAAAAATAAATAAATAAAAATCCAGCGTTCTAATTTAACACTTGAGCATCAGTTAAACAGCTGCTAAAACACTGAAACAATTACTCAAGACTGACCTACATTCAATTGTATCACTTTATTACATTCAGAAAAAAAACTTAATTAAGCTTCTGTTACTTAATAAAAGCAAATAAAATCCTCCATTTTATGACAAGGAGCTACACTGTTGCAGCCACGTGAAGCTTTTGGATCTTGCAGTGGGATCTCCCAAGAGAATGCACCTACCTCCATCACACCTCTCCCTGCTGCACTCAAGGGCTAAGAAGATACAGGATATTTTGATGCATTTTCCCATCTCGCCTGATTCACATCCCAGTAGGTGAACACCATTTACAGGCCCTATGGAACATCAGCAGGGTACGAGGTGGGAAGCAGGAGTGTACAACCAAGCGTATGCCTCTATTAAAAACTGCACACAAGAAGAGTTTCACTAGTCCCCAAACAGTCCACTTAAGACCTCTCTTGAATTGAAACATTTTTACCTCTCTCTAATAAAAGGACCAGTCCATGCATGTGAGCCATAGGGTTACGCATCTTGGAGCTCCTCTCCCCTCCACAGGCTGATCAGAAACACCTGGCTGCCAACACACCCATTTGCTTGGCACCGTTGTTCTCCTTAGCTAACATGATTCATCTCAACAGCTCACCCAAATTAAGCACGCTGCAACACCTTGCAGGCTTACAAATCACAGAAAGCTCCGAAGCCCCATAAGGACCATAAAGCAGAGCATACTGCTCTGACCTCACACCTACTTTGTTCCTACTCTTTAGTTTCACAGATGCATATTTCATTGAGGATCTGAAAGTCAGATTTAATTCTATATATGGCCATCAGTCCTTTGTTTATATCTTCAAAAGAACACTTTTGTGTTATTATGGGGTAGGGTCTGGTTTCTTCCCTTTGCAACGGGTTCCACTTTTTCTTGGTAATGGAGGAAGCACTTCGACAGGGGCTGAAAATGGCATCCTATCTTCTTAGTGAATGCTAGACTGCTAGAGTTAAGTACCAGGCAGACTCCGTTGTTATCTGGCTTGAAGATTTGACCTCATTTATGTATAGGTGAGAGCAGCAATGGAAAAAAATGAGACATTCAGTTCCATGTAATGCCATTAAAATTGTGATGACTTCAAATCCTGAAGCACTTCAGTAGTCCATTTTGCAGCCTGGCTCTTTGAACTATTTTGACAGTAAAATAGAAGAATGGTGGTGAATGGTATCTCAGGTGCTGCAGTAAGCAGTCAAGGTGAGGATGTCTCAGCTTCAGGGTTAAAGAAACAATCCTTATACTCACTACTGCTAACCCTGACAAACTAAATATAATAGGTAAAAGTCAACATTTTATTTTCTTCAGCTGACCAATTAAGAGATCTCCTTTGTCCCTACCAAGCCTCCTATCTGTCAGTTCCTGGAAGCACACAGCCCAGGAAGGAGATGCTTCAGCTCTGCAGCTAACAACTACCTCCCCTGCAAGTGCCAGGGGCTCAGGCATCGACACTGCGGCCTCTGCCTTTACAAATACTCTGAAACCTCACTCAAAAATCTAGGTTCATTTCACTTATTCCAACGTGATTGAGTAAATAAATAATGCTATGAATGCACTGCACACCATTTGTCAAACCATTTGTCATTTCCGATCTTTCACTGCTCATGCAGTAAAACTATGCAGGATTTTATTCCAACCTCCCTTGCAGGTGTGATGAATGCTTTATTTATCCAGCAGCATTTCATCATGCAGAACTGTTACCATGCAAATATAGGCCTTTAGGTCCCTGCGCGGTGTAAGCAGAAGGTGTAAAGAGAGGTGAAAACTAGAAGCAGTGCCATAATTAAAGTCAACGGGGGAATACAGTTCAGCTAAAATTGGGAAAAGTATGCCAGAGAAAACATACTTCTCCAGAAAATGGGCCCACTCTCCATCATAATGCAAGTTAGAAAACATGGACCTGATCTCTAACACCATTTCAGAGGTCAGTGTAACACTGTCAGGCCATGCTTAGCTTATCAATGCACTCATCACACTGGTACTCAATGTTTCTAGCAAGTGCATTATTTCCAGGCAGATCATCTCCTATTGACTCTCCCCAGTCAAAATTTTGGCTCAGGAATGAAAAACCTGGAAACAGGTGCTGCTCAAAGTCACCACAGCTGAATGAGCGAGGTAGAAATTCCCTCAGGCAGCCTCTTCTAGTGGCTGGAAGACCGGGTGGGGAGCAGCAATGGGGCTCTCCTATGAGTTCTGCTACGAGGCAGTGAGCATCACTCATATTTCTCCATCTGGAAAATGGAAAGCATTATGCTGACCTCCCACAAAACCTTTTGAGATCCTTAGATGAAAAAACACTGTTACTTACTGAAGTAAATCTACTGCCTAATGCTACTGAGAGATCTGCAAGGACTCCTTTGGAAGCAAAGCACTGCTGAGATTAAGGGCATCAGAATATGCCCTCAGTTTCTACTTTGCATCACAGTCACCGCAGTGAGGCTCGGAGTGCACTGGATGTATGGAGTACACCAAATGCATCCCTGTATTACAGGAGCGTCACATTCGTTTGAAACAAGCCAGTATGTAGTAAAGGCACAAAAGAACAGCACTGCACAAACTGCCCTGAGAAGGAATCTCTGAAGAGCACGGGAGCAAAATCTCGTTGACATAATTTTCCTGGCAACTCCTGCTTGCCTTAGATGACCTGCAGCAAAGGCTCCCACCAGGTTTCATATCTTTGAGCTAGTGGGAGAAAAAAAGGTGAATGAAACAGCTATTTGATTTTGGTTGATTTTGGATACCTCCATATCAAGTCTCTGATTCCAACACTTCTTTTAATTTCAAGGGGGGGGTGTTCAAAAAGAACTGTGTAAAGACATCAGAATCATGTTTATTGCCTAAGCAATAAAAGATTAGAATTGACAAATGGAGAGGTTTTTGGAGACACAGATGCTACAATCATTTTAATATAATTTGGATTTCCAAATCAGTAATTACTCTATCACATATTTATAATTTTGTAGATGCTACTAGAAATGCTGATGTCTTTTTCTATGCATAGTAATGAGCAACAACAAGGGCTGTTAATATAAAGGCTGTGATGTTTGTATTCATATGTAAATAGGTTATGTAAACGTTTTAGACATTTCTCACTAAAACGCTGAGTTCTACTCAAAGTGGCTCTATTCCTAAGCTAGAAAATCGCACTCTGCACAGAAATTGTTTGCTGGTCTGTCAGCAGAACTGCCAAAGCAGCGCACTGAATTTATGGGAGGATTTACACCTCTCCATTAGTGATGATATCAAAGCAATTGGCAACCTATCAATGCCCAGACAAGTATAAGTCAGGCTGATATGTAGAAATTTGCACACACATTCAGCATGCACAAGTCTGAGTACATACGCATAAGCACAGGCATCTATTCTGGGAGACTACCTGAAGAATGCAGTAGTTTTAGCTTGTTTAATTAAGCCAATACAAACCCCTGGTTAAGAGTAAAACGATGTTTAGTTTCTACCTGTTCCCAACTGACTTATGATAAAACTGAATAAAGCATATTAGAACAGCAACATTTCTCCCAGGAAGACTAAACTACAGGAAATGAAAACCAGAACTTGATGCAACTCCAAACAATGCTTTAGACAGAAGGAAAAAAAAAAAAACAAAAAAAGGTGGGGTAAAATGCCCTAGGACACCCTCTTACCATAGGGTCTCTCAGCTTTTAAAAAAATACGAATAACTCTCATGAACTTTGGTGAGATTGGTTCTTACCTATGAGATGCAGAGAACTGTATCAACAAACTTTTTCTTTGGTTTAACAAATCACATCCAGCTTCATCACTTTCTCTTCATCTTGAAGGTATTAGCAAAGACTTTGGAAAAAAACCTTGGAGAGCTCTCAGCTCTGCTACAGCACACAAGTAACTCCCATTTGTGCAAAAGAATAGATGGCTTCTCTTCATCAGCAAAAACAAAATGGAAATGACAAGGAAGCAAATTTCGTGCAGTTGCTCCAGCAACTTTCAGCATCTTCAACTACCTAGAAATACCTAAAGAGTACTTTCAAGATCTATTCAGTCCTTCACTTTTGAAGAGGCTGCCAAAAGCTGCTGGAGTACTTTCCGGCATTTTGACCTTGCTCTCCCTGCTCCTCCTTCCTCCTCAGTTTCTCCCTGTTCCACTTGGAGGATCTCCTGCTCAGCTCCTAGAACTGCATTACCACATTAAGGCGCAGCACTGCTCATTCTGCCCTTCTACCTGCTGCCCTGCACAACACAGCAGCACAGTGCCATAAGAGAACACTGGTCGATCACTTACTGCCATTTCACTGGTGGGATGCACTGATGTAGGATGACCTATGACATACATGAGGCAATTTCTACTGGAAATAGAGGAAGGAATCAAGAAAGAAAGAAGAAATAAAACAACAGAAGCAAACTAGGAAGATAGCCCTGCAGGAAAAGCATAATAAATTTCTCCATTCAAGAGCATGGACTCCACTGTGTCCCTGCCAAGAACTCGTATGGGTAAAATTAAGAGGACTACTGACTAGGCGAGTAAATCCACGCCTGCTTTTTTTTGGAAGGAAAGAAGTTCACCTTGGCAAGACTCTAGTTGTACTCCGGTGTAGTAAACGGAGATTTCAGCAGAGTTATTGCAGGCCCTCAGCACAGGAACTCTGCAGTGAATCAAACCCACAGTGGTTTTGTACCTACAATCAAGTTTGGAGCACCATGATGCCAACTGCTAGATTTTTTCCCTTTTGAAGGGACACTTGTGGGATGTGATAAATGACCAGCACTTTCTCATGATTATATAGGTGTTATAACTTGGTTGCATTTAGGAAAAAAACAAAAACAGAGACATGAAAGTCATTTTCCCTGTTCACCTGGAACTTGTTACATCAAGTGAAATAATGGACGAGCATTCACAGCAAAATGAAAGCCTTTTGCTCCAGTTTGGTGAACCTTCACCTATAAATTTCAAGAAGAAAAAGTAAATAATGGGACATAAGTCACATCTGTGCACCAGTGCTGGTGATCTGACATCACTATGCTACTTCTTTACAGCTGTACACTTAACGAATCTGATCAGATTAATCATTGCTTGTTTCCAACAAGAACAATTATTTTTACCGCAACAGTCTGATGAGAGATTTCCATTAGGGGACCGAAGATCCATCTGATTTTGTAACCTGATGAGCTTGTACCATAGCCTGCAGGTGTAACCATATTAAAACTAAACCAACTCAACACCATCACGCACAAATGAGAGTGATAAAAGAGGGCTTTTTCTGATGGCGCTTTCCTCATCCTCTCTGCAACACTGCCTATCCTGGCAGAATAAATTATTTGCTAATAGAGCTGTCCTCAATTTATGAGCCCTAGAGGTGCGGCACAACTTCCCCCTATGCTGAAGACCAGCATAACTGCAATGGCAGAACTGCCTAATGCAGACCAGACCACAGATAGATGTCCTGTGATTGCTAAACGCTTCCCCAGATGTCAGGAAAATCCCACTCAGCTTGTGGCTCCTCTGGTGACAATGTACAGTTAAACATCTGCTCTTAAGACTATCCCTCCGCATTACTCTGGAGCATAATTACAAGGGCAGAAAGCTGGAATCACCCTCTCCACCCACACCAAATCCTCTCCTGCACTGCCTGCCCTTCCTATATTGCCTTCCACTTCAGGCAGATGCAAACCTATTCCTATCTCACCAATAAAAAAAACTTACAATAGCCTGTGGAAAAGCTAAGAAATTACTTTCTCCCTTTCTTTCAGTTATAGCTGCTATGTTTTCTTGCAAAAGAGATAACGTAAGAAAAGATATTAAGGTCCCAATTGATTCATCCTAAATCCACTTGGCTGTAGGTGACAGAGAAAGCAGGAAGGAAAGCTAAAGCAGGAGAAAGCTCATCATTTTGTACCACGCTTCAGAGGGCTGCAAGGAACATCCGTCTTGTCAATTCATCTGTTTCATCAAAGAAGTTCAATCAAAGTGCAGTTCTAGAAACCAAAGGCTAACGTGGACAAATGATAATAATAATTAAACCGCTCAAATAATCTGTAGCTTGTCTGTCATCTGCTCCTAAGTATGCTGGGGGTTTGAGATAGTTTTATCCATTTTTTCTTGCACATTTAGACAGCTGGATCCTTAGAGATCCCTTGCAGCTGCCATTGATTCCCAGTGAGTGCAGAGCTGCTCCCTACCACTGCACTGCTCCAGCCTCCACTCCCCTTTAGGCACTCATATGCATCCATACCAACTGACAGCTATGCTGTTCCTTATCAACACAGGTGAATCAAAGTTGTATAGACAGTCCAAGATTTTTGATGGACTATTTTCCCATGGAAAATGATGAACTACTGAACCAAAGCAGCGCATAGGAACCTAACAGTTGCATTCCGTCATTTATGAAAACATTTTTTAGTTTAAAATGTATCCTACGTCGTCTTATTAAAATTAGTAATGTAGCTTTGAAAAGCAAAACATTCTGATTCAACAGACATATTTCTTTCAATGGGAAACTAGTTTTATGGAAAATTTATAAATGTTTGATCTTGAGCCAAGACAGATTTGTTGGACACTGTCATGCAATGGCAGAAATTCCTGCAGCACAGAACACTCAGTCTCCAGGCAACTCCAAGGATCACTTTGCTTTCCTCACATCTTTTAACTCAATATACAGTTGCTCTCCAGCAGCTGAGTGTGTTTGCAGCAAATGTCAAGTAATGCAGCCCTCTTTCATAGCATGTGGATACCTCAAACTGACCTGAGACTACCACAGGTTCTCTAAATATATATATATATACGTATTTTTGAGAGTTACAGTAGTCACCCATCCCTAGTACTTTGCTGACCAGTCATAAACCCTTCCTTGGTTTCCAATTTTTTTTTTATCAGATTTCAAACGCTTGGCTGAATAGGTTTGCAGGCATTAAAATGCAAAAGGAAACACAGTTGTGATCATGAGAGCATCACAGTCTTGGAGGAACGAGGCACAGTGACAGTGTGAGTCTTCTGCAGGAAGCTGGCTCAGAAAGGGGAAAATAAACTTTGGATTGGTCCAACTACATCACAGCACCTTTTAACGTGTATACCTCTGAGCATTCAGCTTTCATAACAGCATCCTCATTTTGAAAAAAGGAGTTATATGGCTTTAAGTTGTACCAGGGCAGGTTTAGGTTTGATACTTGAAAAAAATTCTTCTCAGGAAGAGTGGTGATGCAGTGACACAGGCTGCCCAGGGAGGCGGTGCAGTCACCATTCCTGGAGGTGTTCAGGAGACAGAGATGTGGAACTGAGGAACACAGTCAGTGGGTACGGCGGGGATGGGCTGGGGGTTGGACTGGATGATCTTAGTCATCTTTTTCAACCTTAATGATACTATATTTTGATACTATAATTTCTCCTTCCCCCAAAACTCTGCACTCCTCAGCTGCAGAAACACAAGGGCACACACCCTACCACCACCACACAGTTGGCACTGCTGCTACGATTACCACCTCTGAGGATAACCCTGCTCCTGCCACAGCCTTTGAGTGTGGCTGACATTTGCTGGGCTTGTTTTGGAGGGAGGCCTCATCAACAGGACATAGCTCTGGAGCTCTGTGGGGCTAAGGGGAGCTGAACACTTGTCAGAGAGCAGAGTAAGAAAACTGGGCAGAGAAGGGATTCCTTTGGTGCCTCCAAATACCAACACTGAGAATCAGACGGGAAACCGAAGCACAGCCATAGGCCAGCCACGATCTTTTTAAGAGCATGTTCATACTATTTTGATGAAACCTGGTTTGTTCACGTTTTCTTCCAGATCCACACATTTTTGATTTTAAACACTACAACCTTGGTCACACTAGTAGACATTTTTGCTTTTTTTTTTTTTTTTTGTCTCCTGCTTATCCTTCAGTCATCCTTGTGAATTGGAAATGTGCTGGCAAGAGCATATAATCTAGCATGTTGCAATGACAACTGCTAGTTATTATGAGCTGCTACAGCACCACTTACTCAAACATCCAAGAAGAACAATTTCACTTCCCACCTTACATTGCTTCTTAGGATACACACTGATATCAATGCTATGCAATATCCAGTTAAAATCACACATTAGAAATATAAGCTTCTACCTGCTTGACCCCTGGTTTTATCACTGATGAGCAGATAAATCAAAGTAATGATTTTTTTTTTTTTTTAAATATCTGCTTCTAAACACATCCTACTGAATGTTGTTTTCACTTGGGTCGGGAGATGGCTATAAAATACATTAGACATTTGCTTTTGCAGACTTGGAAAGGGATTTAATCAGTACATGAATGAGGCTTAAAGAAACAGAAAGCTTCCTAATGCAAATGCAGCTGTGACTGATAAGAAGGACAATGGACAGAAATCCTTGACTTGATTAACTTATTGACCTAGAAAGAGGGATGTGTCTCATTCCAGCAGCGCAGAACAGAGAAACACTCATTAACTGTTCCATTCAGCTGAAAGGAGCCCCGCGCTCACTTCCGCACCCAAAGGAGCCATTCACCAGAAACTTGGACACACTAGGGAAGCCTTTCTTTCAGTTTCTGGCTGCACAATATCAAACAGGGGGACAGACCTCACATAAATAAGTGTCTTTCTCTCCCCCCCATCCCTGCTTTGGCTTTTCAGAGGATTCAGCTGGTCCTAAACCACAT
This sequence comes from Tragopan temminckii, assembly GCA_028571105.1. Taxonomy (NCBI): domain Eukaryota; kingdom Metazoa; phylum Chordata; class Aves; order Galliformes; family Phasianidae; genus Tragopan; species Tragopan temminckii. The sequence goes on along the minus strand of JAOWBP010002392.1, from coordinate 17,950,208 downwards.
ACAGTAAGAAAGATTATTTCAAAAGGGCTTAATTCACTTTGATGTGTTGTTTTGTTTTAATGGGATGCCTTTTCTGAAGGCACATGAGGCCTGTTAACTATTTCCACTCTGCACACACGCTGTGTATGTATTGTCATTATCGTACAAGAAAAAGAAGAATTCAGCAAGCTAATCTTAGCAATGCTTTTTAAAATATTTCATACATATCTTACACCTTCAAAGCCATGTGGACAGCAGCTAATTAAATCTTTCAACTCTGCTCTGATACAGGTAGGTTAAGTGCAGTTACCTCCATTCTGCAGGTGGAAGGCGAGAAACAACACGGCATGTGCCAGAATTTGTAGAGGCTGCGGGCAGTTGGTACACCAGCTCCTGGCTCAGAGCATCCACCCCAATACCACGCAAAGCTGAGTGGGCAGAGGGGTCACAGCTTGTAACAGGAGGTCAGGCACTAGGAGCGGACAACGATCCAGAGCCAGAACACTGACCTCGAGGAGACCCCCACAGAGCAATGCTGTACAACTGCATGGTTTTACACAGAAAGAAAAGCATGGAGGTTTCATCAATTAGGTAGTACAAGAGAATGCAAAATAAAGAGGGGAGAAGGGGACAGACTACTGCATGGAGAGCCCTAACGTGGGAGTGTTTTCTCCAGAGTGCCCAAAGGCTGGCTCACATTCCTGCCCTAGCTACTGTGGGGCTGATTGGCATGCAGGAGGCTGGGAAGCCAGAAGTGTAACAGATCTGGAAGAGAAGCCTGATCTTCCTTATCTCGTCACTGTGGTCCCGTGCCTCCAAATGACAGGGGTTTTGAAAATTAATTAACATTCTGAAAGGAGAATCTGACCGTAAGAGCAGGTTTCTAATTAGCTACAGCTTGCGCTGGCAGCCTGCTTAAGAGTCAAGGCTGATCCTGCTGACTGCACAGGGTGCGGGCCCTGGCCAAGCCTAAAACAAACAAACCTGAGACTGCTTGCTTGTGATTCCTGGATAGCAGGACAAAAAGAGCACTCTAACATTGGCTGCTTCAGTTGCAGTGCATCTCCAAGGATACTAGCAGCGCTTCCTACAAATTGACATGAACACTTCTGAATACCTATATGAGCCTAACTCTTTGTCTCATTTCATAACAGAAGCGTAAAAAAAAATAGCATAAACCGTCATAAGGCTTCACCTGAGCTTCAGCTCTGTTCAGAGAACATCACTAAGCACAACTCATGCTGCGCTAAGGATGCAGGAGGGATGGGATAAAGGTGTGGGAAGCAGTGGCAATGCCAGGACTCTTCAATGGATGGAGCTCTTCTGCAACCCTAGGCTGGTACAGTACGAGTTCAGTATCTTTGATGGTCAAAGGAGCAACAGAGACCTTCAGGGGCTCATACACTGGTGACAGCCTCTTTTGGAGGGGTCCAAATGTAGTCTTTCCTGAATCAGAATTACATTCAGGAAAAGCTGGAGCACAAGAGAGAGCTGATGGAGAACTAGAGCTGGTACTAGGAGCTAGGCAATACATAGGGAAAGGCACCGAGAAACAGGGAAGCCGAAGAGCACCTCAGCATATCTCAAGAATGCATGACTGGCTGCAGAGCATGACAGGACAATGAAGGCAGAATGAGGTGCATGGGGAGCAGACCAGCTTGAGAGCATGCAGCATTCAGAGGGCAGCAGCCAAGCTTCTGGCACGAGGAAAGCAGCGGTCACACAGTGGGACCCTTTGTGGCAAAGAGTGGTGCGTGCTGGCTGCCCCTGCCAGTTGCCCAGCTCAGCACAAGGGGTTGGATGGGTGGGAACATGTGAGGTGTAGAGAGAAAAGGAACTATGGCTTGGGCTAGGTGGGAAGGCGCTGGGCAAAAAGACTGTGGAAGTGGAGATGGCAAGGAGAAACACACCACGTAGCTAAGATAAACCCAAAAACCTGAAAAATGTGTAAGAAGAAAGGAGGTAATCAAGGCAACTTGACGTAGAAACGGAATGGAGGACCTGACACAAATCTAAAAGGATAAGCTAGCTGGGGGCAAAGGAAAGGGGGAGGAGAGATTTATAAGTTTGGAACAAATCACTTAATTACACATGGAACAAATAAAGCTTTCACCTAAACCCTACTTCTTACCACAGCTGCAGATAGTTTGGTGTGATAATGAGTCCATGGGGCTCACCCAGCAAATGTGACTGCAGCCAGCAAACCCAAACCACAGACTGTTAGCAGCCAGGAGAGGCAGGTTGGAACCCCAGGAGCAACAGGGCTCAGTGGAACAGTCACCATATGGGTATCTGGAGGCAAACACCCAAACAAGCTGGCCCTAAATAAGGAGCACAGATATAGTGAGAGAAAGAGTCTGTAACTACAGTCTAAAAAGAAGGAGGGGGAAAAAAATCACTATCACCCCCTAAAGAAAGCTCGAATATTGTTTAATTCAAAGCAAAATGATTGAAAAATTGCAGGAACCTCTCTAATCCCATCACTGCCACCTTATTTTCCAGCCACCTTATCTAATCTTTTTTCAGCAGAGAGAGAAAAAAAGGTTTTATTAATTGAATTAATAAAATCCCTTGTTGACTCCAGTCCATCCTTGGTGATAATAAATCCTTTCCAGATGGATTGTAATTTCCATTTAATCTTTTATTCCTCTGCCAATCAGCAACCCACCCGGCATGAGAACTCCTTTCTGGCTATCACTGGCATGGTGTTAGATGCTCTTCAAAGGGCCTAAGAACCCTTAAGGGGGCACTTGGGGAAGATAACGCTAATTTAATAAAGGTAGGAATTTAAAGGTGATGAGTTAATACTGCATTAAGACAACACACGGATTCTCCCAGTCAGAATTAAAGAGGCCTTAATTGGGTTTAGAACATTTTGGAAAGGAAGTGCTTGACATAAATTCTCCTCTTTACTGAGAAAATGAAACAAGCCACAAAGATTCAGAGGCGTTTCTCCATACTGATGGAGGCAGCCATAACAGCCCTTTAAGTTACTTTAATTAATCCACTTAAGAACACATTCAAATCAGTTGCATTTAGCATCCTCCCATAGATTATGCAGTGAATTGGGCCCCACCCCTCAGCAGTATCTGAAAACCTCTCTTCCTAAAAGTTATCCAAAGATAGCACAGTCTGCTAACATAAGCTTGATTCAAAGACTGGAGGCTTAGATTTCAAAATGTGTTCCGTGTTCACATTCAACCTCCAGCTCTTTACTATTACAAATCATGCTTATTGGGGTTGCTCAGTATTGTCACAAGCATGTGTCTGCATTGCTAAATTACTTACTAAGGCTGCTTTTGCACATTCTTTAGAAAGCTGTATTAATAGCACAATCGAAGTTTGCAGGAAGCAAGTAAGAAATGCCATTCTTATAATTTAAAAAGAAGAGAGACTATGGACAATCAAGAGCAGAAAATCCTATTTCAGAGCCGCAGCTCTGGGTACGCAAATCATTAATGAAGCCCGTGTACGGCACAAGGTTCAGTCCTCCAGTTGTACCAATAGCTGAGCTCCACCAAGGGTAGGATGCCAGTAGCTCCCTGTCCTCTTCCTCCCCCCTACCTCACAGAGCAGCCCCAAGAAGACCCACAAATTCAGGGAAAGAGTGAAAATAATTTTATTTTTTTTTTTATCGTTTTGTCATCGCTAATGCTTCCCTGTGCCAACTCAAAAGAACAAGCTCCTTCCCTGTTCAAGGATAGTTGAGGGATTAACAAAGGATTACCTCGCTGTGACTGTACTGCACAATACCAACTCCTGAACCCAAAGCACACCCAGAGAAAATATTTCTTTAAAAACACAGGAGGGACAGAGAGAGGGGGAGATACCAAAAATCCCTGAAAAAAATAAATAATAATAATAATAATCTCAAAGCCACTTGCTTGTCGGAAAAAACATAAATAAATGCCATAACTTATCATTTTCAGGAGGGAACACGCTGTTAAATTTTGACTGGTCCCTCAGATGGGCTACTTCAGAAAAACAGAAGCAACGGGGTCTTTTAGGGTTGATGCAAGCTGGCTGTATAGCTGCATGCTTTTCACAACGAGGTCGCTATGGCAGAGGGGGGCTGCAAAACTCAAAGGAACTGCTGGAACCAGGGGGAATCAGCAGTGAGCTGGGCTTGGTTAGACCAAAGGTTTAGATTTCCATCCAGAAGAGAAAAAACACAGTTCATGCAATTTGGGATAGAAACCATCTCTTTCTTCCTGGCTTAACAGTTTCAAAGCAACTCCAGTTCCATTAACTTACCTATGTTTAACTGTCAGAGTCACATAAAAGCAAGAAAAAGCAGCACTGAAAGCCATAATGAACTAGCATGCTAAATGAGATCTGACTCCTTTCTTTAGTGGTCACTTAACTCTGCATTGAGCCAATGAAAATAATGTTTATTTAAAGGACTAATAAAGAACAGCCTTAATAAAATAAATCATGTTTATTTTGCCTAATTATTTTTCCCGTTTCCTTGAATGATTTGCCTATGCTTATTGAAATGCCATTACCAAGCACCTGTGGGTAGACAGCTAATGATTTTAATAGGGACAGTGTTTTAAGCATTGTGTTCAGATGTTAATCACATCTGTACAAAAATCACATTCCTAATAATAGAATTTAATTCTGTTCATATTTGTACCGAGCAGTTACATACAGGGCTATGCTAGTACCGGCTACCTAGTTTGAAACACAGCTTTGTTTATCCTGTAGGTGTATGCATACAAACACAAACATTTCTGTTTCTCAAAGCACATACATAAAATACATACACATGTAATACAAAGGTACAACATTTTCAAGAAAATGCCATTCAACAAACTAAACAAGTGAGGATTCAGAGTATGACTGCCTATAACACAACAGCACGTGTAAGGCTGCTTCCTATACAGATTTCCTAGAAGTTCTGTCTGGATGACTCTGAGGGCTGCGTGTGCATCCACAATCTGAATGTGGGGATGTCTGGGCAGCTGGTGGCCCAGCTGGAGCTACCGCGTGTCCAGTAATCTCAGCTGTGCACACTGCACAGGCATCAGTGAAACCACACAGCATGTGCACAACAGGTCTGCTTGTTTAGAGAAATAGTGGGCTTAAGGCACATGCATGAGGAAACTCATGCATCCAAATGCACACTTACAGGCAGCATTCAGTTGACTTTCTGAGAAGGAGAGATCAAGCAGAAAGCCATGGACACGAAGCTGAGAGCTTCCTGTACTGCATCACCGAATCACAACTTCACAGACACCTGGGACAGGGTTACAGTACCTCTAAGAGTCCGGGCAAGGAAATCCTCAATGCTACAGACGGACACTAACATTTTTCTCCATTTTCATTCAGTTAAGAAAATACTTATCTGGTTAAATGCAAACCCCCAATTCTAACACACAATTTCCATTTCAAAAATTTGAAATAAAAACCAGTGATTTATTAAGCTAAACTAGAATCAAACACAGTACACTAGGATGCTTCTGATTTAAAGCATCTGAGGGAACAGTATGACGACAAAAATCTATCATACATTTCTCAAGTGCAGAAAAAGACAGCTGAGAAAATCTGACACACTTGCCATATTGGGAATTCTGTGCAAAATAGTTCTCATTTCCCTCTCTTCCTCTAGCTGTCAGAATGAAAAACTGGGAAGCATTTACCCAAAGACTGGCAGAGTCTGTCAAAGATTTAGCAGTATAATTGATGGGAAATCTAGTGTGTTTAGACAGCACTGCCTGAAATTAGCCTCTACACCACAGCTTGCCAAAATTCTTATGCCATTACAAAACATGTCCAAGGAAAGTGGTCCAAGTTCTGGCAGCTTGCAATGGCAGCTTGTTTGGATATGACCAAAGCAGCTTCATCCAAATACAGAACACAGATTCACTCCACAAATGATTAAAACTGGATGTGTGGCCAGTGACATGTAAATGATACGCCATTAAACAAGAGGCATGCGGCAGGTGATATTCAATAATAAGTTTGTGTATATTATGATGCTATTCATGTGAAAGAAAACCAACAAGAACTTCGAATAAACAATGACATAGCTACCTAAGAAGCCTTCCAACTACTATGGATATTAAGACCATTAATATTCTTGACTTCAACCTGCAAGCTGAGCTTAAGTGCCATTTTACCCCAGCGAAAGTTTGGCCGAGTAATACCAAATATTCAACAAATAGCTTGTAACTCACCACAAAGCCACCTACAAGCTGCTCTTCTGCATCACATTAATAACTTGAGCTACTCAAAATGCTGTTACTTACTCCATCAGCAAGTCCATGCAGATATTGCTCAATCCTCAGCAGATCTAGCAAAATGCAGCAGTTTAATAACAAGCATGGATTATCACTACCACAAACTAGTACAGAGGTTTCGGAATAAAGACACTATTCATTAAGACAAAAGATTCCTGCCATGGAAGATCTCAATATATCAAAAGTGCTCTCAACAAATGCTTGTGATTTAACTGTCTGAAAATTTTTACATTACATTTCCTGCAAGGCACATTTTGCGTGATACATGCAGGTTTATTTAACGTGACCGTTCAGCTTCTGTATACCAAACTATATTACGTCTTCGTGGGGTGTTTTTAACTTTATTTCTTTCAAAGACATCTGTAGGCAGACAGAAGATACACAGCTCTTAGAATACCTACTGGGAGAAAAGCTTTCAAAGATCAAAGAAATGTCTTTGCCTGAAAAACAGAAATGATCACGGTCACCCGAACGGTATCTTTTTTTTTTGGCGTCATTAAAAAACAGAATTGCAACCAAATTCCTCTGTCTGTCTGTCAGCTTGTCACCCAGAACCAAAGCTGTGTCATGCCAATGCAAGCTTCTTGTGCAACGATACCCTAAGACGTAATGGCTTATGGATATAAAGCAAAGCAAGGTTTCTTATTACATATCCCGAGCTATATTAGGCTAGCTTCTCAAACATATTTTTATATATATAAAGAGAGGATGTGTGCTTAAAAGTTAACAGAGTCTAAAAAGTACAAAAGGAAACTGCAAAGGTATTTGAAATATTGATCTCAAAGACATGAAAGTACACACTTACTAAAATTAGTACTGTGATGTGATAAACAACCTCAGATTAACATGTGAGAAAACATTTTTTTTTTTCCAGTGTCTCCCATACCTTAAAGGAGGCTCTGATATGAAAACAAACTCTGCATTAACAGCCAAGCTTTATAGTATTCGTACTTAAGAAGCATTTCCTGCTATTCAATTTTGCATTATTTTCACGGTAACAAACCATACAAACCAACCAAAAATAGGGAATTCTAAAGTGGGAAATGGGGCATGCCTTTATTCCCAGTTAACACTAAGGTGGCAACGTTTTCTTTATATACAATTTTTGCTGGGCTATTTATTCATTGTAATAATAATTGTTTCTTCATTACGCAACACAGCAAAGAAACACAGGGGAAGGTAGGAAGTATTTTGGATGAAGAGTACAGGCAGCGGCTCTCTATTTCAGCATTCTGACAGAAACTCTTCTTATGAAATGGCTGAAATGGAAACAAGATTCACCTGAATCATGTTTTCATTAGGAAGAACCCATGCCAATTGCTAACTGAGCAGTACTGCCAGACGCAAGTGCTCAAACATCATGAGTTAATCCCCTTAAAATTACAAAATTGATTTAAGAAACAAACTATGAAGAAGCAGAGACATTTGCCTTATATCTTGGAGCACAAACCTTTCTCTCAAAGAACATACTTCTGAATAGCTGAAGTGTAAAAATATTGTTTTAAAAATCAAAATGCTCAAATACTACACGCCTTCATCAGACTGAGGAGAAAAAACATTCGGTTTGCCAAAGGTGAGGACACTAGCACTGATATTTCAGAAGACTGTTCCTTGGTTTCTTTCCTCCTTGCAAAGCTGAGATATTATTAAAGCTGGGAATGGCCAGTTTCTCTTACAGAAGCAATGAAGGTCCTGATCTTGCAAAGAGATTGCAAGTGTTTCCAGGACCAGAGCAAATGAACTGAAATCAATGCCTTTTTACAGCTTGCAAGAGCAGGATCATCTGTATTCTCCACAGAAGAGAACCCATTGCAGGCAGACGAGCAAATTAGACATTCTTCGGGTTTGCAAGCTGAGCCTGTTATTTATCATTAACAACTGCAGTAATTATGCTTCAAATAGCCACCTGTTTAAATTACTCAGGTATTTGTACTGCAGTCAGACCACTGGCAAATCTGGGCACTTAGGGTTTCAAGGAATGAAGTCCATAGCTCAGTAATTGAGACAAATCTCACCAAAAACAGAGGGATCCTCAGAGAAACTGTAAACACATGCAGATCGGGGAGCGATTGTGCACACACATTGCTCCACACACAAAGCTTTGTAGAGCACAGATGCAGCCTACCTTCTTGATTGACTTTATTCCTGATTTTCCTTCTTGAGTTCCCAAGCCCAGTGCAACCGCCTTAATACAGAGCTGCTCCTTGACATGCTCTGGCTTCCCAGCCTAAATTCAAACGTTTCCATTTTGCTCCACGTTTCCTTGTCGCAATGCATTTGGTGTTTTCCCATCCCAACCACTGTTCCCAAAAAGACACTGTCAGATTTTGCGCAGAAGAAATCTGCACACAAGTTATTTAGACCACGCATTATCTCTGCCTGGAGAGCACAGCTCTGGAAGGGGATTACATGGCCCTCACAGAAGGCTGATAGAAAGCAACTCAAAGGATTTAATTGTACTCTTTTTAAATGGCTATTTTGGAAACTTCAGCTTTCTTTGGATGAATGTAACTTGTAGCTTATACTTTGTGTGTTGTGATCAAAATACTGCAACGATTTCAAAGCCTTCACGTGCATGTGACAGTGTCGATACTCGACAGGAGTTTGGTCATTAAATGAACTACATTACATTCACTACGCAACTCAGGGAAGGAAACTAGGAAGCCAAACTGACTTGCAAAAAGAGAGGCAAGGATAGCTGTTGGCACCAAATGCATCCTGATAGACTACTAATAGGAAATGCCTTTAACAAATATTTACGGGTTCCAAATAGGATGTGAAGAGCTTCTTGGCATCATAGTAACAACTTCCATTTTCTTAAGATAACACCGTGGTATACCCAAACAAATTCTTGGATACAGAACAGAAATGCTAAGCCTTAGCTCCAGCTACCACTAGCCAGTTTTCCTAGACAAAAGCTTTAGGGCTCCTTCCCACTGCTGGAAAATACCCATGTCTTACTCAAAGTGTTAGCGATTTTATGGCATGTATTTGTTGCCAACTCTCCATCAATTTATTTTCCAACTAATTTAACACATCTTGACTCCGAAGTGTTTTTTATTTTCTCCCCTGCTGATATCACAATGTCAGAGATCAAAGGCTGCTTCCCATCTTCCATCTTGTGCTACACTGAAACAAATTACCAGATACATTACAGAAAATTTGCAGCACTCACCTAAACATGGTCACAAGCAACCCAATAAAGCTTTGAACACATGGCAAAGGCAGGGGCACTGACAGGCTGGAGCTGGCCAAGCAGGCCACTGAACTATGAAAATGTGTCTCCTGTACCAAACAGGCACTTAAATACGTGAGGACTGGAAAGAAAAACCTAAAATCCTACTGAGGAAAAAATAAAAGAAGAGAAAAAGATACAGCAGGTTTCTTTTAGCTTGTTTTAATATAGCTAGTAAAGAGATTTGTAAAGCTTTGGCAGGTCTACACATGTTGTTTTGTGTATTTTTTTTTTTAACCTGTTCTTGCCCACATGTGTAAAGACAGACTTGCAGAACGCTCTAAAGAAAATAATGAGTAAACGTCTATTAAAGACCAGGTCAAGCGTTTCTAGCTCACCTCTCCCCCTTTCAGCACGAGCTAATCCTCCTTTGGCACTGAAATAAAGAAATACAAACAGAAATCCCTTCTGCGTTGGCTGCCTGCCTGAACTATAGTGTCTGTAAACTTTCATTGAAAGCCATGTTGGAGTGAAAATGAATTCAATGAAGACAATTCATCGCTACAATAAGTGGCCCTTTCATAACAAAACATACCTGACAGTTTGGTTTTATGACCTACATCGGAGGAAAAGACATATGTATACACAACACATGGCAAGCAGGCACAGAAAATCATGAATAGACGGGTTCTGGCTAAGTTTGGAAGAACACTTCAAAGTAAAAGACCCCTCTCTGATAGCAGTGATATTGCACATGGAAAAGTGGGGAGAATCTTTCTCACTTCTATTTTAAGCACTCTCTTGCTCACAGCAACCACTCCCACTCTGCCAGAGAAGTAATTATCTCTGATACTCCCAAAACAGTAACTAAAAGATAAATTAACTGAGCAAAGGGATTAAATCAAGCCAACACCACTGGCTGCATCAGAGCCATCTGCATCCCACCCTCTTCTACAGAGAAGCAACCTAACCAACACTTTGCAATATGTATCTAAAAAACCCTACCACCAGCAAAAAAAAAAAAAAAAAACTTAGCAGAAGAAATATACGCTACCAGTTATAAGTATCAGAAAACAGAGTGAACTGACTGAAAAAGCTTCAACATCAGTTTACTCTGAAACAATACAGAAATGAAAATGTTGCTAGCTTGAGATTTCTGTCATATTAAGTGAATATGGAAAGCCATTCAGGACCTTTCATGACTTTTTTTTTTCCCCATTAGTGCCTCAAAACAATTTCAGTAACACTTATGCATTAGCTCAAACTGGCTAATAAGAAGGAAAGAAGCATTCCAAAATTACCTGTGCAAACCTAAGTGGATTACACCCAAAAAAAAAAAAAAAAAAAAAAAAAAAAAAAAAAAAAAAAAAAAAGCCCTGACTGGCAAACCTTTAATGACATCCTTGACCATGCCCCAGTGGGTTTTACACCACGGACCTTCGAGCTATTCAGCTACATCATAGATGAGGTGGAATGCCTGGAATGGATGAGGGATGATGAGAGTCAGAAATTCCTGGTTAGATGCTGAAACTCCCAAGGCAAGAAAGAGGAAAAAGAAGCAGGACTGAAATAACATGAATAATAAAGGATGACTGATAATTCATTACAAAAGGACTTCTCCTGTTTCGTTGGGATGGGGCAGTTACAAGAGCCAGCAACAAGAGAAACAACACAAGACAATCTCAACAGATTCTGGGGCTACAAAGGCAACAGCTTCCACAGGGAGAAAGTTGGCAGGTACAGCAGCCAAGTGAGGAAGAAATGAAAATATTTAAATGAGATAGTTAAGCAGTGAATTTTTTTCCTTCTCTCTCAAGCAAGCAACCAACCAACCTTCCAGAGCTGTAATCTTTTTCCCACTTGTTCCCAGTGAAAAATCTGAATTTGACTGAAATTTCCCAAGCAACTGTGAGATATGCAGTGTTAACATCCAGTTACTTTCCTGATACAGTGGATATCAAAACCACAAACCCTCAAGCTCACAGCTCCCTGTGTGTTGACACAGCACTGACAGCATACCCCAAATGAACCTTGCCCAAACCACTCTTGAGTGTGTTGTCTGCAGCAAGCTCTGAGAAATTGACTGTCAGGCCAAAATTGAAGGCCTCTGGACTTTCCACTGAAGATTTTACATTACATGACATCCAATGCAAGGTACATTGTTGTTCCAGTTTTAAATTAAATGTTCAGGGCCAAAGAAGTCAAGTAAGATGCCAAGTGAAGTGCCCTGATTCACACGTATGAGTGAAGTGGTAACCAGCAGACCCAGCCAACAAACATGGAACAGCTTTCAAAACAGGTCATTTACAGAGATTTCCTCTATAAAACATCCCACGCTTATTTTTCCACTTTTACTAGCATAACTCTTCTAACATCACTAACCATCCAACCCTTCAGTTACCATGCAGCAGACAGACCTACCATTTACGTGAAAATAGAAATGGTGACCAGAGGACATACGTTTCCAATTATGTTTATATGATTTTTTTTTCAGTCCTCTTTTCCAGTAAGTGATAATTGCATGCATCTTGCCGCTGTAAACATGAAATATCCAGCACCAGGTTTTATAAATGACCATCACATTTACTCAACCAGATTCTCCAAAGCGCACAGCTCCTGTTTAGGCTTTTAAATGAATCAGCCCATCTTTAAAGGGCTTGGCAGTCAGCAAAATAATCAGTCTCACTGCTATTCCCCAACAAAACTACTTTCCAAAATGACAAGCCTTACCCCATTCAGCTGTCAAAACAGAGCATACAGCCATATCACCATACTTTGTCTGGAGCAAAGATTGTAGAGACAGTAAAAGCCAAATCCCTCCAAACACGGGATCCTCACACACATCCTCACTAGAAGCGCGTAGTTCATAAGGTTGTTTTCAGTTGGATTACTCATATACTCGGTGTCAATTAAAAAACAAACAAGTCTGTCTTCCAGCCGCATTATTGAGCATGCATTTAATTTTAAGCGTGGATCCATCCTACAGCTAAACGCATCTCTAATTGCTTCTGGATTTTCCTAAGTCACGTCATTCTGACACCAGGTCTACACAGGCAGGGAATTAGCACTACTTGTGTTAAAAGAAAAGTCAGAATTAACCTCAGCAGCATGAAGGAAATACAAATACAGTTCTTAATGGTGAGGGGAGCTTGCTCATACGGCGTGCTGACTCAGGCTACAGACCCACCCGCAATTCTGCCCTCTGTGAAGCAGGGGGTTATTTTAACTCAGGTTGATGTTGCCTGTCCAGTTGTAATCACCTTTTTTCTTTCATCTATTTACTCCCTTGATATTCCTTATTCTTTTAAATCCACACACAATCCTTCCACAGCTTCTAACTCAGACACTTCAAAGCCTCCTCCCCGAGCAGTTTACCACATGCCCTGGCTGGCTCCGTGCATTTCAGCACGGAACGCTGATGCAATGAGAAAGGTTGTTTTACCCACAGCTCCTTGAGCACGCGAGGGAGCATTCTTGCACCATGAACAGTCTGTTGTCACCTCGGCTGTAATCCTCCGTTAAAGGCACTTGGAGATGGTGCCAGGCCACAGCCCCTGCGCTGCAACTGCTTTTCTCCAGAGAATTGGGAGCTTGCGTCTCGATAAAATGACACAGAATATCTTCCTCAAGAATGAAAGTGATTTTCTAGCCTTTGATTGCTGAAAGCACACTTGATAAATTGAACGGGAAGGCATAAAAAAAAAGGGGGTGACTGAGAACAAGAGATGATAACAATGAAGCTCTTATGTGAGGAGGATTCAGGTCATCAATTTTCCTTCAGTATGAATCAAATGCTGTTAGCAACATGGAAGCGGCTCCACGATAAGACACACAGTAGCGCTCAAGAAATTTAATGCTTCGCCCCTCACCACAGAATTTACAGCATTTAATCGACCAAATGGAAAGGCAGAGGCTCTTATCAACTGGAAAGTGGAAGGTATGACAAGAGAGCGGGCTGGGATAACGAATGCTCAGTGAAGTCATAGGACTGCTTGTAAAGCCACTCGGTGTCTCAGCCACGCTGAGGTTCTCACAGATAATTAAATTACATCTCCCCCATGGGCACAATCTAATTTGGGATGTGATGGAAGTAAGGGACAGCCTCTGTTCTCTTCCATGCCCCAGAGGACACAGAGGATTGCTGAGTTAGAGGCCTGATGATCCACATCAGGGTTTGCATCCCCATCAGCTAGCTCTTCTGCTTTCACCCACGAGATTCCCACTTGTCCCCCTTCAGCTCCTCTCTCTAGGTTCCCTTCCAGAATACTTCCCTTGAAAACTCTCTCAACCATTATGCAGACTTCCACCCTGCTATCATCCCACTTAAATTTGGCAGTGACTACATTTGTCTGCCTCTCAGCTGTGCCCACTGCATGCCTTGCTCTCTTGCCATTCTCTAGATTCAGCTCCCTAGTACACAGCACATCACACAAAACAGCAGCAAAAAAAACCCCACAACAACAAAGCCAGCACAACCTCAATACAGCAACAAAGCCAAAACCATCCAGCACTGTACAAGATCATGCAGTCCTTCATCAGACCTTCATGCACATCTCTTTTCCCCCAGAGGTGTTTACAGTAGCTTGGAGGCTTGTTTTGACCTAATATCCTCTAAGAGGCAGAAACACCTGTCAAGTGAAAGAACTGTTTGATATGAATGCAAATCTTTGTGTGCAGAGCAATCTTTATTAAACAATATAAAGGATGCAATGTTCCATTAGAATTAAAAATCTAGTAGTTAGTAAAGACATTATCATCCTTCTCTGTTACGTTTTTAATGGTAACTGAAAGAATACCATGTGAGCTTTACAGATCATCCAATATATTTTTGGCATCTATTGATGTAACCATGTATTTTAATGTAAAAGAACATCACAGACACCAAGTTTTCTATCATTTCTCGGAAAAAGAACTTTAATTTATATGGGACGGGTAACTTGTAAACAGTAATTAATGTTAAAATTAATATGTGGTACCCATTTCCACATCAAACAACCCAAGGGCAGAAAACTGAATAGAAACGGAAGGTTATTGGCAGCAATAGTTGCAAATAGCTATCCAGGAGAGTTCTCCTTGCTCACAACACTCATCTAAACATCGATCCAGCACACAAAAATCATCTTCAGGAAGTTGAATGTGATCTGCTAGTGGTTTGGTTTTTTTTGGTGTTTGTTTTGTTTTTTTGTTAGTTGAATGAAATGGTCTTTTGGCTTCTGAAAAGCCAGGAGACAAATATATTCCTCCAATAACTGGGGCATTGGTCTCCCCAACACATTCTTCCCAGAATTTCTGTGTTGACAAGTGTTTTGCTCTTTCTATTGATTCAAAGCATGTTTTAAAATTGCTTGCAAAGGGAGAATTGTTCTTTTCTTACTTTGTTCAATAGTTGTCATTCCATAGTGTCCAAAACCTCATGCCATTAAATTAAAAAGAGTATACAAGTTTCCATTCCATGTAAGCTGCGGCAGATCCCTGTTACAACCAGCTTTCCCATCCAGTCTGGTCTCAGTGCAGCAAGGCTCAGAAACCTTTTGTTCCATGAAGATATCAAACCTCCCATACTACCTTGATGCAGTCACAGGGACCTGCCATACGTCTGGGAGAGGCTCCACACAAGCTGTGCCATTTGTGAGCAGTGGTAGTCAACACTGCTGGTGTGCCTCTCCTTGTAAACACCCAGTGCCGAGCTGTTGTCTCTGTATGGGAAGGATCCACGCTTCTCCCGGATGCACAAATTCACTTACAGACAAAGGACACCAGTGACAAAATCTCAGCAAGTGCTTTCTAACCTTCATAGGTGTACAGCAGTCATGGCAAAAGAAATACAGCTTTCTCATGGGAAGTGCCCACAGGGCTGCAAACTCAACAAAGCCTTTGTCTCTTGATAAGCAACACGGAGGCTGAAAGAGCATTTTCCATCTAACAGCAACAGTCACGCAAAACACGATTATTAAAGAATTCTCATGCTGCATTCTCATTTCAATCGATTCTCTATATCTAAACATAGATGTGGACACACAAACAATCATTTCAGCACAGGAAAGACTATCTGAATAGCCCTGGTGCTTGTTTCAGAAAACAGAAACTACTGCAAACCTCAACTGAGAAGTGTTTTCTTCAAGCTGTTTCCAAGAAGGTACAGAAGAGAGAAAATTATATGAACCTCTAGAAATACCAGAAGCTTTGACCATGCAACTCAGCATCCACTGCCCTGCTGAAATTCTCACTTGCCACTAACACAGGCAACACAGGTGCACACAGCAATGAAATGCTGCTACTTCACCTCAGTTTTTGATGTGAGCAGGTATATGCCTTCCTTTTAAGTACAAAAGGGAACGGGCTGTATTGCAGTGATCCATGTACTGCATCTTTCTGGGTAAAATCGGGATGAGAAGTGGAGAGTTTGAGAATGAGCCCTTTCTCCTCTGTGTTGAACATGCTAGTGGCATGTCTGCACCGAAAAAGTGACTTTCTCATCTTAGCATTATTTTGGATTGTACGCCTAGCAAACCATGCACGTGCTCCATTTTACTGTGCAAGAGCAATTCAGGAAAACAGAAAAAGAGGAAAATAGAAAATGAAGATGCTCAGTTTTGAATTCTCTGCAAGTGTGACACAACATATCTGCCAGCAAACCACATGTTTTATGATTTTCATGACTGAAGTGACAAATATCTGACCGTATTATTGTGGGTGTCATAGAGACAATTAAGCGATCACCCAGAGATGCAGACTATCACACAGCCTCCCTGTCAACAGCAATCAGGCATCAAGCACATCTGCAACAAAATGCATTGGCAGAAGCAGAACGATCAGCGGCATCAATTCATTCTAAGCAACTTACAGAAAACTAAATGCCACAGATGGGCAGAAAAACAGAGATCTCTCTACACTAAACCAGCGTACAAGCATTAAAAGACCTAGAAGGTATTTGCACCAAGAAAAACAAAAGCACTGTGCAAGACAACAGAAGCCTCTGCTACTTGCCCCAAAGGGTACTCAGGAGCTGTAACACAATATTAGGATGCCAGATAAAAGAGAACAGAGAATAACATGACATGTAATATTATATCTGGTGAAACCCACTAACTCAGTGAGAGCAGGGATCAGACAGGAGAAGAGGGAAGAATTTGCCCCGAAGGCAAATTACACCACAACTGCCTGCTTTGGGACTATTCTCGTCTTAAGCACTGCTCTAGTTAACTCTCCATGAAATCAGTAGAGGATGCTGAATATTCTGGGTTTCCAAAATCATGATAAGGATTAGAATTTATAGTGATAGCATGTATTTGCAAATACTGTAAGTGGAAAAGTCATTAGCAAATAGTACATGAGTCCTGATAAGACAGAAGAAACGATTCCTTCCTTCACTGCATAAATACTTGGTCCACGGCATGCTAGACACTGACAAAGCACTAACTATATGGTTTCAACCAGAGTATGTGTCATACCCCAGCCAACTTGAAGACCTCTGGAAACGGCCCACTTCCTCGATTCATTCCCCCACCACTGTAAATTAATACTTTTTTCCAGAGATTCTGACTTCATAGCAATGTTCCTGTGACTTTAAGTAGAAAGCTTTGCCATGCCTACAGCTTCAGCCTCCTTGAAGGTCTGAGTAATGAAAGATAGTCTCTGAGATACAGCCATTCAGGGTAAATTCATCCTCTCAGCAGAACCAAGTTAGAGAAGCCAGGAGTGTTTGCTTCCTTATATTATTAACTCAATTAAGCACGCAATAAAGATTGCTGGGTAAAACACAGCGTGTCTGTGTGCATGTAGAATGCAGACTGAAGAGTCTTAACATGCCCTTATAAATACAGCAAAAAATAGACCAATAAAATATTTTGTAATGACTATTTATGTGTATATAACAACTCATTATTTCAATTCTCTGCATCAGGGATTTCTTTCCTCTATCCCTTAAATAAATCTAAATAAATTATACATTTAAAAACAGTCTATGCATCTGTAACAACAGAAACAAGTTTCATTTAACATCCAGCTGTCAAAGCCAGCCCTTCTGTCACTCTTCATTCAAGTCTGCTTTACATAATTCATGTCGTCTTAATTATTTCCTTCTCTTTCTGGTTAGGATGGCACTTAAGGACGAGTCACTTACAGCGCAGTCATTTCCTTTAGAGATGACATGATTGGGTGACATGAGTGGGGGAATTATGTATACACAGGGACGATCAAGACGGGACATCAGTAGATGTGCATACTACAGTAATAAAAATAGTAGTGTATATGCATAATACTGGGTTTTAATGCAGACATACTGTGCCCTTAATAGGACCCCTTTCTCCTCCTTTATTTCCCTTATGAACAGAAGCTGATAAGAGTTTATGGGAAACAAAGGAACAAGATACTAGCTCAAATCAGACGGATTTTTTTTTCCCCAGGAAATCTCCCAGATTAAAAATTCTTACATCAGAGCCGAGGTCATTTCTCAACCCTCCACCACTCTGTGCCGCTAGTCAGTTGGTAGAAATTACAAACAGAGCCTTAATCACACATATACTAAAGGATATCTACAGTAATACACACAACACTCCACAAATATCCTATTTCTACAGGATAAATAATTAAATTATTTTAAGTGGTCTAATCTATTAATGCCTGGAGAGGCCTTCATTTCTGCTACTACATTTCAAGAAGCTATATTCATCAGCTCAATACAGTTAACAATCATAAATCAACTTCCTTGCTGTATATGATGAATGAATTTACTATATGATGATAAGCACCAATTTCTCAAATGAAAGTTTTACTCTGAGATGTTCCTCATTTCTCTCTCCATTTTCATCCTCTGTTCTCTCCATGGGCTCCCAAAATCTGCAGAGATCTTCAAAAGCAATAGGCTGGATCCTGCAAGTATTTGCTTACAACACTAACCAGTGCCACTCAGGCAATATTCTTGGTTAAACTGAACCACTGATGAAAAAAAGTTCTTTAAAATATCCCAGACCTGTCAGAATTGGAATCGGGCTCTTGATGCTCTAAAAGCACGGTTAGAAACTTTAGTGACCGCTGCAAACACTTCCCAGGCTATATGCTCAAGTGCTTTTCCTCCCTGTACATACACTTCAGTGCTTTCCATGCTGCTCTGCTGCCCTGATTACTTTTCATGCCATCTCAAATTATTCAGAGCCTCAATGAGGCATGACCACTTACTCAAAGCTGAACTGAAATGGCAGCAACGGCCCCCACCTCAAGGCTTTCAGTACTTCATAGCGCAGCCCAAGGCCAGGACTACAAAGATGGATTTATCTACTGCTGCTGGCCATAGAGGACCACATGCATGACCCAGCAAAACTCAGCAGTCCTGCCTCCCTAGGTGCTGGAAAGATCAAAGGGAGCAAATGCTGTCACAAAACAAAAGCCTAGTAAAATATTCATATAATTGTGTACCAGCTGGCCATGCAAATAACATCCCTCTTCACCAGCTGTGTGTCATACCCACCAAGATAGAGATTGCCTGTATCATGCCAAATCTGGACGCAAAGATAGCCTACCTGTCCAATTTTCATTATAAGATTGGTAACAGGAAATTGCTGAAAATGGAAACTGACCTCCCTGGCACGTACAGAGCTAAACCTGCAGAATGCATTTGCTATTGCAGCAATACAAGGACGGTATTGAATGTGTAGCTCCTCAGTGTTAGCAAATCAAAGTGCTCTAACTACAGCTGGCAAAGTGCAGCTCACCTGAAGCAGTTCAGCAGAAATTTCCACATTGTCTAATGAAACTCCCTGCAACCACGTTAAAAATATATAAGGATTAATCAGAAATTTGCAACACTTTCAAAGGAAACATGATCATCACCTGGGAGCAAAAGGACTCTCAGAAGCTCCTAGCAAGAAAGAAGGAATCCAGCAGATGTAAAGCCTGGAGAACATAAAAAACATTAAAGAAAGAGTTACAGCTTTCTCCAAGCCTGATAATAAGATAATAACAAAAAGCTTGGATAAGATGAAAAATTTAAGCTGTTTAAAGCCAAAGGCTAAATTCTTGAGTACGTTATGAAGCCAACTTCCTTGAACCCCACTTGCAAACCAAAGTCTTGTACACCATAGGCAAAACAAGGATATATGTTCACTGTGTCAATTTGTAGATTACTAGTCAGAAAAGTTTGGATGTGAAAGTCATGACACCTATGTGCGATGTTATGACAGCAGGTTTCAGCATTGCATGTGATGAAGCACCACAAGTTTCACAGACTTCCTTTCTTGTTTCATGGTTTGGACAAAAAACAGATGACCAGCAAATCACTGAAAGATATCCAATATAGAACAATCTGGATTTGCCAGCATGCTGCAGCACCCTGAGGGTCTTCTTAATGTTGACACCAGTTTTAATTCTCCTCTAAAAAGACACGTGCTGCTTCTGCTTTCCTTCCTGGCTTCAAATCATTCTACTCTATGTAGAAGGGAAAGGCTGTCATTTGCTATTTTTCTGTGAATACGCGGCTGTACTTTTTTTATATGTACATTCCTCTATACATATATGCAGTCATACTGGAAATCTTTATATAAATATATTTAAAACATCATACTGTATACAGTCTATTTTGGCAACAGCCATCTGGAAAAGAAAAAAGCAGAGAAGAAATAATTAAATGCAACCAAACTAGATTTTGTATACTTTCGTCAGCCTAGAGAAAGAAAAATTACTCCCTACACTGTAAGCAGATTTACCACTTCTGCACCAACAGTTTTATCCATATGGAGACACCCAGGCTACACTGTATGGCAGGAAACTTCAGCAGAAGACCAGCTTGCATATAGGTATGCTTTTAATTGCCACTGAGGAGAGGACGAGACTTTCATCACTGTGACAAAGGACATAATTCTGCTCCTTCTCATAATTTTGAGAGATTTCAGTCTCTCAAAATCTTATATTTTGCTGTGTGGTCAAAGCACCTCAGCATCATTTTGCTACAGTTAAGTCCTCCCCTGAACCAGTTCAGGGTAACCAACAGCAGACAATGGCTACTGCCACATGCAGGTATCTCAAAGATTACTCAACATTTACCTGAGGGCCTTATGCTCAGGATTAAACACTCCAGACATTTTCGTTGCCAATGTTAGGCATGCCTTTAAATTAGCACTGCAGCTATTGCTGCTTTGTTCCACTTTTAGCTGGGCAACACAGCTGTGACCAAAGCTCTACCTCAGATCCTATAGATTGCATCAGATCCTGTAACACCTCTAATAAAATTTGTGATATTCTAAAAGTGACGGGCTCTTGATTTCACATTCCTCTTACACAGTTGCCTTATTTCTGCTGAAATAGTCAGATGAAATTATGCATGGAAACTCTGCTGAGAATTTTCTTCTTCATGAAAGAATAAAAAAATGCCCGGCATGCTCAGAATTCAAATCAGGACCAGAAGGGCCTTAATTCCATGTACGTGTTATCAATATGGTACACATTTGACAGACATGCAG
Organism: Tragopan temminckii; assembly: GCA_028571105.1. Taxonomy (NCBI): domain Eukaryota; kingdom Metazoa; phylum Chordata; class Aves; order Galliformes; family Phasianidae; genus Tragopan; species Tragopan temminckii. The sequence goes on along the minus strand of JAOWBP010002392.1, from coordinate 17,929,359 downwards.
TACTTGCCAAACGTGAGGGTATCCCCCTGAGAGAAGAGGATTAAGATGCAACCTTGGATCAAAATGGGCTACGCAATCAGGACTTCCCATACCAACACTGAGGAAATGAAATTCATGGTGGAGAGGTTCAGTTCCTAAAATGCAAGGAAACACTGGAAGAAACTAACGTGATTAAAAAACATGAATTCTTTTATGCAGAAGAGCCCCAAAACCCAGACTTGGCAGGAATGCTCCACAGAATCACTTATTTATTCATTCACTTTAGTGGCCATGCTCTATTTTGTGAATTATTCCTGATAATTCAAGCAGACACATAAAAATGAACTCACTTTGCACATATTTTAATACATATTCTAGAGTCTCAAAAGTAAAGCCTTTGCACTATATAATGGTTTCTAAGTGTGCTTATCTGTGTACGTCTCTGAAGATGACAGCTGAAAAAGGGTATATTTGTTTTTAATCACTTAATTATACTTTTTCCCCTCAGTGCATTAATTTGGCAATTAAAGGATTCTGCTCTCACCGAAGGGTGAGAAGACAGAGACTCTAGGAGCCCTGATTTTTGGCACCACCTCACTCCCGCTTTATGCTTGAGGCTGCTTCTCCTCTGACTGATTCTTAATTTGACTGAGATTTCACCGAAGACTGTATCAGAACTGCAGCAAGCTAATCTTATTAAACCATACGAGTTTAACAACTCAGAGTTTGACGTCAGGAAGGCTGTTTCCAAATTGGTGTACTTAAGATCCAAATTAGATCATGAGTGAAATATTAAAAGGCAGTAGAGCCACTTAAGAGTGAACTTCCATTTCCAAAAGAAATTTCTGGACAGCGAGAAGCCGGGACTCATGCCAGTTCAGTGGGAGTCAGGCTCCTGGATGCAATGGGTGCTTTATAGTGGTTTAACTCTTAAAACGCAAGCTACTGAGAAAGACTGTTAAGACATTAAGGAGTTCACTTCCTATTCCCAACACCAGCACAAACACACACGTCCTCCCAAAGGTTCTCCTACTACAAGGCTCCTAAGAAAATGCACCTTAGGGGCATACCACTGGCAAGAACTTATAGCTTCAGTTTCACTTCAGCCATTGCTGGGTATAGAAGGCTGCAGAGACTGGAAAAGAGGAAAGTGCCAACAGCAGGATGCAGCCCACCCAGGGCCTACAAAGCTGCTCACAAGGTTCGTGAAGAAATGAGTGGCTGCTTGGTCACCCCAAGGTCTCCTTAGCCTTCAGGTACTCAGACAGCTGACCCACCAGGTACCATTGCTGCTCGGATGCCACACAGACAATGAAAATTAAGTTTGTAGAGCTTGCAGGGAACTCTTCTACTCTGCACTGACTTCAGACAGCTCCTCATACGCACAGCTTTACACAAGCACCTAGCTGCTGGATTCCAGTCCGACACAACCAGCATTAGTTTTCAATGTTAGGTGCCTGGCTTTAACTCTTTACATCTGGCTACAAGTGCAGCTAATCAACTCAAATCGATTTTCCAGAGCTCAGTCTAATCCACTGCGTTGAAGGTGACCTATATTCTTTTTGTATACGTAGTTGGGGTTTCTGGGTATTTTTGTTGAGGTGTCTTGAATATTAGATGCCTGTGTTCAGCTGTCTGCAAACTTGTCAGTAATTGAGACGGGTGACAAGGAGAACTTGTGACACAGACGCATTTCGGAGGAATCTCAGAATATTTCCCCCCTGCTCCTGCAAATACCAGCAGAGAGAAGTCCAGCACTTGCTTTTGTACAATTACCTCTCAACCACCCATGGGAAGATAGCTCTGTGGATTAGCTTGAGTGCACTCCCCAGTCCACCAACATCCCTGCCAGCAGCACAGTGCTTTTATCTGCATAGCTCAGACTCCAGACACCTGCAGCAAGTACTGGTTTCCCTGTAGTAACCAATCTAATGGTTGCTTTTATATTTTACTCCAGTATTTGAACTGAGGTCTAGAAGTGTTTGTTTTGTTTCGGTTGGTTGGTTCCCCTTCTCACTTATCAGTGCTAGCTTGGCACCACTGTTATAGCTTAATTGGAACAATCTGTTCCAAGCAACCGAAGAGCTAACCATTTGTCAGGGCCAGAACAAGCATTTTGGGGAGAGACATAATTTTATTTCTGGGGTTTGTAATACGGAGTCAAATGGGACATTCTGTGTAATTCAAAGCCACCTGGGGAAAGGGAGAGAGGAAGCAGACTTTCCAAAGAGGCCCCTCCCTCTGTCCTTTAAGTTGCAATTAAAATAAAGAAAACCATCATCATTCGAGTATGCATCACAGGGGACAATAAGTAAAAAGAGAGCAGATAATAAAAATAACATTTTGCCTTTACATAGGTGGATGATGCAGCCTGAACTGGAACGCTGTGTACAGTACAGCTCATCTTGTCTCACAAGTGGCATTGCAGACTTAAAGGGCATTCAGAGATAAACAACGGCAACCTTCACACACTCATAACAAAACCCCAAACAACTCCTGTAAGAAGGACGTGAGAGATCACAACTTTCTCCTTTGGAGAACTGATACATTAGAAGCAGTGTGACAAATACATAGAAGCTAATGACTGGAAAATAAAAAGTTGGCTTGGATCCCTCTGCCTTCACAAGCATGAGGACATGACATGAGGGGGACGATGATGATATTAAAATCTGACAAAAAGCAATCTTTTTTTCACACAATCAGTCGTTAGCCTGCTGGACTTCGAGCTCCTGGAAGTTAAGACCAAAGATTTAATGAGATTCAGAAAGGGTCTGGACATTTATACAGACACCAAGAATATCCAGCAATTACAGTTAATGCTAACAAAGAAAACCTAGACAAAAGATGAAAAGGTCTTGGGCACTGGGTTTAGAGCTCCTGTCTAATGACAAGGGATCGGGATGAAAGGAGGCTTGAGGGTGGCAAAGACCTGCCCTGCCCACAAAGCAATGCAGCATCGTGCCCCAAGAAAGCAGAACTTGGCCTTGCAGGATAGGGCATCAGGGCAGAGCAACAACCACAGGGGAAAACTTTCCATTCTGGCATACTTGCTTCCAGCCAGCTCCAAATCCCCCCCTTCTACCCTCGCATTAGTTTTATAGCTCTGTACATTTCTCTAGCCCATAACTCCATCTTCCATTCCTCACCGTGTCTCCGCAATAAAGTTCTTCCTTCTTTGTCACCAGTCCTACTCTGAGTAAAAGCACGTAATATACTGCCTACTACCAACTGCAACACTTGGTAACAGACTGAATGCTGTGGCCGTAATTCAGTCCGGAGGCTCTACTACTGCCCATAAACTACGTGCTGTCTCCCAGTTTACGATGTCAGCAGGACTCCAGCTGAATTAAGGCTTCTACTGTATATAACTGACATCAATGCATTATCTTATGCATAATGCATCGAAGATGGCTCCAATCATAAATCCCACAGCCTGCCCTTCTTTTCCATCACAGATGCGGCGTGACACCTCATACGCTCTGCTTACTGATACATAAAAATCCTTCTCCTGAATCATAAAGGCAGCAAAACCCTTTCTCGGGTCACTGCTTCCAATAAAAGCCTTTCATTCCCTCTTTTCCCCAAAGAGATTGAAATAAACTTCAGTTCATCCCACTAGCAAAACTCACACTTAAATTTCAGAACCACGCTGAACTGGTGATTCAGGGACCAGACCATATTTCTGACACCGGCAAGTGAGGGATCTCTTCCTAACACCCATCTTTTGCCTGTGTGGTTTCTCATCATCATGCAGCATGTGGAAGCCCAGGCAAACACACTGAAGCTGCACAAGCATTTGGGATCAGCACAGTGATCATACAAGATGTAAAGCCACATGGTGGCTGCCAAACTGCTGGTGTGTGAAGATGAGAGTGAGGTCTGCAGAAAGCATCTGTAGTCCTGCAGAAGTCAAGAAATCCCAGGCATATGCATAAAGGGGTGAGGTATTACTGGTTTCACACATCTGAGAATGGGATAGAGAGTTAAACCTCCAAACAGTCAATATACAATGCAGTCAAGACATCTACTGAATAAAAGCTGAATCCTGAACTGACGATCCGTTCTGTATAAACCCAAGTATGACTGAGCTCTTCTGTACCAAAATAATAATAATAATAATAAAACACAACCCCTCACCTCTCACACACAGCCCTCCTACCCCACCAAAAAAAGAAAACAACAAAACCAAAACAACAACTATATCACCAAGCAAATCAAAATCTGATATTAATATAGGTGCATTACTTGAAAATCATCTTACCTCACAGCCATTTAGCCATTATTTCTAGCCAGAAGACTAAATGGAAAAGGAACACTCATACATTTTTCTACTGAAAATCACTTCTTTGCTATTTTAAGAAAGTGTAAGTTCATTTTGCCTGAATAAACCTTACACAATGTTGCGCAATGCTCTAAATCTACTTAGTCTTTCTGACAAAAAGATCAAGTATTTGAAGACCAAGCCCTGTGTCAGCCTCATAAGGCCATCACACTGAGGAAGGCTGAAAATGCAGGAAGGCTGAGCAGAAGCATCTCAATGCTCATCATCTCAATGACTTAGGGAACGTGCATCAGGTGCCACAGTCAGGATGCAAACACCTGAATTCAGATTTTGCACTCTGGGCATCTCAGATAATGGTACAAAATCTATTTCATGGAATACAAAATTTGTTTTAGCAATAGCAGAGAAGAGTATGTGAGGGCCTAGAGCAGCAGCATATTGCATCGCTCTCTTTGCAGTGACAAGAAGGTTTTCTGTGTGCTTGTACCCACCTCCTGCAACGTGGTAATGAATGCAATACACGTTTCAACTGGCAGACTCCACTGTCAGCAACATCTCCATCTCTGCTCAACAGTTCCTCCTCGGGTACAAATTTTTAACTGTTCTCAACAAGCCTCAAATGTTTAGAAAAAACAGATGACAGGAGTACATCTCACGTAGGTCTTCTCCCACTGGCAAAAGGTACCCGCAGCTGCCAGGAGTTAGCCAGTCCTTCCTCTCTGACAGGCTGGAGCTGGCCATTTTCACACCAGCAAGGTAATGGATGGAATAACTGCCCTGGATTTCCTTGCATGGCTTCCAGCACCTCACGCATGTAGCAGTTCTGAGGTCACTTCACAACATAACTTATCCAAGAGATCATCCCATGTCTTCTATTTGTTGCTGAGGCCAGCAGAAGGTGGGGAGAACAATCAGAAAATAAAAAAGCTGGCAAACTGAAACAGTCTTAAAAGACAGCAATAACAAATTCTTCCAGCTTCCAGAAGGAAGCAACTGATAAGTTTCTGCAGAGAAAAGTGGCTTCTGGCCAGCGCTGCCAGAAATAAGTACGCGCAGAACCTTTTCTGAAGAGATTGCAGAGGGAGAACACCTACAGCCCACCACCCACTCCACACACATGCCCAGGGCTTGGGGATGGCTGGGTCAAGGGATAGCCAATAAGCTGAGTTCTATCTAGAGTAAACCACAAAACGACAGTAGAAGGAGGAAGCAAAGCCAATCCAGAGCTTCCCCTCCAGCCTGCACATCTCAAAGAGGCCTTTTTTTGGCCACAGAGACTGCCAGTCACCTGCTGCTTTCTCAGCCTGAGCCTGGATTTCCCCAAATGGGAGCACATTTGGTCTTAACAGTGACCAAAACCCAACAGCCGCTGCAGAACACAACCATCTACTTATTTATTTATTTTTTAAGTGGGGTGTTTTATAGCTGGCCACAGCTACCGATTGGTATCTGGGGAAGCCAAGAGCATTACTTTTGATCTACAGAGCCTTCCACAGTTTGGAACCTTATTACCTTCAGAAACTACTACCTTCTCCTCATCTGTTTCCATGGCAGCTGTAATCAGCCGAGATGCTGGGGCTGACAAGCCCTGATTTAATGGGGTACCAGGGCAATTCCAGGGGGCTGTCGTTTTCAGAATTTACTCCTGCTTGGTCTGACAGCATTTTCAGGAAAGGAAGAGGTAGGATAAATTAAGACTGTACAGGCTGGGAAGTAGCGATCTTTTTTAGAGTGATTCAACAGTTCAGTGCACACTGTTCCACTAGCACTTGATTTTTTTTTTTTTTTTTTTACTCTTAGTAATGGTGTACGTGCCCTTGTCCCAGGGTCACGGTGCAGATGAGATTAGTAGACTTTGCTTCGTTTTAATCTATCTTTCTGCACAGCAAGAAAATAGATTGCTTAACCAAGGTTTGTTTTCTAGGATTTAAAGCAGAATCATCTGGGGAATGCGAGCTTCAGTATTCCCTCCTCATTTCTGCTGGTTACAGGAGCCACTGCTTAACTGAAACGTTAATATTTCTCCATATTGATGCTTTTCATATCGTGATCTCAAAGCGCCAGACTTGTGTTTCCCAGAAAGAAAAGCCTAGCTTCCCACTGCAGTATCTCAGTTCTTCAGAAGTGCACTTCCCAAGCCATCTGCGTGATACCAAATTTAGAAAAATGAGTAGTATCTTGGCAGCCTTCACAAAATGTACTCAGGATGCAGGGGAAAGCGGAGGGGTTCCTATCAAATGGGGTGCTTGGTATCTGATTCAGAGGTGACGACAATGTCTAAGCAGGGTGCTGTTTTCTGAGAAATATGCCATTAATTTTTTAGGGCATGACACAAGTGTGCTACAATTCAAGTGAAGGCTGCTTGCTCAGTCCTACCTATGGCCTTCTAATTACGGCACGAGGCAGAAGCTCCAGGTCTGCAGCTCTCCTCATTTCACACATCTTCTCCACATTCAACAGAACAAGCTACTTTACATAAAAGATTCCAGGAGAACAACCCCAAATTGGTATGATCAAAACCAGCAGGCACTTTAAGAATGATTAACGTGAATTACCCTATCTGTAAAATACAGATAACCCAGCCTCTTTATTTCCTGACACAAGAGCAGATCTCAGTAGCATTTTGAGATGTCTTGGAAATCACAGGTGCTGATAGCATCAATAACAGCATGCTATGAGATGCAATATTATTACAATAATAATGACACTCGTTTCAGACTCCTGCATTTTTCAGGTCATCAACCAAAAACATTAACAAAACACAGCCCTTCAGGAGATGAAAAATCTTTGCAATGTGATGCAAGCTGTTTCATACAGTTTCCTTCCTCTGCTCCACCCTGTACAAAGTGCCTGCCAGCATTCTTCCAGCTATCAGGGAAATTATAAATGTCCCTCCTTACATACAAGATTGCATACAGGAATCAGGCCATGGGATGGAGCCTAACAACACTCTTATGTTCTTAATATAACTGATTACTATTTTTTTTTTATTTTTTTATTTTTTATTATTATTTTTTTATTTATTTTTTAAGGTCTTGACTTACAGGCTTCTTCAGTGATGCCAACACCAAAACCCCAGGGACCAACCATGCAGATCAGACCTGAACCTAAAAGAAACTAGCTCGAGTACCCAACTGCAGCCCAGCTACAAGAAATTCTCTCTTCTGCTCAGCCACCAGAGGAGATGAGCAAAGTGCAATGCCAAGATCCTGCTTCACATCAGAGTACACTGGTGGAAGGCAAAATGAGCCCAGTGCTTCCTTCAGAAGAGAAGAGGGGAGAGGAGCCGAACAGTTTTCAGTCAGCATCTCTAAGCATGAAGTACCAACATTGGCATGGAAGAGTTCTGCAGCACTTCGCCTGGACAAAAGGCAGGACCTGTGCAAATTGGGCAAAGACTTGGACAAGTAATCCCCTTTGCATACAGAGCTCTCTGAGTTTCCGAGAGATACAAGAGAGCTTCCCAGCAAGAGCTTTCCATATTTTCTACCTTCACATTTTTGAAAAGTCAGAAGGAATTTTGCTTTGATTTTGAGAACAGATGTTAAGACCTGTGAACATTTCTCCCCTGGCTGTTCCGTTACGCCTGCTGGTTTTGTCTCATTATTTCCTCTTTCCTCTCCTTCCTCCAACTTAAGACCAACAGATAATTGCCGGGGTAGAGAAGGATTCTTTTACTCCTCATATCTGGAAAGCAAAAGAAAGCCTTTATCTTGTCTTTAAGGCAAAAACTGCCGTTGTTTTGCATGCACATACGTCTGCATATATACTCAGACTTTCTTCCTCATTTCAACATTCAAGGCTAAAACCTACAGGAAAGGATAATAAGCTCAGTAAAATGGTCTGTTTCAAATTATAAAGTTAAAAACAAAGGTGGTATCAACAGTGCGTGCTTCTGCAAACATACACACAAGCCTGATCCATCCATCATCTTTGTTCCATTGGCTTTAACCCAGAAAGTACAGGGGCAGATCTCTGTTCAACAAAACACTCAGCACATGCCTAAAAAGAAGCACACGCTGGCATGCATATCTGAATCAAGGAGGCAAATGAATGCTTAAATCCCTTGCCTGAGTTGAAGCCTTCTACTTGTGTGCCACTGCTAGCAGGTGATCACCTCCACCAATCACAGTGAAACCACCAGCATGCACAAAGAGACACACAGCATTTGTGTGGGTGTGGGTTTTTTTTTGTTTTTGTTTTTTTTTGTTTTTGTTTTAACAGAGCAAATGGCAGTGTTAACATTTATAAACACAAAGACAATTCTCATGGGAACAGGAGTTTGCTTTTCCCTATTGTTTGAGGACTCAGGCTGCTTAAATGGATGAAGGGCAGGCATGGTGAAGTCTCCCGCAGCACAGTACACTCAGCTTACAGTGGGTAGGGTAAAAATGTAATTGTTTGTTGGAGAAATGTCTTTTTGAGGGCTGCAAAGTAAACATGCTATGAAGTACATTTCTCCCTAATTATATTAGAAAAATCTTCAATCCATAAAGCACTCTTTCTGAGCTTTTATGGGCAGCTGCTGCTCTAATGCTGGAAGGAAGAGCCAGCAAGTTTGAAAACAAAACAGGCCACAAAGATTTAATTTCCTATAAAACAAGCTGTTTAAACCTTCTTTACTTACAGCAATGCTCTGAAGATTTTAGAGATTTTCAAGGCAACACTTGCAGTGAAAACTCCTTGTGTCCTAACCGTTCAGGGGGCTCCACAAACACACCATCAGATTTATGCCTTTCCCTTTCAAAATAACCCCATGTACCCGTCTGCAAAATTAATTTAAATAAACATACAGAAGAAAGGAGCATGCCAGCTCAATTTTGGGGGGTGGGGGTGGTCCTTGGGGGAGCAGTCAATAATATCTGCCATAAATCTGCTCCCTCGCAGCCTTGGCTCACATACTAACATCTCTGTCTCTCTGACATGCTTCTCTCCCCACCTTTCAGTCTCTCCCTCCCCGCAGCCATGCCATAATGCATATAAGTTGGCTGCACAGCGTTGCTGATTAAAAACTGCTAGCAGTTAGACAACTTATTATAAAGACTACAAGGGGACTGTATTTATGAATGTGAAAATTAATCAATGCATAATAAGCAAGCACTGTGCATACAGTCTTTCTTTCCATATGCAGAGAGCTCCGATTACCATGCAGGTTACGCTGCCACGAGTAGCTGCTTCCACCAATCCACGGCATTAGCAAAGACAAGCTTATTGTAGTAAAACCTGCATTCATCTGCAAAACCGCCCAAATACTGCTGAACTGATTAATTGCGCAGGTAGAGGCTTTCAGAAGAAAATGCCATCGTTAGTGCCACAATGCCTAGGCTGTCAGGATTTTCCTTTTACACTGCTGTTTTCACATGCTCAGCTATAAGGCGGCATCTGAGCTGTGAACCAGCAGGCTGGTTTGCATCTTAAGAATGCATTTCATTTTAATAGTTTTATTTTTAATTTTTATTCAACTCTTTGAATTGAGGGAGATTAAAAGAGAAAGGAGAACGGCATAAAAATGCAAAGTGGAGTATTTTCCCCCTTTTTAACCTGCCTTTTAACTAGAATCAGGTCATATTTACTTTCAAGAAACTCAGAAGTACCCAATTAATAACATGATTGCACACTTCATGAAAATTGATCATCAAATAGCTTAAACGAAAAGAGCTATCACTCTTTCCTGAGGCTCCTCACTGACACACAGAATCAAGAATGGATTTTAATATTCAGTCAGCAGGCATTCCCATTTCCCTGACAAGAAACATCCCCCTCAGTGACCATCCTCCATAGTAATCCCTCTCTGCTCAGATAGGAAAAGAGATGCTTTGCCCTAGAGAAGTGCTTCCCTGCTAACTCTCTGCAAAGCAGTTCAAGCCTGCAGTGACAGCACGAGAAGCTGAGTAACTAACATGAATTTTCATCACACAACGTGATTACGTGCCCTCTCTGACCAAGAGGCTAATGTTTATTGCAGTCTTGCTACACCTGGGAACTGACCAGGAGATTGCAGAGCTCTGCACATGGCTAGGAAGGTAGCGTCTGGAGGATGCTACCACATATATAAAAAAATATTAATACATTGTAATGGCCCACAAAGGGGATGACATGGTTTTATTCTGCCGATGTGGAGAGGATTAAGGGTTTCTGCTTGAAGCCACTAACAACTCGAACAGGAGAATTACAGTAATTCCACTAAAACCATGCTGAATCCAAGGGACTAGATGATGTCACGTTGTTACCCTCACACTTATTTTGAAAAAGCAACCAGCATAACCCCACAAAAATGACTTCAAACAGCTAGGCAGGGAGGTCCGAGTTATAGAAGTGCCAAGGGGAGTAGGCTTATAGGAGTCTTTCGCAGCGACTCAGAATCTAAACCTTTGACATGGAACAACTCTGAAGGGAACTCAAAAATATCCATTAGCATGTCAAATACAAATAAAATAGACACTTTCTTTTCTGCTGCTTACACAACTCCATTTTTAGGGCAAAGCGTCTTACAGCAAACAATAGCAAGATACTTCATTAAAATCCTGTACAGCTTTAGCCATTAGGTCACCATACCAACACTGTTGCCATGTCTTCAATTAGCAACACTTTGCCTATGTCGATACTATTATTAATATCCTAAAACACTCATTTATATTACTATTTAATTAATAGTAAAATGTACCGAGTAATTATTCATGTGTAGTTATATTAAGAGAAACACACTGAATGTGATTAAATGTCAAGAGCTGTGACTTACAAATCCTTCCCACACCGATTCTTATGCCAAAAAAATATCTGGAAAAATTCAGCAACAGTTAAAGTTGTTCCAGAACGAGGATACCTATAGGTTGGAATAATCTGTTCGGCCCTGGCTCTGAAGTACAAGAACCTGCCCACGTGCAATGCACCTCAGCTGCCATTTCCAGATGCAGAGTTAGCACTTAACAGCAATGGTAATTGTACAGAAAGTTAGCAAGTCATCTGCAAAAGCAACGATCCTGGATGAGTACTTGACTGTTAATTCAGACCCTGTCCAACACTGAGCCTGGCAACTTGAAGAATGATAGAGACTTTTCTTTGTACTTTGAAACATAAAAATGTTATTGAGAAAACACAATATTTATTGCTAAAAGGAGATTACTGGTTATCTGTATAAGCAGAGCATCAAAGAAAGAAGGTGCGTTTGAGAAAGGCTTCATTTATATATTCACATAAAGAACATTGATATTTAGGTATTCCAGAGGTAAAATTGAGACTCAGCGGGTATCAAGATAGCTGATTAGCAGTACTTATTGCAAATGTTATTTATATTGTGTGATCCTAGCCCACTCCGGTAAATCACAGTTTATCAACGACAGCTGTAATTCTGTGCACATACATAGAGACTAAGTACCCGCATTTTCTCATGCAAACATACAAACAAACTGATGTGTACATATCGGATTAAAAAAAAAAAAAACAACAAACAGCTAGCAAACAAAGAATATTAAATACTATACCTTTGAGTCATAATCTTATAGGCATCTGGCAGATAACAGCGGATATTCTCCATCTGAGCAGGATCAGAGTCACAGATTTTATCATCAGTCCTCCCGTAGTTGGCACTTTCAATCATGATAACATCTGTTCCCGGGCAGCGAAGTTCTATGGGGTAACTCTCACAGGACAGTTCCCTTCGGACCACAGCCATGGGGACCGGGGCACGGCTGAAAGCTGCAAGGATTAACACAGAAACACAGTAAACATTTACTATTCCACAATGAGACAAGGATTAAAAGCAGAATGATTTTAGCAGCAGTTTTTATCCATATGCCACATACTGAGATCTACTTCGGTATCCTTCAGATATGGGCTGCTGAAACAAAGCCTGGAGAAACTGCTGCTCTGCTCAGCTACTTGACTTTCTCATCACTAAAACAGCTAAAAATGATCCCTTTTGTAAAGGGCTGTAGAAATCCCCTATCAATAGAGGTAAATAGCAACTACAGTGTTGTTATTACTTCTGCACTCCATGTGAAAAGCTAGGCGACTGTGATCTATAAAATTACAGCCCTGTGTTGTAACTGATCAGCCAGGAGAAACTTTCCGCCAATGAGGCATCCAAGCACCATAATCCCACCTGCTCAATGTGACTGCATGTAATGACATCTGCATTGCCCCTAGTCCTCAGAAAACACATGCCTAATGCCTTTCACTACGGCCTGCAGTGTGCCAGGGGCAGGCCTGTGGGTTCTGGCAACCATCCTGAAGTTTGAGCCCTGCAGTGATATTTTTCACGGAAATGCCAATGTGTGTGAAACTCAGTGATTAAAGTTTCAGTTTCAGCTTTGCTTCGTATCTGTCCGAATGTCTGAGACTGCCACACGCTTGTGAAGTTCATTCAAACAACCTTCAGAAATCTTACTTGTTCTAAAAGAAATGTTGGCTAAGGTTGCTAATTAGAAAAGAAATATGCTTTGAGATACCTTGAAAACAAAACCCAAAGAATTAGCAAGCTAACTCGCATGAAGAGAAGAAATAATACTTCCCATCTCCACAGTCTCTTTGATCTGAAGATCACCAACATCCTAACATGAATACAAGAACCCGCCAAATACCTATTGTGAAGTAGCTGCATGTTGTTGCTCTTGTTTGGGCCATAGAAGCATTACATGGCGTCAGAAGATCTCACAGGAAACCCACAGGGACACTAGGAGCCAACTATATGTTCTCCAGCCGAGTATATTGGCCACGAACTGCAACAAAAGCCAACTATGCTTCCTAATTCCTTGAGGATGAAAAACCCACAAAGGTTTCCAGCTGTAGGGACAATATGCTATTTTGGCTTGATACTGCACTACGCTTGTTCCAATCACAAAACTCTGCATCGCGTATAAACCTGTATTTATGTAGCGGCCACAGAACAGTAAAGGGGAAGGCATAACCCTGACTGTAACAGACCCAGGTGCCATCCAACACTAAACATCCTCAAACAACTCAATTGCACCTCAACTCCATTACAAAAACACCACAACACACTCCCAAAAGAAAAAATCCTTCCCATGCACAGCTGTCTTTTCCCATAAAACTTCCACATGGTGCACACACTCCACATTTCCTCATGGAAAAAGAGCACACTGATATTCCTCTGTATACCACTTAGCAGTATCAAGGCTGCCTCTGTCTGTCTGTCTGCAGGCAGCAATCCAACACATTACATTAACTTCTGTACAGCATTCTATTATTGTCAATTGTCTCATTTAGATACGCATTACAGGACAGAGAAACATTTCCATTTCTGTAAATTTGCAGGGATAACCCAGTGACGTGCTAGGGTTGTGGACTAAGTGCCAAACTCCTGAGACAGACATGCACTTATTCTTCAATAATAGCTTCTCCAATTACCATAGCTTTAGGGTTTGTATCATGTAAGATGTGCTTCTTCTCTGCGATCAAACTAACAGTTTTGCCCTAGTCTCCTATTGCACCATACATCTGTTCAATGCAGTAAACTCTTCACGCAACTAGACTCTCTTGTTTCAAAAAGAGGGCAGGAGAACAAGCACAAGCCCCCAGGATGCAATACCTCATCTTTGCCCTTATGTTCCCAAACAGCTATGAGATGCACAGAAGAATAGGACATGGAGGTATAGACAAGATTTGAACAAAGAAAAAAGCCCAACAAAAAGTCAGAGTTGGCAAAGTGCAGAAATTTTAGCCAGACATTCAAATAACATAATGAAGTTTCAGGTCTGCAGAAGTCTCTTTGCAGAAGTCCTTAGCAGCCCCCTGCTATGTGAAACATCAGGCTTGATGGCAGTGGGGAAAAGATTTATTTTCCTCTATTAGCTTCAGTGTTCACAGGCCCATTGCGGACCAGAAAATTTCAGATGTGATGTTGGTTTTGGAAAGGGCTGCAGAGAGCTCTTTTTTCGAGACTCTTCTGTACTAAACCTGGCAGATTGGCAGTATAGGAGACAGGTGGTTTCTAGCAGTTTTTGGCAGAATGCTGAAGCCAAGTGCACTCCCTCCTACTGCCATGTGCTTAGATGACTCTCATTAATTGCCAAAAAAATGGCAAAATGAGGTCTATACAGACAAGATTAGCTGTCTGGGGCTATGCTCTGGTCAGTTTCTTGGGTAATTTGGATACTTTTCTCCAGTAGGACAACTGTCATTTATACTTTATGCAAAATAAAAGGTTGGAAAACAGCCGCTTGCTTCAGTGTTTGGATTGTGGATGTGTCTACAGACTACAGTAACTGCAAAGATAGACGCTAAAAATGTTTTACTTTTGCAGTTGTTGCTATACGAAACAAAACTCAAACCTCTGACCCATATGCTTCAGAAAATACATTTTTGCTGCAAATTCTTATGCATTTTTTGCTATAATTGTTCTATATTGTCAAGGCAGGTAAGCACTAAACACGATGTCTGAGGAAAACGCTATTTAAAAGTCACAGAAATTAACTGACTGGGAATTAACTTGTCCAAACCTGGTGTATTTGTCAACAGAAATCCTGTAAATACACAGCTAATCTTAATTCTCATGTTTTGTGGAAATAGGACATTATAAGCTGCAACTAGCAATACAGTTTTATTAAAATAGAAGTTTATCTGAGAATGAAGACAGCATTCTAATCACACAGCAAGTCCATCAGTAAGGAAGATGTAGTACCTCAGGCTCCTAGTGGAGAATTTTACACTTAATAAGAAAATACAGGGGTTAATAAAAGCTGTTACACATGTTTCTGCGCCAGATGTAAGAGGACATTTCTTACATATTCTATATGTGCATGAGACTTTATGGCATTGATCTACTGAAAAAGCATGAATAACAATCCCCAGTGAAGTATCTCACAGAATCATAGAATGGCCCGGGTTGGAAGGGACCTCAAGGATCATGAATCTCCAACCCCCCTGCCACATGCAGGGCCACCAACCTCCACATTTAATACTAGACCAGGCTGCCCAGGGCCCCATCCAACCTGGCCTTGTGACAAAAAAAGAAAACAAAACAAAAAAAAACTCTTGCATTCTATTTCCCATTAAAGAATGCCTGAACTGATAAAAACATTTCTGGATGTGATTCACTCTGTACTAGAATTCACCCTTCTGGTTCTCACAGTCACTCAGTCACTTGCCATCAGAAGGACAGCTTTCACTTACAGACACTTCACTATGGTATCTTGGAGTCAACGCTTATTTCTGGACCTATGGCATAAAATAAATGCGACACCCTGGACAAACTGTTTGGATCAGGAATTAGGAATAACTGAAGAGTATAAAACATTCTGATAGGAGAAACCAATGGTGTGTGTTTTCCATCCTGTCACCCTCCATCAGTTGAGCTGCTCTACATGGCTTTTTTCTATCCTGATACCTGCAATAAACGCTCCCAAAAGACATTAGAGGTTGGCTGTTTATCTCCTTCATGAACACATTTGTCGACACTGTACCCCTATACGATAATCTTACTTTATCATTTTTACTGGTTTTCCTGTAAGGAGTAAGTTATTATTATTTTTTGCTTCTTGCTAAGAAATAAGATAGAGAAAAGCCCATCTGTGAAATACACAGCACAATTGTATTAGTTCATTAATACACTTCTCTCTCCTTTGAGCAGCTCCCTATCTTCACAGTCTCTCACTGAGCTCCTTATTTAATCTCCTAAATAAGTGACCTAATTGTTGGCTGGAAGTCAAGAAGAGCTGATGGCTGCCCACTACTTTAGAAAGCAGGTGCCTTTCTGCAGTATCTATGTGCAGATATCTATCTAAATAAGGACAGCTGAACCTAAAAATTTTGAAAAACACTCTTTTTAACATTTAAACATGTGCCAACTCGATCTTTGCAAGTGTGGCCATGCATTGGAAAACTCCACTCCAGAGCTTATAAAAGGTAAAGTCAGATCAGAAGAAGAAACAGCCACAGAGAGACGCAGGATTTTATCTGGGCAATTTAGAACTTCCTTGTCTTTGCTAATTTCATGAGCTTGAGAATTAAGTCATCAAAATCTTGTGCTTCTTTCCCTCTTGCTTTTGACCTCAGAACATAATTGCCTCTTGTCATGCCTGCAGGGCATGGGATTGCAGTTATCACTGTATGCTTAATCAAAAGGCTGAAATAGCCTTTAAATTATGGGTCCACTTGGCTGCCAGAGACTTGTTGAGCTCTGTTCCATTTGGAAGCATGATGGTAGTAGGTGCACTTTTAAAAGAAAACTGTGGGATGATGTTTTTAATTAGGTATTATATGCATTTTTCCCAAAGAAATGTTTTTCTGGCTCAGAATTTTCAGAGTGAAATTTAAGTGCATATTTAAGTGCTGCAAAACAAAAAGCTGAAAATGTAGAGATAATTATTTTTACAAGCACAGTGCAGGATTTGGTCTGCCTAGCAAAACACCTGACTTACTGCTCCCAAAGGCAAACACAGCATGCCTGGGGAAAAGGTTTCCTACTGGTTTGGAGAAATGCCTCTGTGTCTGTAATTTCACAGTACTTACTATTTCCACCATTCATCTTGATTCTGCAGAAACAAATATATATAAACCTACCTCTGGAATGGGTACAGACTGAACCCATTCAAGCCAATAGGCCTTATTTGACTGTCGCTCCCTAAAGAGAAGCACACTCTTAAGTGTTCTTCTAAATCAGGGTGCCACTTTTCCTATTAAGATATAAAGCAGCATTACTGCATTCATTTGCAGCATGCAAACACAGCTCACTATTTCTTCTCTTCCTTAATCCAAATTACATCTGGCCTCTGATCTCAAGAACAATATTAGTAGCAAACAAAAACTCAGGTTGAGATAGCGACAACAAACATTTCTCCCATTAATACTGTGTTCATTCCTCTAATCTTTTCATGCTCACAAATATTAGTTTAGTTCTGACAAGCTTAAAAATACTGGTTGGTCTAAAGTTCTTGGAAAACTTGTGCTTGGAATACAAATACAGAAATACTGTTCTCTTTCTCACACTTTTTCTCTGTCCAGTGACAACAAATTAAACAGCAAAGAGCTCTGCATCTTTTCTACAGGGATAGGATAAGACAGCCTTTCTTCCAATCCCAGCCTGCAGAGGGGTTAAAGGAGCATCCTACAGACAAAGGCTGGTGCCAACTCATCACAGCAAATGCTTCCAACATCCATTTCCAGCTTCTCCAGGGAGGAAAGGAAGTCTGAGTGCAGACAGTGTGGCCAAATGGTTGGAGACATTGACTGTGCAAGGCTGGAGCCGGACAGTGCTGGTCTCCACTCTTAGCCCCCCACTCTTTGTTGACTGCTGTCCAGTTTCTAAAAATGGGAAAACTACCTGAAATCCTCCATTAAGCACTTCAATACCTGCTAGAGAAATGAAGGGGAGAACTGGATATAATCCCAGAAGGTGAAGAATGTAGCTTCAGTCTGTGTTCCCAGGCTATTTGGGGCTTTCTTATTTCATAGAAGAAATCAAGAACAATTTACAACTTTCCTCTGTGCTTCTTCACCAGAAGCAGTGCCAACCCACCACCCAGCAAACAGTCAACTAGGAACAGTCCTTGCAAACTGCAAAAGCAAACCCTCAGCAGTGGAACGCAGTATACAAAACCAACCAAAGAGAAATGCAGTATTGTAGAACAATCCAGCAAAGACAGGCAAATAAAAAACAAAAAAAAAACACACGCAAAAAACAACTCCTTCCCTGTATATTAGAATATACAGGGCATTTCAGGTGTGGCATTTCAGGTCAAATATCTCATGGTTCCATAATTTGCTTAATCTACCTTTACTGTAACATTCAAGTGGCATCACTAGAGATTTGCTCCCAGGTTATATGAGTGAAATTATAGCAGGTGTTTGGCAGCAAGCTTACATTTGGCATGCTCCCCCATGATGCAGAGGGGACACAGGAGAAAGGTGTAGTAAACATTTCTACATGGGCTGCCAAAAACACAGAGTGCAACTTCCAGAGCAATGCAGCCAAGGAGGTTGGACTCGATGATCTCTGGAGGTCCCTTCCAACCCCTACGATTCTGTGATTCTGTGATATAGACAGGAGCACAATGAAAATTTGGCTAAGCCCAAACAGCATTTGTCCCCAGGCACCAGCAGGTACCCTTCATTTTCATGGGAGCTCTGTCTGTATTTCTAGGTGCCCCAAGAGGTCAGAACAGCCAGGACAGGCAGAATTTCTACTACCCATGGGATGCCCTGGGACAGCAGCCTGAGAGTTAAACACCAGACAAGACACTCCATATCACTGACTGTCCTCATCTCCTCTCTTTACTGGGTTCAACTGGTAAACTTCTCCTCCTTATTTTCCCACACCTCAGTTTGGGCAGACGCTTTTCTCAAAAAATTTGCACATATTGGGCAAAGAGGAATGGCGGAAGATCAGCACAAAGAGAAAAGAACTGTGAAATGGATGAACTTGCAAGTGGGTGACATCTCAGTAGCAGGCCAGGAATGAGGAAACAACAAAGGATGGATGTTCAGAAAGGAAAATTGCCAGCAATGCTGTGCATCATTATGAAGCATGATGAGGAAATGAGGTTAGGTGATGGAAAGCAAGAACACAGTCACCACATGGCAACTACGCTGTGCTTCAGCTGCTGATCCTTTGCCCAAACTGGTGTTCACTGGGCCTCTTCATGAGGCAGGTCAGCTCAGTTTCATCAAGATACTAAACCAGCATTTAAATAATAAAAAAAAAAGTTTCCTGTCAGGCCGTAGAATGTATCAGCTCACCAAAGGTTAGCTAAGGTCATAGAAAGAAATCAAAACATTTCAGGAGGAAGGAAACAAGGTTGAATTTAATGTGCTGTTCAAAAAAAGTGACAACCTACCTTCAAATCAGAGGTCAGAAGTACAGACCCAGCCTGAGTTAAATGCCACTTAACTGAATTTAATTGAAGTAGAAACAACAAGTTGAGAACAACAGACAAAAGACATCCTGCCTTCAAGAGGATGGCCCAATGCAAGCATATTAATATTCAGGCCCCATAATGGGAAAAATCTATACCCAAGTACCTTCTCCCTTGCAGTGGATTGTCTCATTTGTATTAAAAGACACATACAAGAAGGCACTCCAATAAAATTGCTCTTTAAATGCACAGTCTTCCTTAGAGTTAATTAACTTTCAAGTTTAAGAAAACTGTGCAATGGTAGGGTAAGAATCTGTGCCTAAAGTCCTGCACTGAAGTACAGAAGATGTATAAACAACTCTCATGCTACTTTCACCCTCCAGCCTAACAGGGGCATCGGTTAAATATCAGGTTTTCACATCCTGCTAAGCATTCAGACACTAGAGAACTCAATAACTTGAATAAAAGCTTTCAGTTCTGCGCAGCAGTAACCAGTCCCTTTTTTTTGAAAGAAAAAAAATCCAAATCCACATATCATAACTCACATTAGGGCTATCTACTACTTACTCAATTCAAAATTACTGCTGTGACAATAGACACTTAACTGTCTTCAAAAAAGAGGGAAGCTTTGACTTTGACACTGCCAAACAACCTTGAAGTCTCTAAATTTAATGCAGCACAAATTAATGTGGTGAAGCCAGTAGAATTTGAGTAATAACAAAATTCACCTCATTTTAAATTACTCCACTGTAGCTTTTTATTATAGCCATTAGTAAGGTTAATTTTTTAATCTCAGATAAAAACTTTTATAAACCACCATGGCAGGTATCTCAAGGCAGTAAGATAAATGAGTATCAAGGGCTTACCCCCTCAAGAAAAATTAATATGTTTATCATTTTCAGGCTTCCTATTAAATCCAAAGTTCATTTGACACCATATTTTATTATTGTTTCTATTTAAAATACCAGCTGAAATTCTTACCCTTACTAAAATAATCTAAATCTGGAACAACTTCTACAAGCTAATAACTTTCAGTGATCAGGATAGAGATAAGGAGGAGGCGGCTCTCAAAACTGTCCTGGAAGTTGGCTGCGTGCAACAGAACTTATCATTTATATCCCATAGCAACGACAGAAAAAAAACAAGTCCCATATTCAGGAACAGATCCAGTGAAGTCATCAGGCAGAAATCCTTTTAAGGCAGAGGCAAATCAGATTGATTGGACGTATTTGGGGTTTTGCTGAAACAGTCTGACCTGCAAATGATATACTCCTACCAAGTAACATCTCAAAGTTGAAGTTTAATTTTGATTTACAGTTCCCTGAACAGTCTCTGAAGGGGAACATTAAAGCTCTTGTAGAAATATCTGCATTATTAAAGAAACGATGAACAGCAGAGTGAGGATTACTTTGTGCTGTTTATGGACTTGCTTACCAGTGCAGTAAATCTATTTTTAAGTTCGTATTGCCCAGAAAGGAGAGCTTTGTGAAATCTGAAGAGCTGTCTGGAGAGGAGGGATGGTATCTAAAGGGAAGAATTTCTCTGTGAGTATAGAGACTGTCATTCAAATACCCATACATAAATTTGAGGTTTCAAACATTGAACAGTTAAACAATTACTTCACATCACAGAAGGCCATGAATGACTCCTGTAGAGTTAATTTTACAAGAAATTACCAAGTACTTGAAGGCTAGCCATCTCCAGCAAGTAATATGGATATACTGTAGATTGTTAAATAAATGACATTTTTCTTCATGTTTTAGACTTCACAGCTCCTTAGAGCCTCTGCCATAAATAGCAACAGAGAATTCTTTTCCACTAGCCATAACTCTGTAAAAGTTTTATAAAGTCTAAGACTGCTTTGAGATCTTGCCTTCTCCCAGAATCATAGTTCATCATAGGTTTCATATGTATGTATATAAAATACATGTACATGTAAAAATACATAAGCACACTTCTATAAATATGTGATTTATATATAATAGGCAAACTACAAAGTGTAAATGGTAAGATGCAATTTGGGGTTCCCTATTCAGCACACCCTAAAGGTCACTGGCTTTTAGAAACTTTTGGGTGCTTGTCAGCAAGTGCTGTGACTAATCTACAAAAGCAACCTGTCCTCAGCTGCTGGATGGGGATTTCCAAAGTATGACATCTATTAGCTCCGTCTCAGAAAGTAAGAGAGGCATGAGATCCAAGATCCTTTCTATTGTCACACTAACCAGAATTAACAAGCAGGCTTTTTCAAGCCATTCTCTGTGGCCCTCTGAATCTCGAAGTCTCTCTTAATCAAGTCTGCAGAATAACTTCTCCTGTGACTTTCAAAGACCAAGGGTTTCACCCAAATATTCTAGCATCCAAAAAAACCTTTGTAGAAATGTACGTATTTGTCTGAACAGTGGTCATCTTTATCTGCTTCCATCAATCTTACAAATACAGAACAACAGAAGAATTAAATCCGGGCAAACAGCTGAAACATACACGCTTGCTCCAGGTGGAAATATATTCCAAGTAAAAACAGATTTTCAGGGAAATCACATATTTTTACCCACAGATACACATTTTCCTCAATGGAAGATAGCAAAACATTAAAATTAATGAATTAAATTATCTCCACAAAATAGTTCACTTGCTAGGAAGCAAAACCAAAACCCTAAGTTAATAGGGTTTCCGACTGCACCCACCTGCTCACAGCAAATACCGTGGTTAAACACTTTTTCCCTAATGTATCCTGAGTGGATATTGATCTATAAACACTGGATAAATACATATGTGTATGTACAGTACCTGTACAGTGTGCTCACTTCACGACGAGCCAGAGAAACCAAAATAATGCTCACCTGTATTCTCCCAAACTGCTTTGAACAGACTAATCGCTCCCAAAAGAGCCAGATGAACAGCTCTACAAAAGATCCAAGAGCCCCTAGGCAAGGAGGTGATGCCTGTCCTGCAGTAATGCCATGACTGCCAAGCATGAATCAAGTCACAGAGGCACTGTGCTCAGTAAGAAGCAATGCAGCACCAGTTAGAACCTATGGAGTTTGTGAGGCCCTGTTTTATGAAAGCCCCCACAGCTCAGGATATAATGATTTATGGCTCATCCTGTGGGAAAGCACAGGGCTCTGCCACAAGCCAAGACATTCACACACAACTGAACCATAGCAGAACTGCTACAAAAGGCATTTAATCTAAAATAAGAGAGGAGGAAATACATGCAGATTTGAGACAGGAGCTATGGTAGCACAGAAAGGGATGACCATGCAGCACAGATAATGAACAGATGCAGATATCACACTTGAGGGCACAATGCTTACAAGTTCAATGAAAATATGGTTGAAGAAAATCTAACTTGGTTCAGGAAAAACACAGTGCAACCAGCTATGATGGATGGAAGACTTTTTCTCTAAACATACTCAATAATTGTGCTTTGAATTCTCATCCTTCAAGAGCTCTATCTTTAGGTAGACAAAAGAATTAAATTTTTCACTGCTCTGTCAGTGAAAGAGGAAAGTAACTACCCAACAAAACCAGGCAGATACCAGGGCTAGTGGCAAAGGATAGTTTTCAATAAGGTAGCCAATGAATGATTCCATCCCTACAAATGAGTCCATTCCCCTGCAAATACCGTGTCAGAAGAAACCTGGCTTTTTCAACCTCCTGATAAGATGAAGCTGCTGGGACAGAAGAAGGGATCCAAGTGAGATTGGGATGTGGTCATCTATAGGGTGAGAGTTCCCAGCACCCCAGCCCAGGGTCAGAGGACACTCCAGGAAAGTGGGGTGCAGGCATCCTCCAGGCACAACGAGGTCAACTCCAGGTCAACTCAGAGCTGAGCTACCAAATATTTCTGTATTGTACATGACAAGACTTTCCTGAAGGATTCCTTCGAGCTGAAAAAGCACCATGGAAAAGTTTTCATCAAATTGTTTCTGGGAGATTATTAGTAAATTTACAATGTAATTATGTTACTTTCTAAATAGAAGAGGATTTTTATCTAACAAAGGATCCATTTCAAGCACTTTTTCCTGTACCTTTAATGTCCATTTCCTTCTGCGCCTATTTCAAGCATTGTTCTTCTGGAGTTATTTATACTTAACATCCAAAAATTTTTTCTTCTTCTCTGAATAAAATTGTTGCATATTTCCATCATCTTGTTGTGTCAATCTTATTCAAGAAAAGCATTCTGCTATCACTGCTCTCCAAGTATACTGCTGGAGTACGAGAAAAATGCAACCAGACTTTTTTATTTTTGGTTCTTCTGTGCCCCCTATTATTCTCTAATAAAGCAACTTACAAATGCTCTCGCAGCAACGCTCTGCAGAGGTATGGTTACAAAAATGTTTTGCAGGGGATACAGGAAACTACCTGGGCAAAATACCTCAGGGTCACAGAGAAAGTCTGCTTCTGAGCTCATTCTTTCTGAAAAACAGTTTTCAAAGCAGCGGAACACGTGCTCTATTTGCTTTTGGGTGAAGGTGCTAGCACAGAGGATGCTGTGCTGTGCATAACCCCCGCTCAAACGA
Organism: Tragopan temminckii; assembly: GCA_028571105.1. Lineage (NCBI taxonomy): Eukaryota > Metazoa > Chordata > Aves > Galliformes > Phasianidae > Tragopan > Tragopan temminckii. The sequence continues at coordinate 17,905,765 of JAOWBP010002392.1, read as the reverse complement.
GGAATGGAGAAAAGCACCTCTCTCTAATTTTTTCATTGCATTACTATCAGGTAAGTATATGCTGGCAGTTTCATAGCATGACTGGCAAAGCTAATAAGGTATTGATGTCTATTTCTGCACTAAGAATGACAAGAAAATTTTATAACAAGACTGTCTCAGGCTAATTTCATACAGGATCCTCTTTCTATATTTAATGTTAGTTGAACATGAACAAAACCAAATGAGAACTAAAAAAATAAAAATAAAAAAATCAAGATGCCTATGACCAAATAACCATGAACCAATTTAACCAGGAAAGCAAGATGACCACAGTTCTGACTGGTAACATCTATACTTGGGAGGTTTATCCAGAATAGCATTCTGTAGATGAAAATATTTCAAGCAAAAATGAAGAAAAATAAAAATTTAACCATTCAAATTGTGAGCAGTAAATTGAGAAGTCCATTTCCAGGTGACTAAGTCCCCCACTCCACAATTATGAGAAAAGAACAGCAACAAAAAAAACAACTCTCCCCAAACCTATGGACAATCAGATTAGAAGAACTGTGCTTTTTATACATTTTAAGCAGCAGCAATATTTTTAAAATAATAAGGTGTATGAGTCAAACACAGTCAGTTATCAAGCATGAAATCAACCCCCTAGAATTGTCCTATAACTCACTCAAATCTGTGTTTGGAAGGAAACAAATAGATGTATTCATAACTCAAGAGTGATAAAGAATTGCTTTTCATTCTGATATTAAGAAACATATAAAAGGCAAGTACTAAAACTCAATATTTTCTTCATTTTGCAGAATTAGATACCTTATATCGAAGAGTTTGTAGAAAAAAATAACATACACACTTTTAGGAACCCCATGCTGGTTTTTTAACTTGATCTGGGATACTGGCATATTGCTGCTGGCAAATCTTAAAGAAATCAAGGTTATGAAAACAGAACATAGCTCCCACCACACATAGAAAAAAATGCATTAGCTCTTGCTTCTCAAAAGGTAATGTGAACACAGAATCGTCATCCTAACTAAAGCTTTTCTGGAAGTTCAATAAGAACCTCATCACTCCAATATCATTCAACACGCTTCTTGATGATCTGAAAGAAAATAAACTCCAAGCTTGCCAAATTTGCAGTCAGCGCAAAAATTGATGAAATGCTAAGTAATGACATGGACCTTGTCGGTGGTGCAGATTGATCTGTATACTGTTTGAGCACACTGTGCTTTAACACAGACAAATACAAGCCCATGTAGGAATACAAAAAGTGCTCATTATGTCAGACCACAGCCTAGCAAGCAGCCACTCTGAAACAAGACTGTTCTCATGATTGATAAGCATTTGAACACCACGCAGCAGCTCCAAAGGGCAAACATGATCTCTGCAAGTATTAGGAGGTGAATAACAAGGAGAAGTAGGAAGATGAAATTGCCCTGCATGCAGTAGTAAGGAGACCAGTACTGGAACACGTACCTTGTGGTGTCTGTACTTCAAAAAGATTGTCAGAAAGTTTGACAAGGCTTAAAAAATATATATATTTTTTAAAGTAGTGTCTAGAAAACAAGTTTTACAGTGAGACACCAAAGCAGCTCAGTCTGTTTGACTAGTCCACAAAAGAATCCTGCAGTATGCAGATTTTGTGGAGGAAAGGTATTTCTTATAGCAGTGAGCCCTTCAGCAGAAAAAGGCAAGCAAGATGCAATAGATGGAAGCTGATGCTAGATAAGTTCTGGTTAGAATTAATATTTTTAACAGTGTGAGTAATTTAGCATGGAAGACTTTACTTTGGTATTCAATGTATTTCTTATCAGCTAAAGTCCCTATAAACTGACTGGGCATTTTTCTGAAAGATACGTTACAGCTCAAGCAGAAACTGGGGGAGCCTGATTCACAAATCACTGGGTAAGATCTCTACTGTGCCAACGGCCTGGCTTGTTGATCATAATAGACTCTTTGTATTTCAAAGAGTTATGAAGATTTAGGAGAAAGAAAACAGGAAGAGAAAGGGACATGTGGCAGCGTGGAACTCACTGAATTTATTATCTCAGTTTTAAAAAAATTAAAAATATCTCAGTCAGCTTTTATGCAGATACCTGCTGCGCTTATCCATGCAAAGAAGGTTTGTATCTTGCCTCTTTCTAGGGGTGGACAAAAACGTTCCAGGACAGCTTCTTTGAATTCCTAGGAATGAGAGACGCCAAGGAGGAGGAAGGGAATTGCTTAATGCAAACCAACAGATGGGATTTCAGTTAGAGGCTTCCTTTGTTTTCATAATGAACCATAATCTGTGTAATCTAAAACAGTTTTGATTTGTTGCAATGAGACATAAAGACTGTAGCTATGGCACATGAATTGTTCTCTCAAACATTCGTTTCCAAAGGTACCTCTTTTCTGCTGAAGGCATACTGGACTCCAGACCAGTCAGCCAGAGTAAGTTCAAGATAGATGAAAGCACAGGTGAGGCACTAGTGCTTTCAGTAAGTCTGCCTCTGTTTGTTTTATTGGATAAACATACTGGAAGGCTAATTTAAATGTCATAGTATTGCAAAGCCCTCGAGCTGGTCTCTAGGTTCTATAAGCTATATTAAATCTTTGATGTGAACATCATACAATATCAAATCAACGGCAGAGGAGATTATGGTCTTGGTATGATGTTACTGGGATGGGCATTATTTCCGAAGTCCCATAAGTCCTCTCCAATGCAAAGGTAAGCAATTCAATATTAAGGTAACAAAGCCAAGAAAAACTTCAGCTACCTGGAAGCCTGGAGATGCAGTGAGTGCTAACTACATTGCTTACTATGTTGCCACGGAGCAATATTTAGGTCTCAGCGATGTCAGACATCTACTTATATCCCCATAATGCCTTGCAGTTTAAAACTCTGACTCCTATTCATACGTATTTCCCCACGTTAAGTTTATCTTCATATTAAAAATAAATGGATTTAAAATGTAGGCAGCCATGCATATAAGCACTCTGCTTGAAAGACATACTTCATCTTTAAATAGCAGCAATCAATACACACAGTATATAACCTAAACAAATTTCTATTATGAATGCTTAATGGATATATACTTTGGTCATTTTTATTACTAATACAGTATTGATTTACAGAATACATTACCACCTTCGGCACCGGGATCTGCTGGAGTCCTTGGACCCTGTATACCATTCTAGTCAAAACAGGAGCTGGAAGTCAATAACCCATTTACCACCAGTGCAGACCCTCTACGGCGTTAGAAATTTTAATGACAGTCTGACTCTCACAGAGCAATCATTTGTCTTAGAGTGGCATTTATAAGTCATCGTTATTAATGTAAAGTTATCCATGAGGTCTGTCTACTTATCTTTCACGCTTCTTCATTGCCAAAATGCTTTAAGAGTCACAACAAGGAGGAGCACTTGCAGCCTAACCTTGTGGAACCCTCACTGGGCAGGGATGCTGTGAAATCAAAGCATCCACTTGGACTCTTTTGCTCTGAATCAATGAGCAGTTTCTCTTCCTTTGTTGCCATTCACATCAGGGAGTGGTGACTGACTCCTGCAGCTGCCCAGGGGAAAGGGAACCAAGAAGCTTTCTTTGATATGAATGTTAATGGCACCGAAAAGGGAAAAGATGATGTGCCACCATAAACAGACTGCAGAGAACGCACTGTTGCTGCTTGGTACATCTTCAGGAGTCTGTAATGAGATGGGGACATGGTAAAATTGCCACACAAAAATCTAACATCTGTTTACTGTTTCAGGCAGAAAGGGGGGGGGCAAGGAGATGGTTACCGTTACTGTGGAGAAGCAATCCTATACTGTCAACTCACTGATATATGTAATAAAAAGGTGCAACAGCATCTCTGCATTCCTGGGATATTGTGCCCTGGGCAATCCAGGCTTTGTGCCAAAAGCCCAGCACTGAAATGGCAGAGATGCGGCATCACGAGCATTGTGTGTTCTGCTGCTGTACAGTGAGATTACTTCACAATCTAAAAATCAGCTGCTTCCAGAGTAAATTGTAACTAGCATATTGCTTTTCTGTTTTTAATAGGTGTTAAGAGAGAGCTGAGAAACCTACTGTTTGCAGAGAAAGGTCTGAGAGTGGAGACCCCACCCTGCTTCTCCCTGTTTCTTCTTTCATTTTTTTTAAACGGATGCATAAGAGGACAAATTAATTAAATATATTCAGAACAGGAATGCTTTGCCCCCCTTTTGGAGAAGAACAAACAACCGCCACAGAGACAAAGTAATCAGAAACACGCCTGAGAAAATAACAGCCGCAAAAGCAAAAGTCATATCAATTGCTTAGGCCTCTCTGCACACAGAAGTTAAGTGAGGTGAAGCGAAAAAGTTTAATTCACCGAACTGACTAAAATTAAACAAGCCATCAAAAAAGTGGGAGATGAGCTCCTAAAAACCCGGTTGTAACGCACAATGAATACAGATTTCTCTCATCCTCTTTCCCTTTGCCTGCCCGTTGCGAGGTACTCGCTCCACTCCTTGCCAAGCAGGGATGGTTTCCAACAGGTGCCTTGCAGCAGCAGCCTCATCTGGAAGCTGGCACTTGCTGGCCCTTGCTTTAACAAGGAGGCAACAGCAGATCTCCAGTAGCACACTTGGGGTCCCTGAGCACAACAGGAGCTTGAAGGCAAAACCCCATGTTAGCTGCCCTTTCTGCTTTTACCTTCGTTCATCAATGACAGGAAAAAAAAAAGGCCAAATACAAAATTGTTTTGACAGACACCCATTAATGGATCTGTCACATGAAGTGGCAGCCTCCCTATGGCATGGTTTGAGTCCAGAACACTTATGCTGGACAGTCACTATGTTTACCAAACCACCATCCTTTCTCGCACAAACAAAGCACAGCAAATCTGGTAAACTCAGAGTTTATTTCCATCTACCTTGAGCTGGGCAAGGATATGACAAAAAAACATGTTTCTAAAATTACAATCTCTCTATTAGTAGAATTATACAAAGAGCTGCCACAACTCCAGTAAACTTCAAAGCCAGAGGAAGAAGGTGCAGCGGTCGCTTTTATCAAATGTGTGATTCACCCAGATTCACTCTGAACAAAGCAATCTGCAAGGCACACCAGAGCTGGAAAGTAATATTCAAGCCATATCTCCTCTCTCATTTTTAAGTGCACAGCCAGCTCTGCTCCACCGTAGCATCTCCCAAACAAAACAAATACCTTGCAAAGATATTTCCGTATTTCCCCAAATGCACTTTAAAACAACAAAACAAAATAAACAAACAAACAGAACCTACAGGAGACATTTCCTTTTGGCCCAAGAGAAAAGCTTAGTTGGATCCCACACAGCAGCTTAGAGGGCTTTTGTTTTTTGTTTCCTTCTCCTCAGTTGCTTTAGCAAGATAACCAGGCAAAGAGATGCTGGGTAGAAATGAAGAGGGTGTAAGCTGTCAGCAGTCAGGCTTGGTTCTCTTCGGTGAGCTTGCCCAAGATTTGCATCATCCTTCCCTTTATACGCACAGAGACCTCTGCATTGCAATTCCTAGTGACCATCATATGTGGCATCCTTGGGCTCCTGCCATGCAAATGCCTTCAACAAGAATCTCCTTTCTTGCCTGGAAGCCATCCCACCACAGGCAACTGTGTTCAGAAACACTGCAGTAACTTCCCGAGGTCAGAAAGCTGAGCAACTCATCCAGATCAGCTTGCCATAACCCAGAGCAACAGCTGGTTTTATCGCCAGTAAGGAAGCAGTGAATCTTTTCCCCTTGGCAACAACTTTTTTTCTGCATCCGCATTAGTCTTACACTGGACCAACTCTTCAGTTTGCCAAAGGACTCTTGATGCTCTCTGGCACCCACCGAGGATGAGGTGGTTTCAAGAGATACAATGCTCTTCACCAGCACTGGCATCACAAAAGTCAGAGGAGCATAGCAAGGATGGAGAGAACAGGAGACAAGGCTCAGAAAAGAGGCTTATTTTTATCTTTATCATCTTCACCTTACCCTGCAGACATTCATTTCCTTCAGCGGCATCCTCACGTTACATTCAAATGCTGGACAGGGCCCAGATATCTGCTCTGCCTCCTTGCTCCAGGGTATCCTCCAGCGTCGTCCTACAATTCCATCCATGCCCCGCCACAAATGGTATAGCTGTACGTCAGCTGCATGAACCTTCAGGCAAAAACCTCTCCTCTTGCACGGGCTTGTTATCAAAACATGCTTGCATTGCCTGCTAACCACAGAGTGACTGCACTCTATCTCACCAACGCTAGGTCAGATTTCCCTGGGCTTATATTTTCCACTCAAATGTGTGGCTGGGATTACATAGCAGCTGGCTTGGCCACCCAGAACAAACTGAATGGGTTGCTGACTCACAGCATAGCTGCAAATATGGCAGTCAGATGTTTAGCAATCTCTTATAGCCCTGTGCATACACAGAGTAGATCTGTATCTCCTATGCTCCAGGTTCCTGTAGTCCGTGTCTGCTCGTACCTTAGTCCTTCACTGGGTCTCTTCTGTTCATTCATACTCTTCCCATTAACATACATGTAGCACGTAGATTCCCTGCTAGAGGGTCTGCACTATCTCCAGAAATCCTATACCGAAGCTAGAGGGCTGACAGCTCTAACAGAATCAGCTCTGCCTTCTCTCTTAGTTCTGGGGTAAAAGAACTGCATGGCTTTGACTGGCATGAGGACACTTGTAAACCCCATTCAGCCTTGGGCAGTGTTCACAACAACAGCTTCTCTGTCATACGGGAGAATAGAGGCCTCAGGGCAGGTTGGGAAGCAAATTTTATGGTTGCTTTCTTATCTTTACTCTCCAGAGAGTTCTGTGTACAGGCCCACGTCTTCCTTTCCCTACTATTCCTTTCTCTGCAAGGGACTTTTGTTCAACAAGAAAGTTTTGCTGTGCATTTGAAACTGTGCATAGAACTCTTTCATTTATTGTGATGGTGATAGCAGTTTTCTTTTCCTTTTAATCACACTCCCGTGTCGACGCATGGTTGGCAAGTGTCCTACTTTGAGCGGGAAGTTGGACTACAGATCTCCAGAAGTTCCTTCCAACCAGCACTGCTGTAATTCTTGCCTGCTGTGAGTCTCATTTGGCACCACCATATTTTACACTTCATATTCCAGAAAGTACCCCAAGCTGAACCGTTGCTTTAAGAACAGAATTAACAAAGGCAGTTACAATACAGCGCATCCCTAGCCATGTTCACAGGCTGTCTTTCTCTTACTTCTCCAGACTGGTTTCCTTCGTCCCCACACCAAGGAGGTTGCTATGGAGATTTCTTCAGAAACAATGAGAAAAACAGATACAAGAAATACAAAGCACTGAGGAGGGTATGGAAGAAACAACTGTAAGGGCACAATATACCCTGCATCGATGAACGTATTTTCCCTAAATCTTCACCTAGTAATCTACTGATAGAGAGCAGGTCTTTCAAACTCTCCTGCCCTGCAAGGCCTGCCTTTGCTGTGAGATGGTGTCAGGGACCAAGCTGCACTTCCACATGCTGCTAAAAGCCAGACAGAACACCATCCTCAGCCTACACAAGCTGGGCAGAGCAGCCAGGCAGTGCATCCATGCAGAGCTCCATGTTGTATAACGGAGATTGCTCCATTTGCTATAGTCACACCAAGCTGGGGAAGCAGCCAGTGGCTAGGTAAACGTGTGGGTGGCACTACGCATGCCAGGCTGTTCTTCGTTAGGGCTTCTTCTACACAGTAGCAAGTATGTGATCACATTCTAACGGCGCAAGTGCTCCTATATACTTACAGGAGCTGCCGTATGAATATGGCAAGTACAAAATGCTGGCATTCCTGTCAGAAGAGGCTGTAACACATCTTCCACAAATGTATGTGCTAGCTGGTTAATGGCTCTGGGTAGGCGTTCTTGTCATTTCAGTTTTAGATCTGTTTTGCCTCCAGCAAAGAGCTCCTGAAACCAACTGGTCACAACAATTAGACAGAAAAGGTCATAAGACCTTTTTTCCCCTTAGAGCAGTTGCAAATGCCTTAAGTCATCACTACTGGCTTTCAACACTTTCTCTGAGATGTCTATATGGCTCTCAAATGAAAAGAAACCTATGGGCAAGTGAGAAAGAGTAAAGCAAGAAAATAGAAGGAATAATGCAGAAAAAAACAACTTGGAACAAAATTTAGTGACAAATTACAACAGCAGGCTCTGTTCTCAGCAGTACTGAGGGCTGCTAAATGATCCTGCAGTCATCTATCTCCAATACACTAAAAGGATGGAGAGAAACAAGGTCTAAAAAGAGATTAGAAAAAAAAATAAATGTACTTGTAACTACACAGACTGCTCCAGTTTTCCAGGTTATGCCTTATTTTAGCTCCTTAAAACAAATGACAGCACCTGATGGCTGTTCAGTGTTTTCAATTTCTCTCGATATTGACCTTGTTATCCTCACTTATTCCCAATATATTTGTTTATAGAACAACATAAGGACCTTAACCAAAGTCTGAAGATGAATGCAGTCTCTGGTCAAGGCCATTTTACACACTTGTGTAGGCACAGTTTCCACACCGTTTGAGTGCATTTCTCAATTTCTTGCCTGTTATATGATGGGAGGCAGAGTAGGGCTCTTGTCCTCACTTTATACATTATGGCTGGAAGGGTGTATGGGCCAGGACCATAAAGGAACAGTTGGAAGGACCAATACAAGCCAAGGTATGACCAGTACAATGCTCACTCTCATCCTGCACTTTCCCTACAAGCCTTTGCTTTGTGGTTCTGTCAGCATCTCTGGTGGCTTCACTCTTACCAGAGCAGCATGCAAGCTGCTACTCATTCCTACTCATCAACCACCCCATCAAGCTTCTCAACACATGGTAACAAGTCCTTGTAAAGAAAGCCTGTGCAAGAGCAAGATCCTCAGCTAAATTGGTTTCACTAGCCAGTTTGGGCAAGAAAAGACAAAGCTGTGCCTTTCCCTTGCCTCAAGATTGGTCAGAGCAAGGTTGCACTCTGCAGCAAGGTATGCTGACAAGGAGCCAACGTGCATATGCTCTGAAGTGCTAACCCTTTTACTTAGCACCATCTCTCCCAAGCTTTCTCACACCAGGGAAGGTTTTATGAAACCTTATGACTTTAACCCAGATCAGCTATTGACATGTAGAAAGAGGTGAGGCAGTGCAGCTCTGCAGAGGACACACAAGGCACGAAACCTTCCTTCTTGCAGGAACAGCTGTGTACTGAGCTGAAAGCATAACAGCACGCTCCATGTCTCTTTCATGGCCCGTCCAAAAAGTATTCTCATTTAGACTTCGCTCGAAGGCTGCCTACTACAGAACACCCATTGGTGATAAGAATCGATGGAGAAGCTAAAGCCCTCCTTGTAATACACTGTGAAACACTGAAGCAGCTTCTTCAGCTTGAAAATGAGACAGATATGTTCAAAATGTAAAACATCAGCAATGGTACGAAGAAGGCAGACAGGAAGTGGTTATTCAGTACTTCTCATACTACCATGCACAGGAGGCTCAAAATAAGGCTCAAATAAGCACAATGATGGTTTCCTGCATGTAATAACCTTGGTAACTCACTGCCACAAGGTAATGCAGAAGTCAAAGATGTTTAAGAAGAACCGAAGAAGCTCATGTAGCATAAGGTATGTCAGTGGCTTTAACACTGTAATCCATATGTTATCTCTGGACTAAGAAGTTTTTAAATCAGAAACAAAGACTGTATGCCACCACAGATGTGCCCTTATTCTGCTTTTCCTCTCACCTCCACCTACTGCTAACAACTGATGGAACCAGGACACTGAGTTGAGAGGGCTTCAGTCTGACCCAGTATGGCTTTCTTTTGGTTCTCACTGCAGGGAAAAAAAAGAAGAGTAAGGTAGGGGGATACTAGAAATCACACTAACATTTGTAAACAAAACAAACTGTGATTGTGAGAAAGAGAGGGAAATTAGAACTAATTAATGTAAGTCAAATTCCAGCCAGCTACTCAGCAGAGAAAAACCTTAAGTACATGTGTTCCCTTCCTCTTCTCTGCACCCCATTGCTCTACTAAAGAAAGTATCATTACACCAATGTAAGAAGTTATTTCCTACAGAAAAGATTTTCCAAGCTTCTGCTGGGTTAACACTGCTTTCCCTGAACTCTGTGTTAAAACTCCCATTGAGTTCAATGATAGCACTGAAGGGAGGTAGCAACGGCAGCAGGGAAGAACACATCTTACATGCTAATGCCCCAACTAAAGCTGAGAAACACTAAGGGAAACATTCATCAGGAGCCCAACACACGTTTTCTGTCTATATCACCCAAAATTTAAGGATTGAAAAAAGACACAAAGTTCTCAGATACCAATGTGGCAAAGCCTAGTGTGATCACAGGAGCATGGCTTGGCTCATCACTTGCACAACAGCAGTAGAAAAAGGGACAGACTGAAGACCTCAACTCTTAACCTTTTATTCTGTGTAGTAACCTTTTAGTAAGTAACTTGAGTGTAACTTTATATTCTGCTTGGGCTAACTGCTAATCCTGTTTCAGATGGGAACAAAAATCATGGAATTCTACTATGTACAGATCTGTATTTTTGCATCCCACCAAGCCACTCCACTGACATCTCTGTCAAGGAAAAGAGACTTCGTTCATGATCGACTTATTATCTGTTTGATAGGACTGAGAAGCTAAGCAGACGAGATGAACCCTACCACCACAGGAAAAGCTATAGTTTGAGCTCAGGTCATGCAACACAGAGAAAATCCAGCATGCTCTGAACTGCCCTGTCACCTGCACTCCCCAGGTAGAAGCATACAGCAGTGAGCAGTGCCCTGCTGACCTGAAGTCCACATTCAGGTCTCAGGGAATCCCATGCCAACTGAGGAGTCTTTCCATACCAGAGTTCGGCCTTGTTCTGCCTCTCAGGTATCAAAACACCTTTCCCAGTTCAGCCCCCTGCTTCCAATTGTGGAAATCAGTCTCCAAATTCATTTCTCTTGGGTGGGGAGCAGCAACCTAGGAGTTAACTGTAAAATAAATATTGATCAAATTCAGTCTGTGCCACACCCAACCAGATGGTGCAGCTGTCAAACAGCTCTGTCAGTGTGTAAGAAGAATTAATTGTGCCCTACCAGTCCTACCTTAAGCTCCCAGCACAGTTACATTTTAACAGTCAAATTAATTTCAAGATTTCACTTTGTTCTTGTCTTTTAAAATCACCATAAAAAAGATACAATATTTCTGGAACATAATAAAACACTTTCCCGTGATCTCCAGCATGGTTCTATTAATATACATCACTCAGCTTTTGCAGTTTCTCCCAGCAAGCCTCACGTGACAGCCATGCAATAATTCAGGAGAGGTTTGCATTTGCCCTCATACATACCTGAGACACTTCTCCGCTGCATTTTAATCGAATCTATAGGCTGCATAAAGCTAACAAGGTATTAGTTCACACAGTACACTGTTGCTCAAAATTCACCTACTGAAAAATTAAAAAAAAAAAAAAAAGCTTACCAAGCAGTGTGTTTATAGTGTCATTCTATAAGTGTTTAAAACATTCGTATAAAAATATGTAGTACATTGAAAGTAAAGAGCTACTGTAAAATACAGTAATAGCATGGACAGGCAAAATCTCCAGGCCGCTTCAGAAAACTGCTGTCAATGTCCTCAAATAACAAAACCAATGGAGAACCATCACAGGAAGGAAGTTGCTGAAACAATAAATTGTTGGACTACAAAGACAGCACTGCAGTAAGGAAATAAAGCCAAGGAAACCTCAGAACACTCACTTTACTTAGCGAACTCATGCAACACATGACAGCATCAGTTGAAAAATCCTATCTAGACCTGACCATCCAGCTACTATATTATTCTGCATCACTCTTCTCTACCAGAAAGAACCAGGGGGACTACAGCTTTCAGGCTGCCTGAAGCATCTGTACCACTGTATGTTAGAGGTTTGAAAGATAGACACTTTGTGAACAATAATGGAGATGTTTTCTCTGAAAATTAGTAGTGTGGGTGGATAAGGAATAAAAATAGAAAAAAAAATTGAAAGAGAAAACCAGGAGAACCACTGCCTTCTAGCCTGGATCAGGACAGTGTTCAGAGCCTGTGCACCAAGCAGGCCCCTCATATCAGGTAGGAAGGTTCAATGAGTAACTCCCACCCTCTTGTTACCTGCAGGGCAAGCACGCAGGAGCCTTGTTTGCTGTGTGGAGCAAGGGCAAAATTAACCTCTGGGCTAAAAACCCAATCTACAAGAAGTCAACCGAAGCTCTAGCAGCTATCCCACAGCTGTTCCAAGCAGTAAATTGCTGATCTGCAGCCCAACAAGACTTGCAGGGTACACAAGGGCTGAGTAACAAAACAGCACAGATTGTCAGGGCAGGGTTACGGCCTGATCAGATAAAATAGAAGCAACACGTGTCTAAAGAAATAAATGTTTCTTCTTTCCTCTGTTTTCTACTCACAGAAGTCAGTTATATCAGTGTACTGGAGACCTATGGGTTGCTGCACATGGCTAGATGTCTGCTATCACCATCTGTACACAATCATCCCCTTTGTGAAGCCTTTTCACTTTACTTAAAAGAACCATAAGAGTATTTACTAGCAAACGTTTATGTATCAATTTCTGCAGGGGAAAAAAAAAAAGAAAAGAAAAAACAAAAACCGGACTGTAAAGCCAGATTTTTAAATACTCTTCTCAAATCAGAGACAGTTCATTTTCACCCTAACGTAAGAGCTGACTTCAAAAACAAGTAGGAAACATTCAGACTGTATCACTGATATTTCAGTTTCAAGGACGTTGGCTTTTCTGCAAGAAATGTGAGCGTGCATCCTACAAGGCCTGCCATGCGTGCCAACGCCATCCCCACAAGTTACTCATTTGCAAGCTACCCAATATAGCCTGCATATGTTCTGTGACAGAACAGCACAACTCACAAGAAGTCTGCTACTACTTCAGTTTGCTACTGCATCACCTGATCTCATAGTTCTTTTTACCCCACTACAGAAATTACACAAAAGTACTTATATAGTTTCTTTAGAAAGTTCTATAAGCCACCACTGGTTTATTTCTTACTTACAATGATACTTGGTAATGCCAACGTGTTTGAAGAAACAACAGAATCTGAATTGTCATTCCGGCATAGTGTCCACCTGTTGTTATGCTTTGCTTGACACACGCGTGGATTAAGAAAGCACGCTTGTCAGGCTGACGTTGTTCAGTGTGTGTAGCGCTCAGAAGAGCTAGCTGAATACTTCCTAACAAAGTTTTTTCTTCCATCACAGAATGATGATCTGTCAAAACTAAATCTGTCCACGGGAACAGGGGAAATTCTAACAAGTCTTATTTTGGGGAAAAAAAGACATATAAAAAGAAAACTTCACAGTTGTCAAAGTGTCCAACAAACATCAAAATAAAACGACTAATTTTGAATGCTTACATATTTCCAAATTCGTATTTCTTTTTACTCAAGTCTTTAAAAGTTGAAATTAAAACACAGTGCTTCCAAATACTCTAAGCGCAACGTTTCCACTGATGAATTCTCACGCCCTCTACCCTGCTCCCAAGTGAACCACTGATTGATTGCATTTGATAGACTGCATTCCAGTTAGGATGAGAAAATGTTCCTTTCCTTCCCCTCAAAGTCTGGGCCACTTCGGCATGATCAAAAAAAGCCTTTCTTCCACTGGCTCTCCTCAGTAGATAGGGGACTTTGTACGTCACACACACAGCCACATTCCACTGAGTCCTTTTAGTATGAGAATTCTAGGGTACATATTCTATCTGATGATTGTTAAATATGAGAAATAGAAGACTGTGCGAGAAAACAAACATGTTTATCATAAAACTCCATTTCCTAGCAGAGAAGTCTCCCTTAACCACAGCAAAATCTTGCTGGAGATCGTACACTTTAGGACTGAGCTGTGTAGGAATAGGTCTATGATTCCTCCTCTACTTTCTGGTACAAGTAACCTGCCTGACAACAACTGCAACACAAATCCAGACTCAGGTGAAGTAGTTACGGCAGCAAACCCATCAAAACCTTTTTTCCTCAGAGCTAAAATTACCATTGCCATTTTCACTCCACACTTCTGACATCCAAGACGTCTGAAAAACCTTTCCTCTTCCAACTCCTGTCAAAGTCTGGCTCTGTTGGGAAGATTGGAAACAGGAACATCTATCTAGTGGCTTTTCGTCAGGTCCATGGGGAGAAAAGACTGCGTTCACAGAGGTGTCCTTGCAGAATTTTGTTTTCTGATGTGAAACATGGGTTTGGTTTTGGCTGATGCCAGAGAACCACAGTGCAGGATCAGTTTTCCATCCTGCTAGCAGCTCCAGAAGGGCACAGCTGCTGAGCAGCTAACTGGGACCTGAAAACCTGCGGCCTTGGTTATTCTGAGGATGAGAAGTAATAACTTTAAGTTACACCAGGGGAGGTTTAGGTTGGACATTAGGAAAAATTTATTATGTAAAAGAGCAGTGATGCAGTGGCACAGGCTGCCCAGGGAGGTGGTGGAGTCACCGTCCCTGGAGATGTTAAAAAAATGTGGAGATGTGGCTCTGACAGACACAGTCACTGGGCATGGTGGGGATGGTTAGACTGGATGATCTTAATGGTCTCTTCCAATCCTAATGATTCTGTGAGTCATGTTACTGCTGATCAGCTCACCTCTGTGCTTCCCGCACAGCTGTCACCAGTTCTGTCATGTTTCCAAAGGCATGCTCAGCACTATTTACATGAGTGCTCTTAAAGGTGCCTGGCTCAATATTCTTATATTCTGGCTCAATATTCCCCCTTAGGACTCAGCCATGTCCCTCCAACTCTGGGTCCACTGCAAGCCTACAGTGCCAGCTGTACCACAAGCTAGCTTTTGGTTGGACCTATCTTCTCTGTGCAAGCTATTCCTCTGCCTTCTATGAGGAAGGAAGACCAAACCTCAATCTCACCAGGGAAATGACATCACCATTACTTCAAGCTGCACCTCGTACATCTGCAGTGCCCACACTGGCTTGCACAGAGCCTATGGCCAAGTCAAGATGCTTTCTGCTAGACCCGCACAGTGCAGAACAATCAAAAACTTCTGTGTTTATTGATAGTGACCTGTTAACTAATGGTCATCACAAAATAAACAGGCCAATTCAAGGCTTCTTCAGCATGTAAAATAATCCAAAGCACAAATGTTAATTAAAATGAATATATCCTGCCTGTCACTTGTGGAAAATTAGATAGGCCATAAATGTCATTCACCTCCAAAAACTTGCATGTCTCCAGGAATTGCCCACTGCCATTTCAGCTCTTTTCCAATTTCACTCCCTGGCTGCAAGCATGATTCAGTTCTGATGAGCAGTGTGCTTAGCAAATAAATAAACAGCGGCACGGTGGCATGGCTCTGATTTTGTTGTTTCTCTGATTTCCATATTAAATGCAAGCAACATACACACACAAAGACTGCAGGTTTCCTGGGGTCTTTCAAACATGAAAACAGCACAGTGATGCCTCATGCCAACACAAACTGAGCTTGGAATGTGAAAAACAGCCTAGGATACATTTTTTTTTTTCCCCTCCGCACATTATCATAAGTAATAAAAGTTCTTCAGGCAAATTAAACCACAGTTGTCGCTGTGCAATTTGATGGAATTTACTGGAGCTGCACAAGTGTAACTAATTATCCATGAAGAAGAAATTTAGTAAGCCACGCTTTCTCCAGCAAGGCAGAGGAAGAATAACTAAGTTCCTTTGCTCTAGTTTGCTAGGCGTGTTTAAAATACATATAGGCAGCAATATCATTGGCTACTGTGGCAAGCAGCAAAGTCGAGGCAGAAAGGTAACATTATAGCACAGTAACTTAGACAAAGTGGGTGATCTCTTTACTATTAAAAAGTCTATTTCCATTCAACAACTGCCTGAGCAAACAAATGCTGCAGCCTGTAAGAACCAGGCAGCTGACACAACGCGTGCCGTTTTGTCCTCTCTTCACTTCAATATCGTGATTTCTTTAAGTTTGTGCTCTGATGAGCACTGAATGCAGCTTAAGTGCTTAACTACTTTTCTGAATCCAACCGTAGCTCCCAAACCTCCAAGCCTGAGCAGAAGCTGATCAGGAGGCAGTTCATACTGCCTGGGTACAGTTCCCCTTCTGCTAAGGGACTGTAGCTGAAAAAAACCAATATAGCAGAGAGCCTATCTCCTTCCAAGCTATGTGCGCAGCATCTCAACTGCCTCTCCAGTAATGCAAGCTGTGCAGAAAGAGCAGTGCTTGTGCCATAAGATACCTAGCAATGAATATCAGAGCACAGTAACTTTTCATCACTTTTTCCCCCTCTTGCCCCAAGCACACATATAAAAACATAAAACTCTATTTGAGCCCAGATGCCTACCCAGTGAATGTAGGTGTCATTTATCTTGACGCAATTGACATAAATCTTGCACTCCAGCATCCTGCCGGTGATATCATGCCAACAGAATCAGATCATATTAGGTAGGAATGTTTTCTGATTTTTTTTTTTTTTTAAATGACCTTCAGTTTTCCCTCCCAGCCCAGATTGTTTCATTTGAAGTATATAGGAAAAAAAAAAAAAAAAAAAAGGACAAAGTTTCAGCAAGGGAAAGTCTAGGCACTCCTGTTCTTCCCCCGTTACCATCACAACAACTGCAGTGCCGTAAATGTCCATGGCACCTTCCCAAGCAAATAAAGATGACACAAATGACACACTGCGTGCCCCAGAGAACTTAATTTCTGACACATCTTGAGACAAAGAGCAGCAGTTCAAGCATGAGAGGGCAAGAGGTCACTCTGCAGACGAGGGAAGAGACTGACAGCAGAGCAAAGAGGTAGAGAGAAAAAAAGTCATCCTTTTCTTTTTTTCTTTCTTTTTTTTTTTTTTTTTCCTCACAAAAGGCAGCTGGAAAGAGAAGGGGAGTAGGTAAGGGAAAAGAAAGATTCAGTGAGTATAAAGCAGAAGGAAATACGAATCTCTACCAAGAGGCAGGAAGAAAAGCAGAGAGCAGATTGATGGGAAGAAGCAAGTGTTGTGGACAGAGAGAGCATCCTTGTGCATCTCACTCAAAATGTCAAGGCAGTCTCAGAACATCCATGGCACATTTAACTCCTGGCACAAAGGGTTTGCGGTGACCTTGAAAGCGGAGATCTGCTGAAAGGACCACAAGCTTCAAACATATACAAAGAAGGTCTTTTGACAAACCAATGCGGCGGAAGTCCACCGGTGCTCCCTTCTGGCTGCCACCTCCCTGCCTCATTCCCGCAGCTCTTTCTTTACCAAATTATTTACTAAGTGCATTAACATAAATGGAACCAGAAGATTTATTTTTAATTAAAACAAGAGAGAAAGAGACCTAAGTACACTGTTAATATTGCCAATGCCTTTCACGACTTCATTAAAAAATAAATTTTAAGATTCACCTTTAGTAGCTATTGTAATAGAGCTATTTTTCTTCAACTCAGTGAAATTCCTTCCGCGTTCCTTTTATTATGAGAATGAAATGTAAAAACAGATCTCGTTTTTTCTAAAGCAGAGACTTCCTCCAATAAGGAAGCAAAACAACTAAATGATTTAACTGCCATGTGTGGGAACAGTGAAAGGAAAATTAAATCATTAGCTTTCTTCAAAACAGGAAAAGAAAGCAATCTCTCATCAGATACTTGCTTCTTCAGCTATGAATGTTGCACTAATTATATTCAGAAACGCACAGCAAGATTATTAGGAGAAGAGGAGGCATTTTCTAGCACTTTCAAAATTGAACTTGTTTGATGCCTTCCTGCACTCCCAACAGCCAGCAAGCCCTCCTGGCCCTTGAAGGGCAGCCAACTGCTCCCATCCCTACCCTTGGCCAAGAGAAGGAGGCACTACCATGGACACATGGGATGCCCAGCCAACATAACACCAGCCCTACCACGAAGCCTGAATCAACTGCAAATTTCAAAAGTTGCTTCCCAGAAATCCAGGCTTTCCACTTTTCACTTTCCACTTGCTGTGCATATCAACTGCTGTTTACAACTATTCAAAGTGCATCTCAGTATCCCGAAGTGCCAAAGTGCTCAGAGCCGAGAGCTCTGAGCTAATCCAACATTTGCAGTACAAAGGATGGCTAAACTGTAAGCAACTGCAAAAATCCAAGCACAATTAATACTTTTCCTCCCCACAAAGGAAGAGCGAGTAGCAGAAACAAAGGGCCCATACACTATAGATAAATGTGTGTGGGATTACGATTTCCTTCCAGATATCAAACAGAACAAAAACAATTTGTTTAAAGGACAAAAATTCAAATAAGCAAAATTAGAGATTCTGTTTCCTTTGATGTTCCTGTCTACATTTCACTGCAATCCATTAAGAGTGGAGCGGTAAAACCTTCTATTTTTCAAGGAAATGAAGTGTGAAAACACGCAGTTACATCTTTATACAAACATTCCCTTGTTAGTACTTTTATTCCTCTTATCCTATCACCTACTCCATACTCCCCCGCAGCCGCACCACGGAACAACACCAGCTATTTAAACAGCAACCTGAGATTTACTCAGAAGCCCTCAGCAAATTCATCTGCACACCCAGGTGTGCCGATGTGGAAGGCAGCAGGAGCTATGCTGCACAAACAGTTTTGCTGCTCACCCCAAATGGGACAGAGACTTTGCCAGAGGGTGACCCTCGGAAGAAGGGATGGCATGGCATTTGTAGCTCTGTAGGAGACACGACCTGGGAGACCAGCTGCTCTCTGGATTGCATTTCCTTATCTCCTTCAGAGGTTTTGGTTCAGTGCCACAAGATGCAGTCATCTGTCCCCAAAGCCCTGGAGCAGCTGCAGGGCACAGCTTCTGGATAGTGCTGCTCACATGGGGAGTGGATACTGCTCTATACAGTGGAATGAGCTGTGAGATTCACCTGCACCCAAGGCTCTCCAGTCACCACAGTGCATTTGGTGGGGAGCAAGAAAAGCACACTGGGCCCCTGCAACATCACCAAGTGTTGGGATGCTGCCTTTGCCAGGGAAGCCTGCCTGAGCCATGCAGAATGGATTGGTACAATCCACTCTTGGTTCTCTTAGAGAAAGGGGAGATCCAGTCACTGCTGCTTGAGAAGTAAGCTATTCCAGCAAGTAAAGGATCTGTGAGACACACTGGACTAGCTGAACATACTTCCCACTCAGAAACAGTAAAGCAGCCTCAAGATCATAGCAGCATTTACACGCTGTTTATACACGAGAATCATTTTCAGCAGATCCCATTATTTAAAATCCTTCAAACATCCCCACATATAAAGCAGATAGAAAAGTTAAGGTTTCATTCCCCCTGGTGAACTTTCCACATAATCTGATGTGGGTAAAGCACTAATTTTGTCGACCTGGTTCAGTGCAGCTCCCGGCACATCACTGGAGGTGCTGGGTGCACCAGGCTCTCCACCAGCCCACTGCACACACCCTGGCATGAGCTGGCTTTGTGCATGCATATTTCTTACTGGAGATAATTTGCAAAAGCTTTTATGAAATGCTAGCAAAGTTAATGTTTGTCTGTGTCTAAAGCACAAACTATACCCACGTCCCCCATCACAAGCAGGTAATGTGACCCAGAGCAATGCCTCAAAAATTTGGAATAATGGCTGTAATCCTCACATCCTGATCTTGTGAGACTTCTGCTGCCCAGAGCTCCCATCCCATATAAGCCATGCAGCAATGAGATTACTCTGCTTCTGGCAAAGGATGCTTTATAGCACCTCACAGGCCTGAGCTCTGCCTGGCCTCTTGAATCCACAAGCCACGTGATACAGCTTGTCTAAATCACTAACCAAAATCAAATCAGATCAAATCATGCACCGTAAGTGTGACAACCAAACGGAGCCCTTAATCTCACATAATATGACAGCAGCACATGAAAGGCAGGAGTGCTAGTGCAGGGCTTTCAAATACATTTTTTCACTGTACAACAGCCCCAGGTTGGGAACCTATCACCGAGAGCTGAATCCTAAGACTTTTGCAGCATGCCATGCTGCCAGAAAGGACGAAAGCACATAACCCAGCCTGCCTGCTTCCCAGCAACCTACACATGCATCTCCACAGATGCTATGCATAGGGAGAGCTCTCTGAGCAGCCCTGAAAGCAATGTAACCCAGAAGAAAGGTCAGCATGTGGGCAGTCCCCTTCATCCTGAGGTTTCAGCTTCTCTTGCCAAACCTTTGCTCTTAATTGTCTGGAAAAACACAGTCAGAGAGACAATAGCAAGACTGCATTTTCAAACAGCAACAGCAAATAGTCTGCGTCTGTAAAAGGACAGGTGCAACAGAAACACCACTTGGAACATACCATGCCTCAAACAGCATGTAAGGACAACTGCAATTGAGCCAGCAGAGGTACAGTGGCCATAAGCCTGAAGAAGCACAGAGCCAGGTCACCAAATCCCCAAGATAGTACATCAGACATCTGCCACTGCAGTTCCTTCCTTTCTGTCACTAATGTGACTCAGCGAAGATGGGAACTGGAGCTTTGTGCTGTGTGCAAAATGCTTGGCAGGAACACGGACAGGTCTGACCAGTTCCTGTCTTTACTCGATATCAGAGATACTTATCTGTCACTTGATATCAGAGATTCAAGGCCTAAGAGTGAGCCTTTCTGAACATTCACTCATATGTGATTCCAGCAACTGTGTAATCTTTCAAAGTGAAGCAATATCTACAATCAGTGGTGGTGTTGATGTTAATTACTCATGTTTAAATACAAAACATAATGAGATGCTGCGATTCCATTTTCAGACAGTTTTAGCCTGAACGTTAAACAGAATTCCGTTTATAAAAAAATTCACTTTAGCACAGTCATCTTAAGGGACTTGCATGTTTTAATCATCACTTTTAATTAGGCTAAAAGTAGAGTAAAAAATCAAGGCCTTTTTTGAGGCACTCTCAAAAGACACAAAAAAGGTTCCATTCTTTATTTGACTGAAGCGTGCATTATGCTAAAGTGTTAATGAGAGCAAATGAGTGTAACTGAAATCAGTCTCCTGTTAATTTTCATAATTTGTAGTGGAACACTTTTTCTAATTAATAGTAGACTTCTAGAGATATCTATGTTGACAAACATACACACACACACATCACTTCTTTACCTTTCTAGCATCTCCCCTCAGAGGCAATGTACATATGAAGGCGATTTCACACCTTTTCTTCCTACAAGTGAGTTAGCATTGAGAACTTGCATTTCATAGAATCACAGAATGGCTTGGGTTGGAAGGGATCCCAAGGATCATGAAGTTCCAACTCCCCTGCTGCAGGCAGGGCTGCCACCCAACCCGACTTTAAACACCTGTAGGGACGAGCTCTTTGATAGCACCACCTTGCCTCACTCTTTGGGAGTCTATTTTAGAGCATAATGATGTTTTGCATGACTGAGGAACCTAGTTACAGCAACACAACTCTGCATTCAGATAGGCACTAAAAAAAGTGCTTTACAGCCACATCATCCAACAGGATTTGTAGGAAATTTAAAAAAAAAAAATCTAAAAAAAGATATTATTACTTAGGTTTGGATTTCTCTATCTTTTAAGTCTACAGTTAAATTACACTGCCTATATACCAGCAGCTGGCAGGTGACACACACTAGTCCAAGTTATCCCAACCTATCAAGTGCACTGTGGAACAATGTAGTCGCATGCCACTGGTACTCATAGATACTGAAGATTGTTACTTGGACACCACAGGCCATGAAAGCCTTTGATGCTTTTTACTGCTTCCCATTCATTCTCCTGGCTAGGTTATTCTAACCAGTTTTGTCCTATAAGAGAGTAAATAAAATAAGGGCAAATCGCTTTAGAAAATACCAACTCCTCAAAGATGAGACACTACCTGTTACTTATACATCTGTGTGCCTTTGCCCTGGCTCCCCAAAAATTTCTGGACACTGATAACAACAAATGGTGTCAAACACTAGAGAAGGCAGTTCTCGCTTCCCAACAGTCCACATCGGCTGATTGCTTTCCTCAAGCATCGCCCACGTTAGCACTGCATTCAAGACCAAATCTGAAAGCATTTGCCTTGCTCTCTTAAGACAGGCAACTTCATTTCAATCTCACTTGGTTTAAAACACTGTAATCTCTCACCAAGCTTACCACTTGCCCAGTCCCCTGCCTTCATGCGTACCAGCAGTACTTCTGAATGGCAAAGCAGAAAGCAGCTCAGAACTTGGGTTAGGGACGGTGCAAGCAGCATCTCCTTTGTAAATTACACCCACCTCCATGAGCAGAGCACAAAGTCCAGCTTAGCACACAACCCTAACTTTTACCATGTTAAAAAGTCAGATAAGCACAGGCTTCACACAAAGCAAGCAGGAAAACACAACCAAGCTTCACGCAAGAGCTTCATACACATACTTTACAGTTTGGGGTCAAACTCTTCTAGACAGCAACTTTAGATAAGGTTTTTAAAAGGCTCACATCACTGCACTGAAGGTGATCACAGAAACATACAATGGCTTGGGTTGGGAGGGACCTTAATGCTCAGGAGATGAGCTTTCTCTGCCTAACAAGTGATGAAAGATTTCCATTTAAATAGTCTGGTCACCACAAAGCATTTCTAAAGTTATTAAGTACCTCCTGTAAGTTTATTTTGAAATAACATAAGAGAACATTATTAAAAAAAAAAATCTAAAAAGGATGAGTAGAACATTTTGTTTGCACTCACGATGGTGGTTTTGGTCAAAGGTTCCTCTCTGTTAGAAGTTTCACCTTAGGAAATTGATCCCCCACACCCAAGAATATGAAAGAAAACTATTTTTCTTACTGTATTGCTCCAATTTCTGGCCCGGTCTTAAAAAAAAAAAGTCATATTTTTCATGTGTGTTTGTTTTTCTCCATCCAATGAGGGCAAATGAAGCGTAAGAAGTTTCCAAGAGCTTCACAATGATACAGAGTTTTCTTAACAAGCACATACTGAATATGCTCCACCAAAACTCAGCCAACAGCTGGCTCTGGTGGGAAAAAAATCATGCTGCAATAGGAAAAATGTCAAACCTCAAAATAGGAAATTTTTTTTTCCTTTTTTTTTTTTTTTTTTAATCATGAGTCAAGTGTATTATTCCCCCTTTGTGAAAGTTTCCATTTTTATAGAGTGCCTTTAATGTCAAGAGTTTCAGAAATTATTTGCATCTTTGCAGGAATTTAAGTGCATACGCTGTTTCTTATGACAACCCTGCTTGTTATTAAAATAACTGGTCCAAAATTAGGGAAATATAATTAATAAGAGTGATTAAGGACAAAATTCACATAAAGCAAATATTTTTCCTGGATGTTTTTCCCGGACTTACCCAAAGCTCATTCTCCACAGAAGCGGGAGAGAAGCAGCTGTTAGCTTTGACTTCAGCAAGCACTGGGGTGCAGCGAACAACAAGACAAGATTTGGTGGTTTTACCTCAGCTCCCCAGGGGAAGCGTATCCCCAGTGCTACACGGCTCTCCTATCTCTACTGAGGTACACGAAGACCAGCTGGTGCTCTTCTTTACATACCACTCCATAACTCTGTTGTTGGCACAGCACAGAACCCATTGGTGGTGCTGCTGCTGATCAGCATCCCCAAAGGCAAGAGTTACGTTATCACTGCAGCAATTCCTCAGTTTCTTTTCACAGCAGTCTAAGCTAAGTGACCTTTGGGAAAGATTGCAGTTGAAGGCACAGTTGTGAAAATTACCCAGTGCTATGAGTGTTAAGACACACAGATGCCTGTATCCTCTTCAAATTCTTTACTTTGACTGCTGCTTTTTTCTTACTGAAATACTACTTGCATCTACAAGACTCACCTCAGAGATTTCAATACACACCATGTAAGAATACTACACTGTTTCCAAAAAAGGAGAGCTGCCCACATTTCAGATGCAATCACACAAGCCTCATGTGAAGCCGTCAAGTGGGAACCAGAGCATCCAGAAAATCTAACAAAGCAATGTTTGCAGGGAAGACAAAATAATGATCACACCACCAGCACGAAGCAGATGGAAATAGTAACAAATGACAGATAGAAATAGATGTTGGCATAAGGAGATGAAACAAAATGAAAAATGAGATGTACTAAGACACTCCCTGGCTTGCAAAGACATTATGCTAGATGGCCTACAATTATTGAGCCAACAGACTACAGCTCCTAAGACTTGACACTTGTAGCAGCCCAGCAATTCCCTACACCAAGGACACTTGGATTTTACCATTTCCAAATTTTTCATCGTTATCTTTACAAACATAAACTTGCATTAGTAGCAGAAATAAAGTCAAAGAAGTAGGATAAAAGCACATAATATGAATACAAGCAGCACCAAGTGTATCTGTAAGGTACAGAGCACACAAAGCATCTTCACTGGAACTCAACATCAATATGTTCTATGTGCTGAAATTTCAGGGACTGAAATTATGTTCCATAAAGCACACAAAGCACTCTCAAAAAACATCATTCTGTTTCTAGGTTATGAGATTTTATTGAATTTTGTCAATTAGTCTGTGCAAATTTCCATGTGATTCCTTGACAAGAAAATAGGATTTCACTCAGGAAAAAAATGCTTTGTATAAACACATTATGGTATTTAAAAGAAAAATAAATTCAAAGCCTGGGAGGAATTAATTTTTGCAAAACACAAGAAATAAAGTATCCGTTTATTGCTAATTTGCTGTGCCACAAACGTCCGCCCAAACGCAAATAAACTGTGTCCTTTAGGTCAGGTAAATGAAAATAGTCTTTACAACCTACAACCAGTAAAAGGCATCTATCAAATTTGCAATACAGAGATGAAAAGCATTTGAAAGTTAAATCTGAAACCCCAGACTGAAACAACACTGAGCTTTAATTTAAACACATTACACTGCATGGTTATTATTAAACTCTTCACTTGGAGTGTAATTTAAGTGCCATTTTGATATTCTGTTTGAACAAAGAGGCATCAAATTAAGGAAACTGGTGTCAAGTCCAGAAGCTTTGGGAAAATGAAGCCCTATCTGTAATAGCATCCTATAGGGTTTCATTTCAACAGCACGGTCACGTAATTCCACCAGTGCCTTAGCATTTACCTCCTGTAGACCCCCACCTTTAAAAAGAGGCTTCCACAGCATCCTCATTCTGCTCAGCCATGAGTGCTGCTGACAGATTATCTACAAGCAGCAAGAAGCTCACTCTGTACAACGAAGACTGTTATTTTCATGCAAAGCATGTGACTGCTACAGTATCTGTACTGCTTGAATGAGAGCACACAGCTACACCAACAGCCCATGTTGCCCTCCAGGCTTACTTATGACATTCAGAGTTACTGTAGGGGACTGTGACCCCCTACAGGGCTCCTCAGACTTGCAGTGCAGACAGGATGAAGGTGTGGGGCTAGCAGATGCTGTCCACACAAGGAAGGCAGTGATCAACTAAAGGAATGAGAGTTCAACATTTTTTTTTTTGTTGTTGTTGTTGTTTAAACTTGTTTTGGCTCATTCTACAAGGATACTGAAGCTAATATGAGCCTGCAGATCACATCTGTCAGTCAGTGTACCCCTAATCACTTTTAGCCTGCTGTCCATTTGAAATCCAATCTGGCAAAAAGGACAGAGGGCATACATAATTTGATTTCTGCAAGTTTCGTGGACGTGAGCAAACAGTGCAGACAGATCCTCCTAGGTTATCCAGCAAAGGAAAGAATTCAAAGTAAGAAACCAAGGTCTATTAATTCCTCTGCCCAAGAAACAGGATGCTTTCAGAATGACACAGCTTGAAATTGCACCTCCCCTAAGGGCCACCACAGAAACCTCTCCAGGTGTCCTCCCAGAAATACAGGGACAGAAAAGTTATCTGACATTTTAGGTATTTCTGCACTGGACACAGTTACGTGAAGGAAAGAATTTCCCAGTACCGATGTATGACCTGAATTAAAGCTGCAAGAATAAAAAACAATGCTTTCTTACTTCCCTTTCTTCTTGCTAAAGGAATGGATTGCTTGTGCTATGCCAATAATTTCAGCCAGGGCTTCTGATGTAATAAATTATTTACTGCAGCTCTGAATTTGAAAGGGAGTCAATTAGTTAACTGGTCATCTATTAATACTCAGCAAGGAACAACGTGAAGAGTGAGAACATTTTGAAGAGCAGAGTTCTTGAAACAAAGAGTGCACATTTAAACCAGATACTTCTGCATTCAAGCTAATAGCTCGCTTCACTGAACCTCTCTCTATTTTAACAGATAAGCAGTCACATTTACTAGACATCCCGTTGACACCTATTCAATCCTGCCCCACTTTGGCATGACAGACTCCTGCATTCTGCAGGGTTAAAGTGAGTACTCAAATATATCCAAAGCATTATAATGCAATGTATTTGAGGGCAAAAAGGCAAAAGCTTTGTTTCTCAGAACAAAGCCTGAAGGGCAGCATCCCTCTGGGACCTCACAAACAAAGTTACCCTGGAGACAGTCTCAGAGGAACGGTCACAGTTCCCAGCAGACCAAATGATCTTCTGGGTTTAGTATTTTAAGGGGGTGGTTCCTTGTTCCTTGTCTAAGAAGCAGGAAGGGAATGAAAGTGAGGGAGAGAAAAGGAGAGTTGATTATAATTTCTATAAGTTGTTTAAGGATCTTCATACTGAGAAAAGTTCTTCACTCCCTCTAACTCACAAAAGAGACATTTTACTGGCGTGAAGCACATAGCATTCATAGTTGATTCACTCTCTTCACATGTTTTTGTCCTAAACGTTCCTTTGAACTCTATCATCTCCTCTATTAAAAGCAGAAGTTGATCAAAATCTCGGCTCAGGATTGGAGGAATGTGCACTGCCTACATACACAACCTTTATATCCACAGCCTATTGAAAGGATCAAGTCCAAAAGATTAGCCACAGACGTGGAGATCGTGTTTAAGCTTTTAGCAAAACATCTGATTTGCACAACACCTCGTACTTAATTTTGAGGTCTCACATAGAAAGCACAGTACTGTAACTGCTCTAATATCTTCCAAATCAATCCACTCCACGTATTGGCTCCATCCCACTCCACACCTCCTCTCTGGACCTGCAGAGGGAAGGCAGTCACCTCGGGAAACACATTTCAAACAAGGACCCCGACTGGGAGAAGGAAACACCCACAGGAAGCTGTGGGATCTGTGACTCACCAGAGACATCACAGCAAAGCTCTGCATCTAAATACACTCTGTATGTTGCCAAAGCCACCTATTCAGCTTTCTAAACAAATATTCCTTCCCCTACGCTTCACCAGAAAGAATACATTTGCTGTAACATCTCTGCATGGTTCTAGATAGCATTAACAACCTTCCCCACCTATGTATCTGGCTACTATTCATCTCTGTACATTTTGCCTCATATATAGTGCTGGATTAGCATTACTACTGTATAACCACCAATGAATATATTTAGAAAAACTAAGGAACATTTGACAGCTCTGCAGTTACCACCTTGGTGAGATTTTCAGATTGCCATATCCCAGTGCAAATCATCAAAATCACAAGCCGTGGTGAAGTGTACTAAAACGGGCTTGGCATCTAACCTAGCTACAAGTTTTGCTTTCACAGAAGTCTGTACCTCACTGCTCTCACCAGCTTCAAAGTTTACGAGTTTTAATGTACTGCATTTTTATGAGTGCTAGCTAGACTGATCCCATCTCCTTGTATCAACTTTCTTGTGCCTTAAGCTTGTTCCTCTTTAAGCTTTTCATGCAATAGTGTTCCAGAGTGATATTGGATATACCAGCTCTCTTCAAAAGTTATTCTTGATTGCATTTTGCCAGCTGGACAATGAGGGATAATGAACTTCACCATCTCAGCACTCCCCCAAGAGCTGGAGAATTTCACATCTGTCACATATTTACTCTCCCAAAAGAAAGAGTCTGTATTTCTACAAGGGATAGGGCCCCAAGAAACAAGGCTGTCACCAGATGTTCCAGGGCTGAAAGTCTGCATAGCCTCAAGATGCAAGGCTAATCAGTACAGACCCCAAATAATTAAGTTATCGTGCTTTGTGAGATCTGCTGGCTGGTTAAAGAAGAAAGACCACAATTAAACACCATACTGAGAGATGGGCAGGAAGAGCTCAGATGTTATATATGTGAATGGGGACACCCAGTACTACTGGGGTGGACAGAGCACAGAACATCAATCCACATCTAGCCAGGCATCAGAATAGACTAGACCTGCCTCCAGAAGTCTGCTAGGAAGCTTTTGGCACTGCTACAAATCACAGCATATAGCATGACAGCCTAAATCATTCGGGTTTCTTCTAAATGAAATCCCTGCCTCCATTTTTGATTCCGTTCCCCAAGGACGTCAAACAACAAATGAGTTCATTCATTTTGCTCCTCGCCGCCTCCATCTTGCTCCTCTCCTCCCCTTCCATCTGAGACTCCTGTGAATTCAGGCATTCTCTGACACAAGGACTGTAGCTATCAGAAAGTACAGACATGCTTCCAGGTCCTCATGATGACTGCTGTTTTCAGAGGCAGAAGTTAGGCAAGAACATTATTTCTTGATGGCTGTCTGATACTGTAACGCATGGCTTCCAAGCACTCTCACCAGCAGGGCTTGCAGACTCACAGGTGTCTGCTGACGATACAAAGTCATTATGTATTTGGCTTCTGATCAACAGGCCCATTTATTTATTTATTTTTCCCAATCAAATTAAGCAAAACAACCGAACGTTATTAGATTTCTTAGATGTGACTCTGGGGGAATTCTGAGGACTAATAGTAAGATTTTTAAGTACACATGCCTATAAGATTACAAACTTCAGCGTTAGCAAAGGACCAGATTTCAAGTCACGTAAACAAAAGGAAGGTTTGTTAAGATTGCCTTGCTTTAATCCAAGTTTAGATGGATCACCTCTTAATAGGTTTATTTGTACACATAGTATGAAAAAAATATATATATAAAAGCAAAAGTAAACAGTACACAAAAGTAAGTTCTATGACCTGGATTTTCCTGCAGCTACTCCAAGTAGGCATTCTTTCCTAACGTATGTTACAGATTATATATGCAAAGAAGATACAGTTTTAAGCAATAAGTAAGACTTGGCCATGGATCTGTCTCGCAAAGAAGAGCCATGCTCTCACCATAAGAGTAAAGCACGTCCTTGACAACTTTCATGGGATTCGAAGCAAGCCTTAAAACCAATACGTTAATATGCCACTTATTTACAGCTTTGTGTTCAGAAATTTCAGAACAAGGGACAATTTGACAGCGCTTCTGCAGTCCTTTAGGCACTCCAATTTCTACAGATGAGGGCATGTGATGGAGTGACAGTACTCAAATTATGTACATCTATCCCATCCTTCTTATTCTGTCCAACCACTCTAATGCACAGAATGATGTGAGAGGATTTTTAGCATCATATGAGCATCAATCTTAAAATCTGAAACTCACAGCTTAAGATCCATAACAAGGCACCCAACACTTAACCACTTCAGAATGCAGCACAACATGACAAAGTGCAAGGAAGTAAAAAAAAAAAAAAAAAAAAAAAAAAAAAAAAAAAAAAAAAAAGGATACTGCACTATGACTACAAACCCTTGAGTTTGAGGTCTACGTTTGATATTGTGCTATGACTACAAGCTCCTCAATCCAGTCCTACACACTTCACGATAGGCCGACTACAACAGCTGTGTGGTACTGGCTGAAAACCCACTGAACATCCCTCAGCTTGGAGTAGATCCATGAAGGAAAGAGATGGTTCTGCCAGCACCAACAGTTTCCTAGAAACTGGGGAAATTCCAAGTGAGGAAAAGCTTCTGAACTCTGACATGCTTTTCATTTCTTCCCAGAGTGTCTCCCCCAAATGAGTTGCTCATTGAGCAGCAGGAAATCTCTTCCAAATTCAAATGAAACCACATTACCAACCAACATAACCAATTCAAAAAAAATCATGATTACTAAAGGAACCAACTGAGCACCAGTGAGTGTGCCCTTGGGTAATAAGCATCAGATGGCTCTAGAATTCACTTCACATGACTGCAGAGCTGATAAAACGGATGTTAAAGATTTCTTCTAGGGAATCGGCAGTTTCAGTTGTAATAAAGAGCTTCTGCTTGCTATTCGTGCTGGGCCAAAGGTGTTCCTTCTACAAGAGGAAAACAGCAGATTGGTCCAGATCTCGTGGGAGCAGGTTAACAGCAACTGAGGAAGTGTGAGAATGAAGGTGCCCATCATTCATTCCCCATTCTCACTCTTTTCTCATTTCAGCTTCAAGTACTTCACCATGCCCAGCTTATATGGATGAGAGAACTAAGGGCACATCACCCTGACAAGTAATATTTTTTCCCCTCTCCAGCTCTAACAGTTTAAGCTTAGCTGTAGTTATTAGAGAAAGAAACATGAGTGACATCCCAATTGTGGTAGTATTCACATCCAGAAAAAGATGTGGCACAGCCGCAAGCTTCTGTTCATTCAAATCCTATGCAATGCAAGTTTTAGCACTGTTGGAAAGAATGGCTCTGCCCCAGCACTGCACAGCTACAATGGCTGTGAAACTGCGATCAGGCCCTGCACTTCTCCAAGCACCAAGGCTAAGATCCTTTTGGCACAGCCTCATCCATCAAAACCCCACACACAGCCCAGAAGAGCAAACTGCCTCTATCCCCTGGTAGCTTCCTGACATCCTCGCCACAGAAAAGCTTTATCAGGAAGTTTAGCAGTAGTGAAGTATTAGCTAGAACTAGCAATTAGCCAGATAGACTTCCATACTTCTCTTTAGGTAAAAATGCAATAGATGGAAGCCAACAAGGAAAGGGTCAGTAATCACCTCCACTATTCATTCTGAGCATGCTATAAGGAAAGAGAAGCTGCCCATTCCTACTTCTCTTTCTCCACCACTCCACTGTCCCACAGGCAGCCCATCCTCCATCCGCTCAGTGCTTGCTGGGATCAAAACAAAGTGTGCCAGCAGGAACAGGAGCTTCTGACATGCGCATTAGCACAGCCCAAACTGGAAAAGGATTAAATGGCTTAAGAGACTGATTGTGAGTTAAGGTTTCCAGATCAAATCAAGACCAAGTCAGAAGTGAATAAACACAGCCATCCTGCATAGCAACTGCTTGGCAGCTAATACAAAATGAATGGTCAGCATTAGGTCAGTTTTTAAGACTGCAGACCTCTGCAACACAACACCCATTTATTACCTAGGCCTAATAACTGCATAAATATGTCTAAACATCTACAGGTGCCAGGATTCAACAAAATTCCTTCCCACATCACCCAAAGCTTCTCATTGTGCTTGGTGACAAGAACTGTGCTGAACTTTCAATATCGTGGTTTTGAAAGATAACTTTTCTTAAAGAAGCTCACTAACAAAAACAGCTCTCATAATCCCACTAAAATATAATGGGAATTAAATTATGGTACAATAATTCACACTTAGCTGCACAGAGGCCATTTGGCCTTCATCTTAGTGCCTGAATGTGCTGGGCGTGAATTACTGCGCTGTATTTCACATGCTGTCACATCTTATGGCTTAATTAACGTGACAAAAATCAGAGCGCACAGAGTTATCACTAGCAATCAGAAGTCAGCCTTGTCAGGAAACAGTTAAAGCACCAGAGGTGACAGGTCTGCAGGACAATACCAATCTCCACTTTTGCGGGAGTAAAAGCATTTCCTACTGCTGCCCGCAAAAAAACACACATGTACTGCTCCATGCCACGCATATTCAGAAGGTTACAGGAAAGGGTAACTTCTGAGCATTACATTGGTTCCTAGCACCTAGCCCTTTTCTAGAGTTCCAATCCTGTAGCTCCAGCTTCACGTAGCCAGATTGATTTGGTATGTGTGTGTATCAAACACTGTAAATGGCAGCTGAGAGCAGGAAAAGATCTTGTTTCCTTCCCTAGGGCAGGAAGATGCTACAAGCAGTCACATCTGTCAAATATTGAAGAAAAAAATGGAGAGAAAAAAAAACATTATCAGAAAATCCCCTTAAAATCTCTTTCCTTATTTAGTGTGAAATTTAGACACGGGTGAAGTGGGTCTGCACACAGACCTCTGCACCGCTTAATGGCTTAAGTGGGAATTAAGTGGTGTGCAGAGTCTTTGCAAGGTTGAATTTCAGCCTCTATCAGCTTATAGATTGGTCAGTCATCAGATGGAGAACTTAAGTCCTGATTTTAGTACATTGCTGCTAACGAAAGTACGCCAGTACACACACAGAAAAGCCACCTCCTTTTATCAGGAAAAGCCTTCCCCAATCACTTGTTCCAATACAGAAAAGATGGCACTGCTGCAGGTAATACAAATTGCCAGGAATAGCAAATATTATAAATATTTCAAGGATGATTAATCTTTTAAAACAATGAAGTTAGGCAGAAGCTTGGAAGTCAGCTTGGCTATTTCACAACTAATAAAACATGTCTCTTGTATTTCATTTTGACTAAATAGAGAGTATTGTAGTAAAAGGCAATTACCCACCATTCACTAGCTAACATAACACTTGTACAAGTATAAAAGATACACAGTATGTATTTTAAGTAGTGACAGTATTTTCACTGTATTAAAATAGTAGTGAAGCAAATGTTCAGCTCACATTAAACAGCACTCTGTCACCAAGGACCAGCTTGCTAGCATCATATATTCCCCCAAGAAAGATAATGCTGCTTGCTTTAACAGAATCATTGTCACCAGGCAACAACAAGTGCTGCTCAGTAATAAATATTTCCACTGTTCCCACAGAAACCAGCTCAGCATCTCAACCTGCTAGTGCCTAGAGAGATCAATTTGACCTTCCAGAGCCATTTCCTTGCAAAGACACAGCCACCCCTCACCATGAGCATCTCCAAGAAATATTGGGACAGTGCTGCACGAACACTGAGGGTCACAGAAGTACAGCACACAAGGCCCTCTTCCTTTCAGCTACAATAGCTTGAGAAGATTCAAAAATTCATTTTTTACTTTGCAAACAAATTATTGCAGTCCCATGTGAAATAATTCTCCTACGGAGAAACAAGATGGCATCTATCCTAGATGCAAGAAGGTCACTTCATAGCTATGCTACAACTCTGCATAAAGAAGGTCTCAGAGGCAACTTGTTCTTTGGAAATTCAGAGTTGGGCCAGCAGCAACTGTAGGCAAGCCAGTTGGGCGCTGTCAAGTGTCAGTAGTAGGCCTGAGGCTTCCTAACAACACCAGGCTCCGAGACTTATCACACTTCATCCAAACTGAATATACTTAAGCTTGAATTTATCTCCATCTCCACAGTTACCTAAAAAACCTCAGCTACACCTGCATCTTGTTCCACAGTCAGGAGACCGCTGCAGTGGCTATTCAGGCTGTAACAGCAGAACCACACCAGTGTCAGAGATGTATTGATTGTTCTGCAAAAACATAGTTGCTTTTGGTTAGATTATCACCCAGCTTTTCTCATTTCAGTCTCATTTAGCTTTGGACAAGCATATGGTTCTATTCCTTCCCCCAAACCCAAGTTTTATATGGAGAAAGAGAATAATAACTAATTGTCTTTGGAGAGAAAAGCATGTAACTCATTAACAATGTGTTAAAACAAAAAAGCTGAAATCCCCACCACTGACATTGGGTTTTGTCTATGCAGGAAACTGGAGGCTGATGGCTCTCTCTCATAAAGCACTGGCAGGGAAAGAGCTTAGGAGCAGAGAAAGTGGGCAGATAGTTGTGCCCATTGATTTTACTGCACTTGTAAGGACCCTCAAGAGAAACCAAGTAATTTGAGTTATTCCTTCAATTGGAGTAATGAGTGGTAGTTCTATTTCAGATTAGACTGCTAAAGCATCAGAGTGATCCCAAAAGTCATCCTTTGATCCTTACATACAGCATCTTGCACCTGTTCATCAAGAAACTGCACACAATATAATCCCTAAAACTAACTAAAAAGATAAAACAATCTGATGGAAAGAGTCCTTTGGACACAACAGGCCTTCAGTACTCTTTTAAATCCTAAAATAAGTTACTTGCTGGAAAACAAAACATTTCACCTCAAAATGATCACTATAGTAACTTTTTTTGTCCAGCAGCCTGGAAGTTCTAAATCCCAGCTCTCAATCACAGGAGCATGAAAACAATGTGACAGAGCAGGTGTACGTCTCCCAAAGCTCTCAAGCTGAGCTGCTGCCTGTCACATCTATCTCATTTCGGGTGAACTTCGACAACTCACATTTGTGGGTTAAAGAGAAACCTGCCCTGTTTGGGGTCAAAGGGAGGAAGGCTAAAGAAGATGAGAACAGCTGCTCATTCCAGAAAATGCCTGTGGGAAATCTACACATTGCAAGCAAAGAGGATGAGTGTGCTCAGGTGCACATGAGGGGGATGCAAGCCAAGCAGAACTTTTGTGGGAGCCCAGGCTTTTGGATGCTTTAGAAACAGCCTTCAATTGGGCAGAAGGGAATTAGAGAGTGCAAAAGTTCAGCATTCTGCAGAGCCTTTTCTACTTGTTGGTTGTTTTTTTTTGTTGTTGCTTCTGGTGTCAGTAGGCTGATTTTTATTTTTATTCCCTGGCTTTGTTGCTTTTAATCTTAGCTAATGATTTAGTTGTTTTTGTTTTTTTTTAATAACAGTTTAGTTTTATCCAACGGATGAGTTGAGAGGCTTTGCTGGAGCTTAAAAGATGGATTCCTGGGGCCTTTGTACTGGCCCATCTACAAAAAGCTATTTTCAGTCAAAATGGGCAGCAACAGTAAAGGAAGCACGCGCTACTCTGCTACTGATCTTAAGAGTGCATGGACTCAGCTGTTTATGAACTATGACTCAGACTAATCTGGGCACAACACAGCACCCATGCTTTTCAGACACAGCAGATTAACACCATCACCAAGAAACTGCAAAAATTCAAGGCTTGTTCCTCTTTCATTACCTCTGCAGAACAGCAAGACAACAGCAAAGCAGGGCAGTATGCTGAAAAAATACTTTTCCTCCAGATCACTTAAGTCAAATAGTCATCAATTACATACTTTTCACTGTAACTCAAGTCACAGTATACTCCCAAAAATCTGTTGGCTAAAAAAGACATACAAACTCCCGAACAAAATAAAGCCCTAAGTCAATAAATGTATGGGATCATCAGACTAAGAGACTGAGCGCATAACTACCTTTACAGATGAACAGGCTGCTCTGGGAAACTCAAACAGCGAAAGAGATGTAGCGAGCCATGAACTACAAAAGCAGTTTGTATCTATTCTGGTAATCATTTCAGGAAAAGAACTGTTACAGTTCTAACAAGAGTCCTGTTAAACAAAATACAAAAGCTTTCTATGTATAATGACAGTGGATTATTAGAAGGGAAAAATTAAGTAATTAAAATTAATTAAAATTAAGCAATCTTTATACGCAAGGTAAGTTGTGGCATGTGTTTAAACCCATGCATACTGTCTTAAGGCTATAGTAGGAGAAACTTCAGCACTGATACTGCCTTGCCATCCGCTCCAAGCAGCCTTTCGTGAGCATTTACAGGAAGAGAGACAGCAAGCAAGAGTACCTTAAAACCATCATATACTCTGTGTCTAATTTCAAAGCCTTGGAAGTGCTGCCAGCCTGCGTCTTCCAACCTCTAGTACCATTCTCACTGTAACATGCACGTTCTGCATTCCTCACGGGACACTGAATGGGTTTGACTGTTCAGTGAAGCTGATACCAAACAATCTTACTACATAACACAGCTATACTGCAGTTTTCTCCCTTTGTTTAGCATCAGAACGTACCTGAATAATCATATATTCTACTCACTTCCTCCAAGAATAGCAGCACAAAAAAGTTTAGAGATGGTAACCACATCTTGGTCAATAAAAGAAGGAGAGACAGATTCAATTCTGAGAGCAAAGGTCTTCACTCTCGACTGCTCAAAAATTGCTGGAAGCCTCTACTGCACTCTTACTAGTGATTTACAGGGATGAGATAACATAAGGGTCAGATTTACCACCAATGACTAAGAAAACACATAGCTGCTACCCCAGGCACCTACTTTGTAGAAAAACATAAAGGGTACCGCTGCCGACATTTTTTCAGGCACCTAGTTTCTACATCTGTAGTGTTTGCTCGCCTTTAGCACCATATGACTCAAGATACTTGTAACATTTTCATTTACTGAGACTACCATGCAGGATTTTCCAGCTGCAGTGGCACCGTGAATTAAAAACAGAGCTGCCAGAGGCATATTCAAATTGTCAACTGTTCAACTGTTAATATTGTTTCATTATAAAGATTCACAAAACATTCACCAGTTAACTTTCCTAGAGAAGAATGGAGAGCACCTTTTAGCTCTTTCCATTCCACCCCAATTGGTTTGCTCAGTTTAATTATTCATTCTAATTTTCAAGTTAGTGAGGAGTTTTGCTTAAGGAACGATAGTAGAGATAACCTTTGTGCACAAAAGTGTTATAAGTGATACGAGCAGACAGGCCATGCTCCAGAAATAGATACATTCATACATGCAATTTTTTTCTTTTTTCTTTGCTGTAAAATTTCACTTGAATCTTAGCACACACACATTGGATGCTAAGCACAAAAAGACTGGAGTATTTTCAAAGCAGAGGTGCACAAGATCCATGAAGGGAGTCGTCTCATTTACAAACACGTTCCCACAGACCTGCAATTAAAATAGGATTCTCAGAGCTCATGTTTCATTGGGGCATCGGAGAGCAGCCAAATCTTTCAGAGCTCAGCCCTCATAATTTAGCAACCATTACTGAGAACAGGAGCTCCTGAACCCTTCCGCTCTTCAGAAATCTAGCAATTTACTTCTTGAAGTCTTATCCCTAACAATTAAATGTGTCAGATTTCAATTTTCATGGCTAATAAAAAGACCAAATTTTTCCACTTAAGAAAACATAATGGACACTGTAGGCAATAGTGTACTGCACACAGACTCTGAAGCTAATACATCCCCACAGCACAGCAGTGATGTCTGATAACATTAGCTCATCTCTCACGTACTGCCTACTTGCATCAGCATGGTGCTACAGCTGATGACCTCTTGCTGCCAGGTGGGTTACACAGTGTGCCAAGCTAAAGACAAATATACTGGTTTGGGTTCTTCTAGACTCAGGGGTCACATTGGGTATAGGAGTGCATGAAAACGTGCACTGTGGTGCTTGAAATCATGATATATCATGACAGTAAGATCCTATGTTCTATGGAGCTGTGGCTGAAGGGGGATACACAAACTTCTACTGAACAGCATTCACAGAAGAAGTCATTTTCATAGAGAGGCCAGGAGAGACAATTCCAGTGATATACAGCCAACAGAGTAGGCTTGGGCATTAGGATGAAAGTCAGCCTTAACATGGTAACTAAACTTTGTAAAAGAAATATTTATGTGACCAAAGTTCTTTGTTTCATGACTTAATTAGTCACACACTAGTACAAGAATTCAAAGACCTGGGTGGGAAGTGAGAAAAGAAATCAAGACCCTGGAAAAAAAACACAAACATTAGATAGAAGAGGCAACGTCCTGGCAATTTTCCATTCTCCTTCCCTTCCCACAGTCACATTTCCCCCATCCCTCACTCACCATGGGCTAACGGTGTTAAGAGCATTGTGAAGAACAGCAGCTGTGATGACCACATGACTGTGAAGGAGGGCTTGAAAGTATCCCAGCAAACAAGGGTTCAAACAAAACAAGGTGAGTGTCCTTCTGCACTGGTTTTCAACACTTCAGCTGTTGGCCTTCAACTCACATCCAAGGGAGAAAAAGCCAATCAAAAATAATAAAAATAATAATAAAAAAATCCCACAGCCAGTATCCAGAATCTGTGACCTAGAAACAAGAAAGGAAAAAAAATGCAGTTAGTAAAACACTAAGATAGGTGTTTTCAATCAAGTCTTGCTGCATTTCTCTGCTGCCAACAGCTGCAAAGGCAAACATATCTACCCCCTGGCCCTTCAGATGTTTTTTATGTACAACAGGAATTAAAACTTGTCTCCATGCAGAGTCAGTTTGTGCATCGCTAATGCTCCGCTTCCTCTCTCAAAACAGGGATTAAGATAGAAGTCTTGAACACAATGCCCATGGGCCCAGGGAGTCCACAGACTTGAAAGGTGACTGGAAAAAGCAAGTCCACATGCTTTGCACTAAAATCTACATACAGAGGAGTTCTAAAACAGCCTGTAACTCCCTTGGAAACATTTGGGTATTTATACATCAGAAGATGACAGAAATTCCATTGCTGAAATGGATTTAACCAGTGCCTAGGCTCTGTGCTGATCTCTTGCACAGAAACAAATTTCTACTCCAGATACCTTTTTTGCACCCCAAACCCTCAGGTTCAGGGCCTGTTAGTAGAAGTTAGCTCCTGAAAGAGCATAGTGGCCAGTGTGACGACAGATCAACAAACTGCAGGTGTGAGTTCACTGTTTGGTCTAGGCCATATCTGCAAGAAAGCGTGGAAAGTGCAGTGCTTCCAATCATGCAACCACAGAATCACCTAGGTTGAAATAGACCATCATGGTCATCAATTCCAACCACCAAGATGACCTACCAAGTCCCATCACTAAACTGTGTCCCCAGATGTCACATCCATGCCTATCTTAAATACCTCCAGGGATGGCGAATCTATAATTTCCCCAGGCAGCGCATTTCAGTACTTGATAATGCTCTTAGCATCAAATCTGGACCAGGCTTTGAACCCAAGCAGAGACTAAAGTCCCCCTTACCATGTAGCTTCCACCTGTGGTGACTGCCAGAGACTCAGTCACTTATGTCTACTCGAGCTCCACAGCTATTCCCTGTGGAATTAAAAATAATGGTCTATCCATCCCACAGTCTTACAGGGAAACACAGGGAAATTGAAGTCCATGCTCGAATAGAAACATTCACTCACATAATAGCAGAAATGATTCCATCTTTCTGTCATTTTAATCTCTCATGAAGGGGCGAGGTAGCCACAGTGACTCAAGCTTGGCAGGAATAAAACAACAACTATACAGAGTTAAGCCATAGCATCAGTTTGAGACTTAGCTCCCTGCTGACTTTGAAATGATGATAAAATATGAGGAACTGTAAAGTACTTTGCATATCTGTTTTGAACCCCCTTGGCTCTGCAGCCTTCACAGCACTGGTCTAATTAAAAATCTCTCAAAAAAATCACTGATCAACAGAAGTTATTCTTCTCTGAGCAAAGAAGCTGTTTTTGCCAACTTGTGTTCTTCCCCAAAACCCAGTTTGAGCCAAAAAAACATATGAAAAACTGCACTGCATGCCACTGTGATGTGGATATATTTCTGAAATTCAGGCATGACAAAGTGGCCTTTGTTTGGCCCCCTCTCTTTGCTGATCAACTAAATCAAACCTCACATTGTTCAGAACCAAAGTCTATAAGGAAGCTGCATTTTTTTCTGATAAGTATATCTGCTTGCTCTGCCAAGATTTTGTTCTCTCACTCTTCTCTCTCACCAGTCTACCCCTGCAATTTGTTCGCTTAAATATAGCATTTAGGGTCTGAAGCTTTTCCTCAGCTCAAACTGTGGTGATTAAAAAGCCCAAGGGCAAGAGGAAGGCAAATGGCTTCTTCACATGCGAGCAAGAAATTAAATCATGGCTCAAGCTAGGATGCTAGCCACTAATAACATTTAAAGCCTGCTTTCTGAAAGGCTCACAAATATTTTAAATTATATTTTTGAAATACTGATCAAGTTTTCCATTTGAATTTTAGAAAGCTACCAACACACATCAAACTACCCTGCTGGCCTTCACGTGTGTCTTTTCTACAGCATCGTCATTATGAAGAGTTTATAAAAGGAAGAAGCTTTTTGTGCTACAAAAATTGAAAAGGTGTACACAAAAATGGTAGAAGCAACCAGGTACACTGCCCTGAAGGAAAAAGCTCAGTCAGGGAGTGAGGGAGTGGGGTTTGTTTTCTAATTTTTATTTGTTTAAGCTGATTCAAGTTCTGGAGAATCTAAACCTGTCAGAAAGAGATAACATTATGGTGCACTAAAAACTTTTTGGGTATAAACTCAAAAAGTCGCAAATGATTTATGACACCTATCCCAAAGAAAAGATAATTGTCAATAAATATTTACACAGTAGCCTTTCAAATACTTTTTATCCGTCTGCCTGTATTCCCCTACATGATAGAATTTTTTTCTTTTTCCTGTGGTCTCATGGGCTGAGGCTCAAGAAGCAAAACTATTCACGCATCAGTGGTGGGCACAGCCTTGCCCTTATGTTTGCTCCTGCAGAGACTTCTTCAAACTCTTCAGATTCTTGCATGATGTGGAGCCTAATGAACCCTCAACGTGCATGGAGAAATGTTGAAGTTGTTTAATAATATAGAATACTGCTACACAAACCAAACGCATAGCGCTACACAGTTCTGGCTGGTTTCATACTTCTTTCATATGATCAAATAATCATACTGTGCCTGTGAGCTGGATGCCTGCAGAACAGCAAGATAAGAAATGAGTGGAGCAATCCTTTTCTTAATGGTCACACAACCCTCTCAAGCAGCGTTTATGAGATGCAGGAAGAGGCCTGCAAAACAAAATTCACTTCATCTTTGGATTACCTCCAGGTAAAAGTACAGCCAAACAGAGAAACTAGAGCACACAGCTGTGAACTTTTGAGTGCTGTTACATTTATTGATGCAAAAAGGGGATATACTATCACAGCAAGAAAGTTAAGGGTTACACTTGGCCTAAGGGGTTTGGATTTGAATGATGAAGATGACATGGCATGCATTAATTTACAAGGAAGTTCCTCTGCCCAGTGACCTTCCTGCCCATAGGGCTGCCCCTGATAGCCTCATGGCCTGGGCTGCTGCCAAGCATCACCCAAACCTGATCTGCATGCTGGCAGTTCTTAAAATTCAACTTAAAGTGGTACTGACAAGATAGAAGACAGCCAAAGGAAACCGCAGCCTTGTGGTGTAGATGTGCAATGAGGTATTTATGAAGGCATGCCTTCCTGAAAGGATATTATGTATACACTAACTCAACATCTACTCAAAAGTCTCTGCTTTAACAGTTGATGTGAAGCAACACAGGGAGCATTTTCTGAGCCCATCTCCTGATGGTGTGCAGGCAGGGTGAAAAAGATAAGGAAATCAGTTCATCTCCTGTGTGAACAAACAGCATGAAGTTAAAGCAGAATTTAGAGTGGCACAAGCCAAAGCTGTCACAAGTCCACCTCATTACTGCCTTCAACCAAACATGATCATTTGTGCCTATATCAAGCAGGATGCTCCCCTTCTCACTGGGCAAAGCCTGCCTGCCCTCCTCTGACACCTGGCATTTCCTCAATCACCATGGTGTGAATATTGGACAGGCACAAGTGTTTCCAATGACATTTAGTAGCAAATGCCAAGCAGAAACATCCTGCTTTTCTTGCCTGGTTATGTTTCTCCACTATTTTCTCCCCTCCCCTGAAAATGCGTATAGTGAAACTAACTTGAAATTACAACTCAGCAGTACAAGGATTGCTTTATATTCCTTAATAGAAAAGATTTCTACGCTTATCTCTTTCTTTAGCATAAGTTGCTTACTATGTAAAAAATAAGTATGATGTTTCAAACAAATATTGATTAAAACCCCAAGAACAAAAGCTTGGAAGTAATAAACTCTTTGAAGCCAATGGGCCAAATTGGAACCAAAGATGCAATTCTCCCATTTCAGCATCTACTACTTGCACAGCAATTTGTATGAGAAATCATTTTCAGAATGAAAATATGCAATCTCTTCAAAAGTGAATACATTAAATGGAATTTAAGGGTAAAAAAAACCCAACAAACAAGTGAAAGAATGTCCTGCATTGCTGTTCCCATTATGAATGACTGAACTAAAGAATTGCTGCAACACATTTAGCCATGAGTTATTTTTTTTTTATTTATTTTTTTGCCTCACTACAAAAAAGAAAAGTTTCGCCCTGCCCATCTCTTTCCATTTTCATCCCTTTTCTCAACTCAGCACATGGCTCCATGGTCACTCTGCAGCAACAGCAACACAGCCTATGAGGTAATGGTCATACAAGCACTGGTGATGGTACAAAGCCTTGGAAGCAGGGCAGCAGAAGCCTGTGTTGTGGCATTTCAATGGAACCACGAGCACTTGTGCTCCTCCTCCTTCTCTGGACAGCCTGATGTAGTGGTTGGTGACCTTGCACATAGCTGGGGGGTTGAAACTAGATGATACTTGCGGTCCTTTTCAACTCAGGCCATTCTAAGATTCTTTGATTCCTAGCCACTCCAAATTGCCTGTAAACCTCCACGCATTTGTATTTGGCCAAAGAAGGAGAAAAAAAAACAAAACCAAAAAAGCCGAACCAACCAACCAAAAAAAAAAAAAAAACAAAAAAAACACAGGAGAAAGAAAACTTAAAAGCATTCTGCCCTTTACACCTCTGT
Source organism: Tragopan temminckii (assembly GCA_028571105.1). Classification (NCBI taxonomy): domain Eukaryota; kingdom Metazoa; phylum Chordata; class Aves; order Galliformes; family Phasianidae; genus Tragopan; species Tragopan temminckii. The sequence continues at coordinate 17,863,528 of JAOWBP010002392.1, read as the reverse complement.
AATACCTCACGTTGCACTTTGAGAAGTTACTTCAAAAACCTTAAAAGCAAGAATAGCACCAACATGTACTAACATTTCCCATTCATTCTAGATTCTCAAATATCAGCACTACTCACACGCCCCAAGAAGAACTGCCCCCAGCTCATACCCAGCCTCACTGACCACCTGTTGAGGCTATAATTCAAAGTCACAAAGAACTCATTAGAAGTACTATGGGATGCACTGCAAAATAATTCAAGCATTAAGTGAGTTAACCAATTTCAGATTAATCGAGCCTTTGATAAGAGCACATCCAAATACAGACCAGCTAAACTAGTAGTGGTGTGCTGTTGCTTTATTCTCCTCACATGTGGATGAAATGGAGGCTTTTGTTCTCTTTCAAAGGTCAAAGGGGGATTTTCAGCTATCAGCTGCTTGTTAGTTTTCCCACTCAATTCAGCACCAAAGCAGGTTCAGAAGAAAATGGTAACCAAACTAAAAGCGAAGCTTCTCACCCGCCCTGTGACAATACGCTAAAAGATATGGGGGAAGGAACAGAAAGAAAAATAAGTGTCTCGGAAACATGAAACTTATAAAACTGTACTGAGTTGTACATCCAACTTGCACAACTGCCTATTACTTTCCCTATGTGCTTGCTGGTTATCCTCCGCAACATTCTTCAATGCAGACTTAGGAGAAGAAGGTACAATGCTCACAGCATCCCCGCGTGTTTGCAAATACACAACATCACTTGCAAAATTTTAGAAGGTATAGAGCATCATTTGAGCAGGTGGTAAAACATGCAAATATTTGTATTGCTTTACTGCCCCCAGACCAGCAGGTATTCCAAAAACTGATAAGAAAAAGGTTTACAACTCTCCCTGGTTAAGCACTGCCTGCAACAGCAGCTTATGGCTCACAAGAAGCACATCAGCCCATCTGCAACTCCATCAGCAAGGAACAAAAAACGTATCAGCTTTGAGAACAACTATGCAGTTTTTAGTACAGGCTGCCCAGTATCATCATCTTATGACCACCTGAAACAGCTCAATTACATTATAATAAACCATCGTTATTACCAGTATGACCCAAAAATGCTTCCTTTTTTCTACAGAAAGGAAGGGGGAATTAAGATCCTTCTCAAAAATGTATCATACCTACGCTATTTGCCATCTTAAACCTACAATGTTGTAGTACATCTCCTTTTGAGAGAGGAAGCAATGCACAGCCAAACACTCCTCACAAAGTGCCAAAAGTTACAGATTGGAAAGACTAACACAGTGGAAGGGCAATACAGGAGTGTAACAGCAAAGGAACTAGCACAAATGAAACGGTATTACAAAGGAAAAGGAAAGGTGCTCACCTGTCTCCAAAGATCTAGGCTCGCAGGAAAGACTCCAGAAGGGACAAATCTCCAACCAGAGATCTTTCCCCCAGGGCAGTCAGCCCTTAAATGAGGTCTAAGAGAGGTGCAGCCAGGCTGCATCCCTTTCAGTCACGCAGCTGAATTCCCTTCACCTGTGCTCCCAGGGTCCTTTCCCCAGGTGCTCAATCAGTGGTTCAGGCCATGACTCAACAGTTACCATACACAATGCATGACTATATGTGAAAACTCCTTGGAACAATCAAAGTTTCAGCTCCTTTCAAGTAAGTTCCTTCTTATAGAGAAAAGCTGAAAAAGAGGACTCAAATGTAGCTGAGAGGCTCAGTAAACCAGACGTAAAAGAACACAGCTCAACATAATTGTTGGATTTAAAATTCATACAACTTTTAATCAAATCTCATTTTTTTTTTTCCTATGAATGATTCATGACAGTGAAAGCTCTGATAAGACAACACTCTCAATGCTTATTTGTACATCACAGAACTTCTGGCAATTCTGTGACAAATAAAATATGCATTGGGCATGCACTGCAAACAGACAAGCTTGCCTCCTGGTGCAACTTTATCTTCCATTTGTTACCACCACCAGAGGTCTTTTTTTGAGGCAACAGCCCTCCCATACATACCGGCCCGCTTTATTCAAGCATCTTATCAACACTAGAATTGTGATGGCACAGATTCTGCATAAAGTCTTGCTGTCTTGCTTTAAGCTGAGAAACAGATAGCCTCCCAGGAATAAATTAGCCAAAAGGAATTAGAGAAGACTACATAAGAGTTTAAATAACGCATCTTTAAGTGAAGTGCTATATCGAGGCCAGAGAAAGTATACACCCCAACGCCCCTGGATGTAACCTTTAAAATAATTTCCAATATCCTTTTCTCCGCTCTGTTGCACATACTCCTTCTCTACCTACATCATCTTACCTCTAACTTTCTCTTGTCCTCTTACTGAGGACAAGAGATCTCCCTAACCGCATTGACCAAAACTACCCAGCAGTCACAACTATAAAGAAAGAAAAGAGGGTTTAGTGCCACTCACCAGCACAGCTCTGAAGCTCCAAAATGACAGGGATTTTGAAGCGGGTTTTCATATCATGGGAAGGATGGGCAAGTGGGGGCCATTTTCCATTTTCCAGAGCTCGTAATGAACCAACACAAAGGCTGGGGGCGTGGATGGGTTCCTACATCAGCTAGGATCCACAGGATGGAGCACACATATCATAGAATGATCTGGATTGAAAAGGACCACAATGATCATCTAGTTTCAACCCCCCTGCTATGTGCAGCGTCACCAACCACTAGACCAGGCTGCCCAGAACCACATCCAGCCTGGTCCTGAATGCCTCCAGGGATGGGGCAAAGAAAGTGGCAAATACTAAATACAGCTTCTTGCTTGAAATGACAGCGGCTGAACTTTTTTGTGGGACATAGAGTCTGGAAAAGGGGCAAAGAGCCTTGTGTCTACCTCTTGGTGGTCTCCTTCACAGTCCAGCTGGCCCCCTAACTCTTTTCTGGGGTATGAAGGTTAAACTGCAAAGTAAAGGCACTAACAACTACAGAGAACTGAGCAAAGCAGAGCTGCAACAGGCAGCCTCGCCCCTGCAATAGCTTATTGCATAGGGTCCACAGCAGCAAGAGCCAGCCAAGCCAGAAGGACATGAACCAAAATATCAGGGTTAAAACTGCATTTATCACAGGAAGCAGAACTTCTGGCAGAGCTGCATTTACTGTGACTGACCCCGGCTCTGGTTACTACTTGCACTGTACAATTCCATTCAGTAACCAAATGGGAAGAGTAGCACTTGCCTGAGCAGCTGCTCTGAAAACAGCACCAAAGCTGTGATCCATCTCCTACATGTAACGCACATTTACTGTGCCTTCATGTTCTGCTCTGGCTTACTATTCCTTTCTCAAATGGAGATAGATGGCAACAGATATTTCCTGTTTTGCACAAAGAAAATGTAATTTTCTTCACTTTTGTGCTGATTAGGAAATTAACAGGTGGTATAACCAAGGTTAATTGCTTTTCCCATTTAAAATGATACTGTTGTTGAAAGAGTCAGAGCAACAATGAGATCACCTATACGCACAATTGTGTGCATATGCACCTTATCAAATTAAAGGAAAAATCACTGACGAATTAACGGCAAAAGCCAGATGAATAACACATTTTTTTAGGAGAAAGTTATCTAGGAAAAAGTTAAGTTTAATTGTCTTTCAGATCTGTTATGATGTAATAAATGTCTATTAATGTTTAGCAGCAAATTGGGTTTTAATGATCATTGCTATTTTTGGCTGGTGGGTGACACGTAGTTTAAATATAAAACAGATTTATGTTTTACACCGGGATGACTTTCTCGGACGACTCTCCTTGACTTAACCTCTTCACACCCCACAGGACATTTAATATAATTTTATTTCTAATAGACTGTAAGCCAATAGGATCATATTTGCTACTACTGATGTTTTCAATGAGAAATAAAATCAATGAGCTTTATGCTGAAGGTAAGTGATTACTTAAGTGTAAGTGGCTTGGAAAATATTAGGAGGGTTGTATTATTCAAGTAAATGATGCAAATTAAGGAACAGCCTGGATAGGAGTAAGATCTACAAAATCTCCTGACCTTACCACATAGAAGAAGCCTTGGCTAGATTTTACTTTTTTGTTTGTTTCTGGGGGTCACTCTCAAAAACAAGTATTAGTAAGGGAGAAACAACACTTGAAACAGGTGGTCAACCTTAAGCATTCATACCTTGTGGTGGAAAAAAAAATAAAACTCTCTTCTTAGACCCCAAGACAATAGAGCAGTATGGTTGCTAGGAGAAAAACAAACAGCACTCGTTGCAGTAGAGAAGGACAGACACGCAAGGCAAAGGCAGCCCACAGACTGATGGGGAGCAAGGCGTAAGGCAGAAGAGTTTTGTGTCAGAAATAGTAAGGGAAAGAGATGTGTGCAGCAGAATAAATGTTGCATCTACATTTCTAGATGTGATATTTTCCAGTGAGCTACATACACAGGAATAATAGAAGGACAAATAGGCCAAATATCAGGACTAAAGGAACCTACAGTTCCCCACAGCAAAAAATTTGTGTAGTAATAACAAAGACGTTTTACCGTGTTAATGACTTCTGTTACACATTAATCAACAGTCCAGCCCCTTTGATCTTTGAAAGAAAGAAAGAAAAGGTTCAATCATTGTACTCATTTGCCACACCGACACTTTTTAATTATTATTTGTATTTTGCTAACAGAGGTCACCATCTAACCCAAAGTCTAGTTTTGAAAGGTCCTGGGCATTCTCACAGCAAAGCACAGCTTTTGTCTCCCTTTCCCTTTCCTCTCTCGCATTATCCAATCAACAAAGGGTGGGAGAAACATATCACACCACCAACTTAGCAGAAAACAGAGGTATAGAGGCAAAGGCTGCGGTTGCCACATGTGCCGTTCTATAACTCTGAAGCCAAGCTAAACAGATTATTTCAAGCAGACCTGGATAACAAGTGGTAAATATTTAGCACTTTTTTAGTTTCTGAAGAAATAGCTCTTCCCAATGACAGCAACCAAACCCAAACATATCTCCGATTCAAATATTTATTGCCAACACTGTACCAAATGTTGCTAACCTCATCTGATGAAAGAGCAAGGGCTTGGCTATGTGCAAAGGTCCTCCAGTGACACCCCAAGCCAGCGCTCCAGTCCCCACCCCAGACTCACAGACTGTACCTTCTATGGCCCCTTTGTAACGGGGAGCATCACCTACCGTCCTATGATGACAGTGATTCACAGTCACAAGGGGCCACTGTGCTACAGCTGAAAGCCCAAGTTTCTCTTGATACTACAAAGGAAACATTTTATACCGGGAACTCTCAATGGATGAAGTATTTATATAATATGGATCACATACACTTCTCTTTCCCCTTTTGAAGTAAAACAAAGGCCAGATATTTCCAGCTGAAATTACAAGAGGGATCTTAACTAAACAGAACTTTTAAACATGGTTGGAACTTCACCAGAAACTTTCAGCTGAAGTCTCGGCTCTCGCATCATGCCTTGCAGTTATGAGAAAGCATGTGGCAGCCAGTCCTGCTGCAAAGGGGCAGCCCTCCCATTCCCACAAAAGGTATTTTTAGAGGCAACGCAGTTTCTTTTCCTTTGCAAGGAAGTACCTCCGGCATGCAGACATCCTTTTTAAAGGCTACTATAAACTGTCCGAACAATTAAACGTTTGGGTGGGTGAAAGGCTAAAATTAATTAATTCCTTGAGTGCTTTCTTGCAGAAATTAACTGCTAGGACAATCAGGACGAACGTGCTTTTTCAGAGGAGAACTGTCCTGGGCAGCAGCGTAAGGAATGTGAGACATTTGCCCTATTTTCATGCCTCATAGCTGAAGATCAGTAGCAACTGACCAAAAAGAGAAAATACACCTGTTGGGAAATTGGTTGATCTGAAAATCTGCCTGCCTCAATAAGCCTCAAATGAAACATATTTCTTAATGGCCTATTACAGAGTATCAGCCTCTAAGAGATTCAAGGGAGAACTGAAGGTGGTTCTGACCACAGAAGGTTGGGTTCCGGTCTCACCTTTTGTTGTTGTTTTTGCTTTGTGGTAGTGGTGTTTTTTGTGGTTTTTTTTGTTTGTTTGTTTTTTGTTTTTTTGTTTTTGTTTTTGTTTTAATTGGTTTTGTTTTTCAGAAAATGATGTAATATAAGATTAAAAAAAAGAACAAGAAACTCACCAGTATACTTACTATACTTTTGTTCTACAATACTTAGATTTACAGCACTACGTATATGAACAGAGCTGTAAAACCTACCATGTGATCCACAAAGTATGTTTCCTTAACCTTTTATCACTCGTATTCTTAGCTTTTAGAGGAAGATTTTTAACTGCAACTCTCTCCTTGCCTTTTTCCCCAGCAAATTCCAACTTGACTGCTCCTGAAATCCAGGTACTGAAATTAATCTTTTAGATGAATTATTACAGAACTGGAGCAATTATATTCAATAACATTGGCCTCATTTGCAGATCACCAAACTGAGGCGAGGATCTTCTACACCACTCTCTGAGTTTAAATATACGTTGAACTTAAAATAATCAAGAAAATGTAAATGGATAACTCCAAGGCATTCAGCAAAATCAAACACCATCAGATACAATCAGACTGAAATGAAATGGCAGCACCACTGGGACTCTGCGATGAAGTTAATTACACAGTTTCTATTATTTCCAAGAAAACAGTAAACAGTAACATTTCCAGATACTCTAAATATAACAGTTGTACAATTTACACTAATATCTTTATTTATTGAATAGAACCAAGAAAGTCCAATTCTAATTTTACTCTTAATGTAGTGCTTCTAGCCAGAAAAAAAAAAAAGTAACATGTCCCAGTCGTCTAGGAGAAACATTTAATTGTAGATATCACATTTGATTCCAACGAGGAAATTAAATATCTATGGCAACTATAAGCAAAGATAATTTATCTCGTGTATGGGTCTGTCTCTTGTGATATTTTGTAAGGGACTCTATAAAGAACAAAACGTAGCTATATAGCTATATTTGGTATGCAATGGTGGCTGGGGGAGGATAATTCTGGTGCTTCCTGAAATGCTCCCCATGCAAAGAAGCCCTTGCAGGAGATGATTTCAAAAGCACTGCTCCGATACTAGAGCATCTGGGGTCACCAGGAAAATCACACTGATTTCTGCAGGAAGCACCACAACCAAGAGAGGGCCTTTGAAAATGTCACCCTAAGCAGAGCAAGCAGCAAGTAAAATCTTTGTTTTTAAGGTCACGGCTGGAAGAGGAACTGAATAAACTATTTCATTCAATTATCCAAAAAGCCATTCACAATAAACAACAAACAACTACTTTTTACTACATCTTTACTTTGACTTATTTTACTGTAAGAGGAGTAAGTACTCTAGTTTATAAAAACAAAGGGAAAACCGACAAAAAAATAAAATCAGCTCTAAACATTTTGCTAAAGCAATCACTCCTTTGTTCATTTTGTTCTCCCTATAAGGGAGATTCACAAGGGCAAAGCAGGAACACCAGGCTTCAAAAGTAACCAAAATTGGCAAATTGTGCAGAAAGATATATAGTGTCATTGTTTAGCACTTGGCACCAGTGCAGATCTGAGCAAGCAAGAACACAGATCGCCTGTGATGAGAAATCTATCAGATGTAACAGAGCCAACTCATGGCAAAAAATCTAACATTAAGATCCTTTCATCCACTGCTTACCTTATATTTACATAAGCTTAACTTCCAAAGGAAAAAGACCCCAAAGATACGTCTAAACTGAAAGAAAAGATCTTCTGTGATCCTAACTGACCATTAACTACCCAAAAAAAAAAAAAAAAAAAAAAAAAGGATACCTAAAAGAAAACAATGTCTGACAATGAGGACTCCACTGAAGGCAGAGGTTGAACCTTCACCCATGACAAGCCTATGCTAAGGTGCCAGTCCCACATCAGCAGTAGGCAACAAAATGCTTTTTACAGCAATCATGTGAACCTCTATGAGCTTCTTTCCCTGTTAAACTGCAGATTGCTATGACATACAGGCTTCTTGTTCACTGCTGACAAAAATGCACAGTTAATGGTCAACACAGCCACGCACTGAAAAGGAGTGTTTTGTAGCTGAGAATTTGCTCTATTAAATAGCATTACTGTGCTCTCTGTACCTGTTGTAGTTCCCACGGAAATAATTATGAAGCATTACTTCTGGAGCAACCTCTGTAGATGCAGCCTCAGACAATTCCTCTTCACTCAGCGCAACTGAGGGAAGCCAAAAGGTTGGACATCCATGCACTAATACTTAGCTTTCAAAGAAATACAGTGTGAAACTTGCGTTTTCTTACACTGATCTCTCTCTGATCTGATTTGGTTCTGGCTACTGTCATCTACAAAAGATTGGTACTGGAAAGAGACAGTGTTAGATTAGTCCTCCATCACACACAGCAGCATCGCCCAAGTGAACAGTAAAAATCTGTGCACGAAGTGCACATCAGAAACAACTGAAATTAAAGCCTGTACCTCAGGGTTGTTTGTCAGAAGAAAAAAAAAAAAGAAAAAAAAAGAAGAAAAAAAAGAAGAAAAAAAAAAGAAAAAAAGAAGAAAAAAAGAAAAAA
>JAOWBP010002392.1:17775982-17854929 GCA_028571105.1 Tragopan temminckii | reverse complement strand
GAAAAAAAGAAGAAAAAAAGAAGAAAAAAAGAAGAAAAAAAGAAGAAAAAAAGAAGAAAAAAAGAAGAAAAAAAGAAGAAAAAAAGAAAAGAAAAAAAAAGAAGAAAAGAGAGAAGGGTGAATCCTGAATTAGTTGGCATAGTACTTTTGATCCATAAGACTTCCTTGTGCCTTGCTCCCCACAGCACTACTTACCTCTGCTTGCAAAAACAGCCAGCACTTTTGATTTGTTTCCAGATACTAATCTTTCAGTCAGTAGCTGGATTTTATTCAGTTTAAGTGAGAATGTGAAACAGGCTGATTCACTTTACCTAATGAAGCCCTCGTCACGTACATATTTTCAGGAAATACCTGCAGTCCGTGCTCCAAGACTGTACAAGGACTAAGCCTTCCCTACAGCCCTTCGACATCTGTATATCTCACTGCTGTAAATTAAATTGGAGACATCCCTGTGAAACGCAGCAAGCTCCAACTGTTAAAACATGTCCCTCTGTCTTAACGAAATAACACCTGAAATAGGAATACCAGAAATACTGCAGTGTGCTTATCAGAGGCAGAAGTGAAATGATTGCAAGGATAACCAACAAAGTGAGAGCTCATCTTCACAAAACCAATAATTCCATCCATGAGACTGACAATTCCAAGGGGAGTCTGTATGAAAATCACTGCAAACTGGAAACATGCAACTTTTATCTCTGTGATACAAAGCAAAGCTATTTTGTAGTGATAGTGTAAAAAACAAATCAATACTGTTCAGGGCCAATACTGGTAAGCCGCTAACCAAAGAACAGTGATATGAACCTATTGATTCTGTAGAGGTATACTTCTACATTATTTTCTTAGCAGTCTGAAATATCTCTATCACTTTACAAAATGGAAAACAAGACACTGAAACCTCTAATTAATACTTCCTAAAAAACTGAAGTTACACTTAGATAATTACAAAATCCTTGGCAGTATGTTCTACTTTATACATTTGTCAGAATGCCTTACACTGAAAGCAAAAATGTTATGGGTTTTTAACATTTATTTTTTAATGATTCAGCTACAGATTTATCAGGCTGAACACTTAGTTATGACAGTCTCAGATAGCTTAGAATAACTGCTTGGATTGGTTCATGACATACTACAGCTGACTAACAAATGCTGAGACTGTAAGAGTGTGGACAAAGCAAACGCACAATACAGCTTAATATTTAAATAAAGGCATCAGTAGATCTTCAAACAGTAGTAATTAGGGTGCAGCCTGCTGAATTATGGTTAACTATTGTACTAGTTGCTAATGGATATTTACATATCTCAGCAAAAATTTATTCCCAGATCTCTTCAGAACATGTTTTTACTGTTAAATAGAGAAAAGGTTAGGTCAAAAACTGATATGTCTTAACTCAATGTCACCATAAGACCCATTCAGGAAAGCTAGAGGATTAAAACTGTACATATCACGTTGTGGGGACAAAACAGGTAAAAGTAACGTGTGGGCTTTTTTAATATACATCTACAGAGAGAAAAGCACATCAACCACCAGAGAGACTTGGCTGGGAGCTTGCACATCCAGGTCTTTCTTCCCACCCAGGTGAAAGACATGGAGATGCCCTTACCTTCCCGTCCCTCACCTCCTCTGTGCTGCTCCCCCGAGTTCCAGGGTGAAAATCAGGGCACGATTAGAAAAGAGCTCCGGGATAAACACATGGCTAAAACAATAAATACCAGCTAGACAGCTATGAAGGTCAGGAGATGTTTACGGAGATTACAAGTTCAAAGACCACAGTCGCAGCATGTACTGACAGATAAAGCATACTTCTGCTTCTAAAAAAATACATGCAAGTTGCATACAGCTAAGATTTCAATTATTGTTGTTTAAATTAAAATAATGGTAACAAAAATTAAATGTAACACTGGTACGTGAGGGGCTACTTCACTTACCACTGCTTTCCTACAGCAAGTCATATCTCCACAGAGGGCTGTGTGAGGAGGAAAGCCTTCAACAAGGTATCAACAGCCTCCAAAAGGATTTCTTCAACAAGTCAGAGGTTGGGGTGTGTTTTGAAGTCAGCAGTGAAGATACAAAGCAGCTGCACGGGTCCTGTGCACTTCCTGAGCTACTTTCTCAGGGAAAGCGCTGCCCAGCCACCATGGCTGTCACTGCCAGCACTGCTCCCTCCCCTTATCAGGGACAGGGAAAGGCCTTGGTTATGGCAGCACCATCTTGGAGTACTCAGCCTCACTCTGTGCAGCCCTTCTAGCACCAGGTGGTACGCCTGCCCTACAGCCTGCTACCCGAGGCTGACCACCACAAGGTCTATGCTCCACAGCTCCCCCAGACATCCCTGACCAAGTTCCCAGGGCTGAAAGCAAACCTCAGGCCTCACTTTGGTGGCCCCTGCCCCTGAACAACTTCCCTGCTTCTCACACCTCATAGCAATCTCTTGGCCCCAGGGCACTATGCCTCTCACAGAGCTGCCTCTAGAGCCTGCTGTGAGCCCTGGTGACTACAGCCCCAAAATGGCCCTTTGGTGGTCACTGAGGTGGTCCGGTGTGGGGACAGCCTTTTATGCTGCAGGAGGCTCTGAGGCCCCAGCACCCTTCCCCTCTTCCCCAGTCCACACTCACGCTGCTAACACTCATCTCCACTGATGTCCCTCAGTAAAAATAAGGGCTGAGGCTGCTGGGGGGCCCCAGCCATCCAGGAGAGGAGACTCAGTCGCTGCAAGGTTTCTTTCAGATCTCATTTCAGGAGTTATTTGATACACCAAGAGGTTGTTAAATTGACAACATGGCTCTTAGGCCAGTCGGGTCTGTGCGTGTAAGCAAAGAGGAAGAATGGTTTGCAGAAGACTCGTCATTTACAGTTGAGTATCTTGAAGTCATCAGGGGACCATAAAGTGGCCCAGCAAGCCAAAAAGCGTGGCAAGAACTTGGTTGCCACCATTCACCATTTCAAATAAAGAAAACATAAGTAATGAGCTAGCAGCAACAAAAGTCCTCTAAAAACAATTAACCGTTTGCAAAAGGTAGCCTAAGATCTATAACATTTCCCTGCCCCTCTCTCCTCCACAATAATCAAATTTTAAACATATCCTTTACAGAAATGGTCTGGCCATTAACAGTAACTGTTTCTTATGTGCATCAGTAAAAGATGTAGTGCTACAAAGACTAAATGAAACTTATAGAAAAGAAGCCATAAATCTCTGTCAGCCTCTCAGAAATGAACACTTAATACAACTAGCTTGGAGTACTTCACTTCTCCCTCAGCCGAGGTACCAATTATAGTACCACTATGATAAATTTTAATCATTGTTGTTAATGGCTCCCCCAATTTATTTTATCCCCTCTCTGCACTAATGAGCTGTACTTGAAGTCTCATGATTCAAATACTATTCCCTCCCCACACGTAAGTAGAATAAAGCAATCTTTTGGATTCTGAACTGTAATAATGCTGACCTATTCACTGACATATGAAAGGACTTCCAACGTTTGGGAACACAAAGTTTGGTCATAAAGTATGGTTACAACACAGCCAGAAACCATTCATTTCCACTTTCTCTCCCCTGTTTCTACTCCCATGCTTCCCTGCTTCCCCCTATTCTCCCTAGCGCTTTAATTTCCTCACCAGCAGGTAAATACTTTCTTTTCAAACTGTAAAAGTAAGTATATAACCAACACATTGTTTAGGGCCACAAACAGAGTTGCCCACTAAATCTCCACCACCCCTTTAGTTACTAGTTGGCACTAATTTAACAAGCAGTTTTACAGCCTCAAAAGGGGATGTGTGCTATAAGCTAGGGAGAAAGAACCTTACTGCTTCTATGAAAAGCAGTACAACTCCAATATTTTGTACAACTCCCAGTGGCGCAAAGGAAACCAGTAATTCAGGCATGACAAAGCAGAGCCAACCACAGATACTCCGTGTGCATATATTCCGTGTATGATGGAAGCACATCGCTTAAGGCACACATCACTTTCAAAGCAATGTTGAAGAAACATTGTTACAACAGAGTGATTCAAGCAGCCCGGGCTCTGCTGCTCACCTTGCTAAAATATAACGGGATCAAGAGTCATCCAGTAACGTTAAAAAGCAGCACATCAAAATGGCCCGAAGAAATTCCCCTCATCCCACCTAAGCCAGGGAATTCATTGCCACAAGAGGGTGATGAAGCCAACCCACAAAGCAGCAGATGTTTAAATCCCAGCCCCTAATCCCCAAGAGCTCACAAAATCCTTGTGACCAGGTTATCCTGGAACCATTTATCAGACATTATTTCTACAAAGTGGAAAGTTCAATGTTGTTAACTACATTGTTAACAGAGGGGATGAGAGGGAGCTGGCACTTTCTGTGCTGCTCATGATCTAAGGAAATGAAAGAGAAAAATCAGTCATAAAAACTTTCAGATTTGTTGCAATAGCAAGCGGATAACTTGGATGAGAATGTTCTGACTAGTTTCTGACATCACCCCCTAGGAATTCATGACAAAAGTCATCCAAGCAAGAGCACAACAAAGACAAGATCTCTTCTATATTAATGGTTAAAAATAAATAAATAAGCAAGCAAACTTTTTTTTTTTTTTAAATACATATTTCTCTCCTCCCCCTACTCCAACCTATCCACCATGGTCTTTTCTAGCTAGTTTTTAATTTCTAAACATCCTTACTGCTGTGTACCAAGAAAATGTGAATTTCAAGTAAAAGCCATTTTAAGAATTGTTTTTCTGTTTGTTTGTTTGTTTTTTTTTCCTCTCTTTCCTGAAAATACAGTGGGTTCAAGGCACAGCGTATCACTGACAGCCCTTGGACTACCTGGCTGCCTAAGCTCAGAACTACAAGGAAAATGCACTGCTAAATAACCCCAAGGCCCTCTCTGCATGACAATGGCTCTCTCTGAACCCAGATGATCCTAGCAGTCCCCCAGAACACACTGTCCCCTTCTCCATGGGTGGTAAAATCCTCTTTACAACAAGATTTAGCTCCCGAGCTGTTTTATCTTCTGCAGAGCTGTGGATGCTGTAGGTGCCTTCTGGGCACAGATGACCCTCAGTGCTTCCATCCCCTCCCGCTGTATGTAAGGGGCCAAAATCAGGGTTTGATCATGGTGGTGGCTGGGTAGGGAACGATCCCACAAAACACAGCAACACATTTCATGGGGGACTTCCTTTTTGCTCTCAGCCTACAAACTACATGCCATATGGAGAGCTGGCAAAAGGGAGAGGACAGATGTCTGGAGACATTATAGTTACTATGTTAACTGCCTGCGAGTTTATTCATCAAAAGGTGATCACCCTTTGTTCTGGTAAGAATTTATTTTAACTTCCTCTACAGCTTTGAAAGGTTGACAGCAAATCACTATTATACAGTTCTCAAAAAGTACCAATGATTTGCAGCCTGATTAAAAGGCACATTTCTTGGCCTGCAACACCAAACACATTAAGCTAAGCCTACAAATGCAGAAAACAATGAAGAGTTGACAGCAGCAGAAAAGGAGGCAAATGGAAACCCTCACTATAGCTGGGCAGGCTGTCTAGAGGTTCACATGCCCATGTACAACACTGGGCCAGGCTGGATTCATAGGGATGCACAGCTATACCAGCATAAAAGTGTTGCTACACCAAAAAGAAGCTTCGTTCTCTGAAGGCAGAGAAGAGAAAGTTTGGAGCACTGGAACAAACAAACAAAAAACCCCTCTTCTTGAAAAAGGGACTTGGATGTGCATGCTTATAATAAGATGACAAAACCCACCACAAAAGCTGTTCACTTTCCAGCAGCGTTTCACAGACATCTCTCATGAGACATCCTTTGATTCAACCTGGAGTTCATTTCCTGTGGACTAGGGAGAGCATTAAATGCCCATGTGGTACTTGGATATAAAAAGCAAAGAAGACTTGCTCATTTTGAAACCCTCTTTCAACAGTACATCTGCTTTTGGAGTTTGCATCCCTTAAGCAATGTTTCCTGCAGAGCAGTAGCCGTTGGCCATACAAGTCTGCAGTCTCATGTGATGAAGGAAGTTCGAGTGAGAGCTCAGCTCACAGATGAGAACAAAGTGCCAAACTTCTCAAGCTGTTTGGAGGAGCAGAGATGCGCAATGAATTAGTTTCATCCAATTCCAACCGGTGAGAAGCTGAGAAGAGGCCACCTAGGCATCACCTTCACCTGAGCACTGAGTGGACTGCGATGGTGAAATCACAGATGTTCAATCAGAGACAAGGCAGCAGGTAACTATTACTTCCTCCTAGGAAGTCACATTTTGGAAAGACATTCACAACACTGCTTGTAACAGAAATCTCAGTAAACAGGTGATGAAGTAATAAAGAAAAAGGTGTGGGAGTTCGTGGCATTTTCCTCAAATTTGCTGCCATGATGCTGCTCCTCAGCATAGCATGACTATCTTAATCTTCGCCCAGTTTCAGGTAAAACATTACAAAATTTTACCCTGTCCAAGCATGTCTGTAGAAGAGCATGCAATAAAAAGGATGCCTCTATACAAAGCAGTTTTCATTAAGCCAGGGGAAAGGGGGAAAGGGGGAAAGGGAAGATAGAATGAGGTATCCACTCTTTCTTTAAGTACCACTGTATCCTGGCACTTTCCTCAACACAAAAAAATGGTTATGCTCCTCCTTAGAAGAGTTTATCTTTTACAATTGGAAGGGGGAAATGGCTGGAAACCACGCTAGCAGTTCAGAGATGAAGAGCTGTGCAGTTCTCTTGATATAACATTATTTGCCAGTCTATCATCTATTTCTTCTGGCACTTGATGAGACTGCCTGCCTGTTTTTTCCACCAAAATTCAGGTCAGTCACTGTCCCTCATTCACAGCCGCTCTGAAAATATACATCAGAGCATTAGCAGAAATTGAACTGCCAAGCACCACTGCAATGCAGGTCAAGCACACGAACATTTTCCCCTTCTTGAGCAAAAGGCCATGCTTTTTCCCCCCAGAACACAAACCCCAGCCACCAGCAAGGAGGCAGATGTAATGGCTAAGCCAACACTGCCGTCGTCCCTTTGCCCCACACTGTGATGCCTGTGGTTTAGCACTGCAGTGCTAGCAAGTAGGAAATAAGACATCACCTCCTGCAGACCTCACCTCAATGAAGTGCTGGGCAACCACACGCAACAGCACACCCTGCCCACTCCTCTGACTGACAGCCCACGCAGCCCAAAAACAAGCAGGGATCTTCGCAAGGTCCTTGACACCAGAGAGTTTTTTTAATAGGTGCCTCTCCAAAGGTAAGAACTTAAGAGCAAAACAGAAGCTTTGATAATTAACTGTTCACAAGGGCTTTATCTCTGCAGGGGACAGATTTGTTGGCTTTAAATTCTCAGCCAGCAGATGATGAAACTCTTCTCCCTGGGGTTTACTGACCGACAGTAAGCAGTATGCATGTATGCACACAATTTTTTAAAGCTCCTATTTCCTGCAGCATAAGTTTAAAAGAACCATATAGCATCCAGGCAACAACAATTGCACAACAAGCACAAGACCCAATTTCAGGAGTTGCCTCTTGTTTTTTCACCTGCTGCAAAGCCTCCACTGACTGGCTGAGAGCAAATCAGCACAGAGAAATCAGCACAAGCACAGGACAGGAACAGAAAGCATTTGCAGTATCAAAGGACTAGATGAGGTTCAGGAAGCTGGAAACTGGGCCAAAATAAGTAAGAAAGAAAAAGCCTATCAGATAAAGAAAATTAAAAGATAGGACACAAAAGCAACTGTTGAATTGTTCTCAGACATAGCTCTGCCTTGAAAATTGTAAATTAATTTTTAAAGGGGGAAAAATGTACATACACACAAGTATCTTAAGGACTGACTGGATTATTTTACCTTTTAGGTTTTCAGCCATGGTGGGGGAGAAAATCTCACCCTGCCTTACCAGAGAGCTACCTGATATTTTTGGGTTCTTTCTACAGTTCAGAGATCAAACCTGAAGCTACAATTCTGCTGCAATAACAGGACTGAAGGAGCTGAGGCTTCACGAAATACACCAAATACAGAAAGTTTCCCAATGAAATTGCTGGAAGAGACAGTTCTGAACCTGGTGAGAATGACCAGGTTGTGCTGCCAGAAGACAAAGGCACAGCTCCCTTTCTCCAGCCAAGGTTCTCTCTTCTGAGAGCATGACAAAGCAGTCCCTGAGCTTCCACAATGAAGGTAGAGGAACCCTGTGCTCATAAGAAGCAGCTCATTAAACCACGCTGAGGGCCAAAACATCCCATACAACAAAGTAGCACAAAACTGCATAGACAGGTGAGGATTTAGCCTGAGCAGACATTCTTTCATCATTTCTGAATGCTGTGTTATAGCCTCATCCAAACTGCACTCTGCAACAATACAGAAGTAGTGATGGATATGAACAAGCAGGGAACTGATGCCTAGCTGAAAACATGAAACATTAACTTATCTTGGCCATCACTGTTTTTTCAATTAAAGTAATAAATTTTAACAACAAAAAATCCTATTTCCCAGAGAACCAATTGTTTCTACCATAATTAAAGGAAGATTGTGGGAATTGGGCCAAAGTAACGCTATAAATAAATTGTCCCTTTGCAAGCATAGGGACAATTCTGCCAGTGAAAGCAACACACCTATATACCCAGCTTTAGCAACGCACCATCCTAAATATTATGTTCTGAAACAAGTTATCATAGACCACATTCCATACTAAACTGGCACGCACACTTAATTCCACGGTAAGTGTGAGGCAGCTCTCACAGGAGAGGAATCTATCTCAAATTTTTTCATATTTACTGCAGGACAGCAGCAGATGTGTGCCCATGGACCATGAAATGCCAGCACAGAGTTTCTCACAGTCATCTGCCCATGAATGAGGTATTTAGCTGTGGGTATAACCTTCATGAGAAAGCACACCTTATATCAAGAACTGCACTCGACACGAGTGGTGCCAAATCTTAAATCAGTCTCTTCCCTGCTCTGCAACACTACTTCCTCCCCCACCTTGTGCTTATTCTGTTCCTTGGATGAGAAGCAGACAGCATTTACATGTCTGGCAATCAGTCAGCTGCCGCCTAAGTGTATATTAGTAACACTGAAAAACTTACAAAAATACTGTAGATTCACAACACAAAAATAAGCAGAGTTCTAAGTAGCAGCACCTTACCCATCCTTTGCTTTATTCTAAAATCAGAATATTATCACATTTACAAGTCATCTGGAGAGAAAATATATACTCAAAGTAGGCAGGTACCACTGCCCTACATCCCACACACCCAAAATTCTGCATTTTCTTTAAGTACCTATAACCAGAAGTACCCTGGAGCAACTCTAGGACAAAGTACCTCAAATAAAGCATTGCTGGAGCGACACCAAAGATGAAGAGCAAAGGGAAAATAATGATTAAAAAACCCAATAAAATACTGCTGTATTGAATTTATTTGTGAGAAAGTTCAGGCCTGATGACCAGAGAAGCGAGAGCCTGACACTGTCTATACTGACATAGGGCTTCCAAAAGTCCCTGCTAAGGAGGCAAGCGGGAAAGGAGGCCAGACACAGCTTTGCCCAGAGATCTCTAGATGCTGTAACAGCATATTCTTGAGAACAAGCAAGGGTATGAATAACAGCAGTACTTAACACCAACTAAAATTCGGGCTACAGGGACCTAGAGGGGAGTACCTTGAAAAAAAACATCTCACTACTGACATGTCAGAGGTTAGAAATGGATGGTCTAATGGTCTATCCCAGTAGTAAAAACCTGTAATAGCTAAATACAAAATGTCAAGCAAATACCTATTCATCAATTATGTATTATGAAACACTCCAGCAAGGCGCACAATGGTTCTGTAGATGAAAACATGGGAAAAGTTCAGGGACTTGATGCAGGCAATAGAGGAAATCGCTGGCCTCCAAGTAACCCAGAAGATTACAGATCCCCATATTCTATAAGCATCCTTCATTTGATTCACTCCTTGTTCAGGTTGCCTGACAGTATTTCTGCTTTGTTTTTAAGCCGCTCAACATACGTATTGCCAAGATCTTATCAACTAAAAAAAAAAAAAAACAGCCAGTGAAGCAAGAAAGGCATGTAGGTGCTGCTGGACCCCTGGCTTTGGGAACCTTCCAGGAGGAAGCACAGCTAACCAGATTTCTTCCTACTTGCATTGGTAGGGCTGCTAAAGGAATTGGCTGTGTTTGTGCCATGTTATAAGGTCCCTCTGAGAGGGGGAAAGACAGGTCAACAGTATCGTTTAATTTGGACTCAATAGGTATGAAAGAGAGCGACTCTAGTTGGAACTGATTCATTCTTGGGGGCTGAGTTACGGTCACCATTATTTCAGCCCCCTGGAGAGCTCAGCAGGCCAGAATACAAATTAAAAGAATATAAATAGCACTGAGTGAGGTTTTGTTACCATCTCTGTGGCAGCATTACACTGACCTGCATTCAGGTTTTGCCACAAATCTGAAACTCAGCCCAAGCCTCCAGCAAAGTTCATGGCAGTGTCAGCACAACCTCAGCAAAGGCTGTGAGTCAGGATAACCCC
The DNA here is from genome assembly GCA_028571105.1 of Tragopan temminckii. Lineage (NCBI taxonomy): Eukaryota > Metazoa > Chordata > Aves > Galliformes > Phasianidae > Tragopan > Tragopan temminckii. The sequence goes on along the minus strand of JAOWBP010002392.1, from coordinate 17,844,438 downwards.
TCGCTTTCTCTCACGGTGCCAGAGAAGTATTTACGACTTCAACTCAAAGCCAGACGTAAATGGATGATTTTGCTCAGCCTTAGCCTAAGGCCTGACGCCCTCTCCAAGTATTCAGAGCAGCAATTCAGCTTGCCCCAGGAGAAGAGAGACAGTGTGCAGACCAGGACCAGTAAGCAAACGCAAACTCCAAACTTTCTCTTCAAGTCTTCTTCAATGAAAACAAAACATTCCTCTTCTCTTGCCCTGCTTAGTGATAAGCAGGAGCATGGTCCACCACTCAAGAATTATTATTTTTTTTTTCTTTTTGGGCTTCCAGTTGCAAATCAAAATGTTATTGTGGAGCAATTTCAGCAGAATGAAGATGTCAGTCCTGGCTCGCAGCCGCACCGCCCTGAGTGGTATAAATTCAAGCAGGCAGAACGACACTCACTCACAAAATCTCACAATTTCCATATAGAAACATGTGACAGAAAGATACCAAATAAGCTATAATGACCAGCCCCACCCTTTGCATAAGAATCATTTTTCAGGACAGGGTTCTTCACGTTCCCATCTCATTTCAATCACGGCAGAACAGCAGCCACGAATTCATCGTAATGAATCCACCAATTTCTAGCAAAGAAGAGAGAAAAAGCAATGCTTGGATCACTTCAAACTCTCTAAGGCAACAGCAAAACCTACATACGTTTGAAGAAAGACAAATGCCAAACCAACCTCTCAGTGTGATGTTTTCCACACAGAGAGAAGATTTCTTGCTCTCAATCTTCTCCTTCAAAGTTTTTCAGAAGTGCTGTGAAAAGTGACTGGTCCGAACAAAGGAATCCTTCGCAACTATCACGAAGCCTTTAGAACAGGCTGATGTTAAATGTCATGTCATACGCTGCTATCTCATGGGCCACAAGGAAGAATGGAGCTCGTGTCAGAATCAGTACTTGTTTTTCCTTCTGTGGAGATACACACTTCAGCATGAAGGCTTCTCTCAAAAAGACACATTAGTTAAGAATGACAGAGATATGAAGAATGCTTTGAGAATCCCTCCTCCCCCCTTTAATTACAGAGTTTTAATATAATGCTTGTAGTAATAAGAACAGATTATTCCACCAATGTTTGCCTTGAGCAGGACTTAGCACACAAAAGCTCTCCCCAAAACACAGGGGGTTCATAAAACCAACTTGCTGTGAGCAAGCAGAATTGGCAAGATCTGGCTCCAAGAGAATTTGCAGGAATAACAGCCTCTCATCTCTACAGAGGTCCTTTAATCACAACACAATCACCATGCAGCTGCAAGATAACCAACCTCTGCTCAATACCATGCATGCTATAGGAGGCATCAGAATCCCCCAATTCCCTGTCACTAGTTGCCTTGATCCCCACCAGCACCTAAGAGCCCTGTGTCTGCATGCTCTGTCTCTGCCTTTTCCCCGGGCTGCTGCTCTCCCACCTTGCAGGAAGGCCCAGTGACTAACAGAGCGGTTTGCAAACACAACCAGACTTGCGGCTCTGCCCGCAGGCATTCACCAGCACGTTTTAGGAGACGGTTCGCACAGATGGCAGCAGGTTGCTGGAAAACTGTTTAATCCTCCTCCATGTGCTTTGAAGACAGCATTATGCTCAGAGCAGGCAGCACTGCCTTGATCCACTGTACCAAACCATGGATTTAACGGCATTGGTCTGATCAGACACCAGCAGCTTGTCCTGAAAAATCAGTGCCAAGACACTTTTCCTACACATTGGTCAGTACTAAACACTAAAAACAAACAAAAAAACCCATGGATTTCTTCCAGACAGATCCTCCAGTTGCCTCACCTGGCCACAAACACCTGCAAACAGTCTGCCACAAAAAGATGAGAGTACTGGAAAGCAGCAGCATGAGGAAGCAGTTAGGACAGAACAAAGTATTGTGACATGAACCCCGGACATCTCTTAATGGCAATACGGAAACAGCTCAGTTCAATTCATTTTTTTTTATTTAACAAAACATCCTTCCTGCCCTAAAAGTCAATGGACCCAACTTAAACAAAGACATGCACTAGGAACACAGATGACTCAGACCAGATAAGCTAGCTTAAGGACACGCGTATAGGAGTGCATCTGGCTGAGCTTCCCTCCTGGAGACTGCACCCAAAAACCCTTTGTATCCCTCAGCACAATTAATGAACACAAATGACAAAGGAGAAAACAGAGCAAAGGCTAAACTAAAAGCACTTCTTTAGAAGAAAGCCATTTCCTGTCTAGAGTCAGACTCCATCCTGCCACCAGCTGTTCTTAGTGAAGCATCCACGTAGAATTCAGAATTGGGCACATACATTGAAATAATTTTGTCAATTAGTAAAGGGGAAAAAGATGCACACAACTTGTTCCAATTTCTAAGCTTAAAATAAATTGCAAACCTTTAAAAATGCAGAAGCCTCAGGGCACATTCGTATTTCTGCCAAAAGTGTGATCAACCTATGTGAACATACCTGACTCAAGGGCCAGAAAGAGTGACAAGAGAGACTGTCCCAACGTGGCTTCGCTACTGCTGGCATCACAGCAAGCCTGGTTAAAACTAGGTCTTGTGCTGCCATTATAATCACAGTTTACAGTACTAGCATTTTGTACTTCATAGACTTTCAGAACAATTTTAGCTGCTACATGGATGAGTTTTTTTTAACTAATTTTACCTTTAAAAGTGCTCACATGATTGAAAAGCCTAAATTTCAAACATTTTTGGTGAAGCTACTGGTCCTGACCAGCATGGGGCTGCAAACTGAAGATCTAAAGGGCTTCACTAACACCAAAGGTCTCCCCTGAATCATCAGCAGGCACTGTAGATTGCTGCTCTGGGCTCCTAGATCACCTAAACAGTAGGTAGGAAGCTGGCTCAAGTACACTGGAGATGTATCCTTGATGGCTAAGTATCCTCTCCAATTTATTGTCTCTTTAGTTAAAAGTGCTTTGGTCTGGGCTAACAATGTGGCATTGATATTTATACTGAGATCTTCCTGCCTTGCAGCCAGCAGAGACAAATTTTAATACTACCACCCAGTACCTTTGCTCATATGTAGCAACTGCAGCTCATCTCTTCTGCTACAACATCCATTCTTTACCAGAAGCTTCTAGTATTTTTCTGTTGACTGTCTGAGACACAGCCAGACCACAGAGATTAATTTAATCATTTGATTTTCATGATTAATTATTTTCCGATGAACAGCTTCCCCCCCTCACACACACCTTTTGCAAGAGTAGTTATTGCCCAGCCCTGCTCACAATTCATCGCATCAAATCTTATAATCTTATATCACGCTCTGATGAGTTGAGGACAAAGTCACGAATGAGCAATGCCTGACTATGAATTACCTAAGCTTGTTGACAGCCATTGAGATGGAGAACTGACAACCTGGCCTGAAATTAGCTCCAGAATCAGCCTATTGCCCCAGAAAGGCATCTCATGCCACAAGGAGACATTCACATGCAACTCACTGTCACGTGAGCTGGTTGTCCTGGTCCCCTTGTCTGTTAGTCACTTGTGAAAGGGCAGTAAAAACAACATTCTTCTGTTCTCTAAATGAAGTCCTTTCTTTCTCTTTCCATCACTGCATTTCAGGGCCGATTCACAGGGACCCCCATGCTACTTCACCCATCTCACAGTGCTGTGCCTTCAGACTGTCAGGGAACCCTTGCTCTGGTGACAAAAGAAGAAATTACCAGCAGGGATTATGAAACAGGCAGTGGTGGCCACAAACAACCTAATTTTCCCCAGTGGCGGGCCATGTATGCTTTTTGTTGTTCAGAGCCATCTGCAATGAACTGGATATTTGCAAATAAAAGGAGATTAGGACAAGGCATTAATCCAGCTTCTGCTGCTCATTCATGCTGTCCCCTGAAAGAGAGCCCAGATAGAACATTTAAGTCGTAACATTCAGTTCTGAGCTGCTGGTAAATTAAAAGAAGAAGAAGATAATTAAGAGACACCAAGTCGGGCTGTTACTTTTAATACCAACTAAGCCCCATGAGGGCAGTAAGAGGTGGAGCTGCAAGGAAAGTAATGAGACAGCCTTTGGGGACAGGCAGCTCCCGTCGGCTGTGCCCATGTGCAGACCCAGCAGAGAAGCAACACGGCCAGGAGGAGGGTGGGAGCAGAAATGGAAAGAGCTTGTGGAGATACTTCACCCCATAAAGGTCCAACTTCTTGAAGCCTATCGAAATTACAGACCAGGGCTATCACTCCTGCAGCTCTTACCCTCAGCAATCATTGCTGCAGTTATGTCACTGTGCTGTGGGGCTGGAAGGATGAGGCAGAAAATGGCATCCCTGCCTTTTACAAAGAGCTATGATCTATAAACCACAATCTGAGACAGCAAAGGCATTAAAGTTCACTTTTACATTTTATTTGTGTTTCCTTCAGATCCACAGTAAATGTCAGTATCGTCAGAGCTGTTTTTCCCAAATTAATTAATGATAAACTAAGCTTGGGGAAAGCATCCAGTTCAGAAACACAGATGAAGAGCATCCATCCCTGCACCTTGCCTGTTTTTACACCAGCAGCCATTTTCACAAAGAATTATGCCTGACAGAGCTGATGGGGGATCATCATTGCTGAGGTTTGGGGTTTTCTACCTTTCAAATGGAGCCAGCACGCTCAGCGTTCAGAGGCTTCAAGCGTGTGGCACCCCCTGTGTCCCTCACCTGAGGAATAGGGAGGACATTTTGCATTATTAACAGTGACTGTTGGCCACTGGTGTCTGATGCTTTCTGCTCAATGTTTTTCCAGCTTCATTGTTTACTTTAAGATGAAAAAGGGCACTTCATTAAAGACTCTTCTCACACCCTGCTAATAGCATAGATGAGTCAACATACATTTTCATCTGCCCCTGTCTCATTGCTGTACCTTGAATAGCATGTCTTTAGCAGATACTAATAAATCAGCCCAGTAAGCACTACCTTACAATGTCTTCTGGATCATTATTCACTCTAACCTGTGGTAATTCTACCTTAGTAATGCAAAAATATCCAGAGCACAGCAAAACAAACCTTCCTCCACATCACAGAAAAGCAGCAATAGTGATAGGACAAGAAGAAATGGCATAAAATGAAATGAGGGGAGATTCAGGTTAAATACTAGAAGGAAATTCTTTATTCAGAAGGCAGTGAAACCCCAGCACAGGCTGCCCAGAGCAGCTTTGAAAACCCCATCCCTGGAGGCACTCAAGACCAGATTGGAGGGGCCCTGGGCAGCCTGAGCTAGTGGGGACAACCCACCCATGGCAAGGGATTGGGGCTAGGTGGGCTTTAAGGACCATTCCAACCCAAACCAACCTGTGATTTCATGAAGTGAACATTTGGGACCAGCGAATGAGAACAGCCTAACTGTTTTAGGAGCTGAAATGGGATGCTATGTATCAATATTAAAAGAAAAAAATATTTATAGCAAAGCACATCTTCTAGATGCAAAAGCTGTATGGAGGTGAACTTACTACAGCTCAACATGGCCACACTGTCCAAGGCAGGCACTGGATAGGTCATCTGCAGCTCCTGAAGAAGTAGTACACAAAACACAGTGCGTTTCTCACCTTCCTCCTCTCCAATTGTTTCTGAAACCAGTCCAGGCATCACTCGACACAAGCAGTGTTTTGGTATCCATATGGCATTCAACCCTTGCACTGTCATGCCATTAGTTTAAAACCCTTTTACAGTCAGTTCCCCGATCAATAAAATGCAGAAACATGACTGGAGAAAGGAATTAGCATCTGTAATCCCATGATTACATAAATCCCTCTGGTCAATCAGTTATTAATGGTTGTTATATTTATTGGGGTTTATAGCAGGCCTACAAACCTGAGCCTTCAGAAGTAGACGCTGAAGGAGACACTGTAAAAAAGCTATTTGATTACTGACTCCTCACAGCATGTGCTGACAGAATACAAATTTGGCTCGCTCTCACTCCTCTTAGCAAGCCTGCTAATGAGCTTGCCAATTAAGAGCCAATCTGAAGACCTTGGAGGGGAAGTTGTTAAGAACATGAACTCCCAAGCCTCCAAGGAGCAGCTGTGGGACCAGTGATGAGGGCCACCTCCACCCCTCATCTCACACAGCTCACTCCTCTCACCCAGGAAACACAGACTCCTTTCACATATGCATCATATGGCTTATAAGGCATGGCCCTTGAAAATAAACACATGCCAAGGCACAGCAAAACCTCCCCTGAGTCTTGACATTGCAGACTGCTTACTAGGTCAAATGCTGGAAATACTGGGAAAGTGAACAAGCTTTAAAATGATAATAAAATCATCACTAGTTACACATCATCACATCTATCTAATTATTTTGGGATAAGTTTTGCATTTTTGGATATGTGTGTTTCTATTTAAGGAAACGAGGACAGTTTGGGCAAGGGAATTTGTGCTCCTAACTCCCTTTGGGTACTTCTGTGCACGTAGCCCCCCTCACATCAGCAATTAACTTCATGCAGTTTATGAAAGGAAAGACAAAGTATAAATATTGCACCAGTTCCAAGGACTGCAACCAGCACACTCTGCCCTTGACATCCCCCCAGCAACTGCACATAGAGGCTGAATGCTCTTGGGATACTCACTTGTCCAATAGATGTCAGGAACAGAATGGGAGCATAACTCCTGCTCTAGGTTCTCTTCCAGATTTATCAGTCCCCCATTTATTTCATCACACCACACAATGTGTAACCCTCTGGAAATAACCTTTAGCAGAAAGCTCTGTTACCAAAATAAAGAAATGCCATAGTTTTTGTGAAACCGTATCCTTCTGCTGAAACTAATTATGAGAAAGCTGTTGCTTAATGAAAGTTTGCTTTAATATGACTTATGCTATTCATAAGTTTGCTTTGGACAGCATCCAGGTTTTTAAAATTAAATATTAGCGGTCTGTTAGCCTATCAAACAAACCTAAGCACATCAGGTTAGTATTTTAACGGTGTTTTTTCTTTTCTTCTCTTCCCAGTCTAGGTTTGGCTTTCTAATTGACTTGCTGCTTTAAAGTCAGTAAACTCAGAAGTCTGAGGAGAAGATGTCACACCTTAATGGTTTAGGAGTGCACACTTTGTCTGGGTGATTGATGGATCAAACGTGTGCCGAGGAATGCCGCAATGTTTCTTTCATCATTTCAGCTTCTCGTGGGGATGAGAGCTGGACTATCTCTAAACCTCTTTGCTGCTAGCAACAATAATCAAATTATCTCATTCATTATAAATGTAAAATGCATCTTACTGTCCTGAAGCGATGTTATTGAACTGACATTACTGCATGAGCACTGACAAAGGTATACGTGTGAATTTATCACCTATGATGATGCTGAATCTATGTGCTGGGTCTAGTGCTCAGGCATGCTGGGCTCTCTCTGGCTCATTACGCTCCTCTCTGGTTATTGCCAGCCCCAACCTGTTTGGCAAATGAGATGTGGAAGAGCTGCTCTGACACCGTGGTGACAGGTCTTTCAGAAATGCATGCAGTAAGTGGGGTAACATTCATAGCTGAATGGCAAGGGGAGGCTGACACGTTAATCAAGGGCTGCACATCTGACAAGAGACACAAATGTAGACAGAGAGCACTTATTAAAGCAATATTTAAAATTTTCAGAGTTCTTCTCTACTATAATTATTTACGTTCAGTGCTGCCCAACAGAGTGAAGGACTGCAGCATTTCTGATCTGGAGATGAGGGCTGAAAGGCAGAAAAGGTTTTAAAATAATATGTGTGCTCTCCAAAGTGACTACTATAGGCTACACACAGATTTGCCTGCTTGTATCAGATTTGCTGGGCTTCTGACTGCAAGCTTTGCCAGTGGGATGTGAAAGTCAGGCAAGTTCCTCAAAGCGCTGACATCCCATTTATTAAAGGTTTTACATATAAAGCTTAGTTAACAAATCCGCTGACAGTGCACAAGCTGGAATAAAAGCCTGCTCTTTCTCAGGAGCAGGGATGTGCTCCCAAATTAAATATGAACGAAAATGGCATTGCAGCTCACTGGAGTCAGGTAAGGGGGCTGGCACAAATATAAGCATAATTATGGTAAATTTGCTGAATGAGTCCCAGGAAGAGAGGACTGCAAGAAATCCCCTGGGACATGGAGTCCAATCCACCCAAGCGTAAGCAATCAGAGGAAGAATGAGGCACGAGGGATCAAGAGTACTGCCAATACCCTTGGGCCCTGAAATAGTAGAGGATTTGTTAAATCCTGGGGAGCGGCCCTGGCTCTGTTTGGCAAAGGAGGATAAAGCAAAGCCCCTGTGGTGATGGCAAGTCTGGAGGGGTGGGAACAGCCCTTCTGATCCCAGACCTGGGGAGTGCAGCTCAAGCTGGTGAGCAGGACTCAATAGCCAAGCACCTGAAACATAGCCAAGCAGCTGCCAGTGCCTGCCGTGCACCATGGCACACAGTTTTCAGCAGGACTCAACTCACGTTTCAGTCCCAGCACAAAGTGGCTTTTATTGAAGTTGGTCTGGCATTTGGCTTCACTTGTCAACCTTACAGCTCTTTCTGAGGCTCAATTCATATGCTTGTGAGCCTAAAGGACGATGCCAGGTGCTTTACCCTACCAAATTCTCCCCATCTTCCCTCATATGGCTCCATCACAGTGCTTACTATGACTCCTGCCTGCCTAGGTTCTCCATCTCTTCTTCTAACCACCCTGGTGCTTCCTCCTTCCTCCTCATGCTCTGGCAGGGATGCTGAATGCTGATGAGACAATACTTGATCCATCTTCAAGCACTTATTTTCGGGCAATTAACTTGGCATCATAGAAGCACTTAAGAAACCTGGCTTTCCGGAGTGGGAGACAACTGACTAAAAAGCTAAGCAAGGTAGTAAATTACTGTCAAATGGCTAAAAAAGAACAGGAAAGGGAAAAAAAAAATAAAAAGCAGCTAACACTTTGATAGAAGACATTTGCGGATCAAGTCTGAGATGTGACAAAAAATCCGATCTAACCCTTTGAGCAGCCATTTGCAGGAGTCAAATACCAGCCACTATCAATTGTGTCTAAAATAATTACGCTTTGCTATTCAAGGGTGGATGCTTCTTTTCTGACATCTCCTGATTGTATGTCATCAATTCATTCTTGCAATAGTTAGCTAAGGCAAATAATCTATCTAGATAGCTCCCATTATTCTAATGTTCATAGGCCTACCAATCACTAGTGGACTTGATCATTAACTATCTCTGCCACAAAACCTCTTGCCTTCTTCCAGTGGTGATAATTCACACATCATCAACAATATACTTATTGACCGGGTCTTAATTTCAATTTAGGGAAGCAGAACCAGAAGCAAATAATTCCATAAAGCAAAAACCCCAAACGTTTCCCATAGTGTTATTTTCCTTTCCCTAAAATGACTCAAGATGCATTTGCTTTTCACACCCTGGATGCCAAACCTCAGGGCTGGCTGTGGCACCTGGGAGCAGCACATGAACAAAGCCAACCTGGGAGCCAACGAGCAGCCTGCCCCCACCGTACACCAGGCTGTTCCCTCCTGTCCCATCGATAAAGATGCTGAAGAGCACCTTTATCAATGAAATAGAGGAATCCAGTTCTTCAGCAAGTTTAATGATGACACCAAGCCGAGTGGTGCACTTGACACAATAGAAGGAAGGGATGCCATTTAAAGGGACTCTATTCAAAGGGACCTGGACAGGCTAGAAAGGCCAAGTACAAAGTGCTATACTTAGGTCAAGGCAACCTCAAGTATGTGTAAAGACTGAGAGAAAATTCATTGAGAGCAGCCCTACAGAGAAAGACCTGGGGGTCATGAAATATTTAATGTGAGCCAGCAGTGTGCACTTGCAGCCCAGAAGGCCAACAGTATCCTGGGCTGCATCAAAACAGGAGTGGCTAGCAGGGAGAGAAAGGTGATTTCCCCCGTCTACTCTGCTCCCATAAGGCTCCACCTGGAGTATTGTGTCCAGGTCTGGAGCTCCCAGTACAAAAGAGATGCGGAGCTGCTGGCATGGGTCTAGAGGAGGGCCATGAAGATGATCAGAGAGCTGGAGCAACTCTCCTATGAAGATAGGCTAAAGGAGCTGGGCTTGTTTCGTCTGGAGAAGAGAATGCTCCAGGGAGATCTATTTCCTGACTTCTAATATTTAAAAGGAGATTATATACAGGAGAGAAATCAACTTTTTATACAGTTAATGATAGGATAAGAAGGAATGGTCTTAAACTAAAGGAAGGGAGATTTAGTTTAGATGTCAAGAGGAAGTTTTCTAATGAAAGGGTGGTGAGACACTGGCACAGCTGCCCAGAGAGGTTGTGGATGCCCCACCCCTGGAAGTGTTCAAGGCCAGGTTGGATGGGGCTCTGGGCAGATTGATCCAGAGCATGATCTAGCAGGAAGCAACCCTGTCTGTGGCATGAAGGTTGGAACTAGATGATCTTTCAGGTCCCTTCCAATTTACGTCATTTGGAAATGAAAATCCCCTGATCCCCTCCATGGCTTTGGCAGCAGTGGGGATGATCTGGAGATCAGAAGTGTGTCCATTCTGCAGGTAGAGCTTCAAAACTGAACTGAATAAATTCCAGCTACCTTCCACTATCTTATATGAGTCTCTTTGCAGACACCTACAGCCACAAGAAGCCTACACGCATCTGCATTATAAAGTGTCTTTTAAGAAAAACAAAAGTTCTTCAGCTTAAGAGGTACTTTGCTCTCTGCTGCAGATTGCTTGCATGCAATTTCTCCTGTCAGCGCTTTCAGCTCCCTCCTCATCCTATCAGTGAATGATGTCAGAGATGGAGCTCCAGTGCAGCACTGTGCAGACGAGCATCAGGGCTGCCTTCAGAAACAAAGAGGTAAGAACAGGCAGACAGACATGGGAAGAAATTCCCATTCTCTTCTTGGTTAGCAAAACTGACAAACTTGAAGCGTTTCCTTTTGCCTGACTGAATTGACATAATGATGTAAAACCAATGTATGAAAATCCACAAAGTGCACAAGAAATATAAGCTTGCCATCCTCCTATGCACCTATTCACACAAAGAAACAGGGATTTCAAACATCCACTAAGCCTTATGCTACAATTTATGACTTATCCCCATTAACTATTCAGTGTTATAAATCAAGCCCTCTATGTTCTGATAATTTAAATAAATCATGGCTCTTGCACAATAGCATCCCACTTGTGTACATTTGCATTGTTCCCTCAAAATAAATGTATATAGAAAAAACTGTTTATTTCATGCAATACTATCCACGCAGTTGTCTTCTAAGAGAGTTTAAAGAGAATAAAATCTGAAAACGAAGGCAGGCAGTACCTTTAAGAGGAAAAATCTTCAGGATAGAATGACCAAGGAGGGCATACAGCCATTCCAAAGCACAGTGGATAACTCAAAATCACAACAGTTCAGGTACTTGCTCTCAGGTTGTGCAAGAGAGGGATTAAAAAAAACCCTTCTTTCCCTGTCTGGTCCTCTTCACTCTACAGATACCCTACTGTTAACTGGGAGGAGCTCGTATTGCTCTAGAGATACAACAGGGATGACCTGAGAAAGAGAATTTGGCTTACTGTTACCACAAAAAATAAAAAATAAAAAAAAACGGGGTAACTACGGACACTCCCATTAAGGTGGAATTGTCAGTTGCACACTAAGCAGCTGAGCAGCATTCAGGAGGGTTCGTTGCATCCCATGTCCCTCCCTCCCACCTCCAGCTCCACCACACAGACCTGCATGCACTGGGCTTCAGGGCAGCAAAGCATGACATGGAGGATTGGAAGCTGCCCCAGGACCAGTAGTTCTGCTGCCATAAGCCCTTTCGTGATCATGGAAACACGGTCAGTGTTGATCCTTCAGTTCTTGTGTTATCACCCTCTTGGGCACGTCCTCATCCTTTCAGCTAACTGAGAATGCTGCACACCCCAACCACAAGAGAAACAAAATCTGCTTCCTATCAAATAACTTATCCTTAGTCAAATAGCCATCCTGGTCTAGACCAAAGGCCTAGATGTGCTGTTATCTTCAAACATCAGTCACAGAGGATGACAAACCCAGAGCATTGGGACAGAGCAACCATTTAGCCACAGCCTTCATTGTATTCTCCCGGACTTGAGCAATTCAGGACCTGAAATGAGGCAATGCTCAGTGCTGCACACAGGTCCTTCCCAACCAACGGTTTTCATTAGCGTTAAGCCAGCTGCAAAAATATTTGTCAGTGCTTCATTAATGCCAAATGAGCCCTGCAAGTATGCACGTTTTGTTAAGAGATCATGAAGTACTTGAAATGTAGGAGTTTTTGTTGTTGTTAGTTTGCTTTCTTTCCTTCCCTATTTTAGGGTTGTTTTTTTTTGTTTGTTTGTTTTTTGTTGGTTTTGGTTGGTGTTTTTTTTTTTGGTCTTATTTCCCCTCCTATGAAGTTCAAAAGCTGGTAGCAATTTACAAAATTTACAATTTAAAAGGTATGCACATACATATGTGCCTGTGCACGCAAACAAGCCAGAAAAGTCGGCAAGTCTCTTTTAGGGAATGAAATTCCATTGCAGGATTCTGGACTTGGTCCTCAAAAGTCAAAAAGGGTTATTTACTGGCTAATCCTAATGACAGCCCCAGGCTAAATATATCGTGCAGGCAAAATGTTTTTTCAGAAAGATCACAGCAATCATTATATCCCACTATTACAAAAACCAAGCTTGGAAATGCAGAAGCCTCTCTGCCCCAGGGTCTCAGATAGCACCTGCCTATGGACCAGAAGTCCTCATTCACCAGCTCTTCCTTACTGCTACCCCAGATGGTCTTCGTGATCCTGAACAGGATGGAAATCACAACAAGAACTCTAATAGAATATCGAAAGAAAGAGCATGCCACACATGGTTCTATGATCTTCTGGTTTACCAGAACCTTTCACATCAGATCCATGGAGATTATAATGGACATCCCCACTCAGATTGGAATTTGCAAGTCTCTGGACCTGAAAAAACAGACTCATGGGCTGTATGAGTACTGTCGATTGGCCTGCCTAGCTTTTAAATTTCATGAGCCCTGAAATGAACAACTAACTCATAGAGATTGTAAAATGTATCATTGTACAGCACTTTGTCAGCTCGATAAAACCTGAAACAAAGGGCTCATGGTGTACTGTAATTTCCACTGGAGGTGTCATTTGCAGACAACAAACTTGGACTCCAGCACATTGTACAGTCCATGAATTGGCATGCACTGGAAGAGCCCACCATAACCAGTGAAGAGTTTACAGTCTGTAAACACTTGCAACATCAGCAGAAAAAAAATAATAACCATCATTATGTTTGTGTATTTCTTGCATAATGCTAAGCAACCTCACAAGCTCACCTAAGTGCATGCTGAGATGACACAGAGCCAGATGATAAGGCTTTTGTCTTCTCCTGAAATGCTGATGCTAACAGGAAAAAAAACACAGCCCAGCATCTCGGGAAGTCTGGCACCCAAGCCCTACGAGTGGTTTCACTTATTCTTGCTCAATGAGTAAAATGGTGATATTTAAGTGATGCACACTTAAATAGACTCAAGGCCTTTGCAAATTTTAAAACACCTTTTACATATCAATGAATCCTTTCTGAAAAGACTTCAAATCCTCTACCATTCCTCTTCTTCTCCTCATTCTCCTCTTTCCAAGCTATTTCCTCAATCAAGAGAGAAACAGGTCAAAACTCCAAAGGAAAAATAACCTAATCCCCTCTCCTTCCTTCAGGAACTGCTCTGGGAAATTGAAAATAATAATTTATATTTCAATTGTTTCATGGTCTTCTTAATAGCTTCCTCAAGGTTCTCTACTCAGTGCATAATATTCAGAGCTGCACACATGAAATTCCCAAGAGTTCAGCAAGACTTCTAATTGCATCACTTAAACCAGCTCCCTACCAAAGACCCATGCCAAAAGCAGGATATTTTGATGGGTAGTGGAAAAGCCATAAGAAAAAGGCAACACAAGAAAGCACACAATGTTTCTATACAATATGACAAGCTAGTGTCTAAACGAGCACCCAGGTACAATATAGAGCTTTGTTTTTAATATCCTCACTTTCATGTTTCTTGGAAGTTTTCAAAATATTGCTTATTTTACATCTTTGCAGAACAGGCAGACTGGGATTGTTCACATCTCTGTAAACACACATTTTAACAGATCATGAGTCTACATAGCTCAGAGGTGTCAAACAAAGAAAAAAATAGACTGCATCACAATGATGCTCGAGTAAGGAAAGAATTTAATTATGCAGTCCCTTGGACACTGCTTTTAAAGAAGACAAAGTGTCATAACTCAGAAGTATTTAATCTAATGAAAAACTACAATTGTTCATGCTGTTTCCAATATATTCCAATAAAAGAAGATGGCTTGAGGTTTTTCCCTCCAAGAAGAAAGCTCAGGAAATTACATCCCATACAATCCTCTCCACATCTTTTTGTCAGCAAATCCTATAAACCCACAAAATGCCAGGAATTAAATGCTAAGGTTGGCAATCTGTCATTGACATATGCTCTTACCATTTTTTTCCCCACTGAGTCCTGAGACAGGATTGCAGTTGCAGTCTTAGCATAGAATTTCTTAGTATCAGTTAGTCTTTGCTGATTCTCATCCTCCTTCCTTTTTCCCTTTCCCTTCTCTAATCAGTGTGATTTACTTCGCTGTTCCACAAGCCAATTTTTCAGGAGTTCTTCAGAAATATAAAACACTAAAACTTACAGGGACTCAGGACTCTCAATGCCCGTAGCAGCATTCTCCAAAGAAGGATCACCAGCTTCCAGCACGACATGGGATGGCCCTGTAATACACTGCCACGACAACACTTCTTCCCTTTGGGAAACCCTCACCACAAGCTGTCCAAACATTATTTACGGTTTTGAGTGTTGCTTTATTTATTGCTGAAATTCTCCTGTTCAGAAGAGAGTGAACTCGAGTAACTTACTAGGAATGTTCCTGGGGAATGGGAGAAAGGGGGAAATGAGATCATTCATAACTCCAGAAACATTTACAGCTTTTATGCAAAATTTAGAATTGAAATACTACGAACAACAACAAAAAACATAATAATAACCACAACGTCAAACTGGTAGTCTGCCAAGCTACAGGTGGGATTTGTAAGAGGGAGAGGATTCCAGATTTCTTGTTTGGAGAAAAGAAGAAAGAATGACTTCTGGGACGATGCAATACTTGAAGTAGATATATTTACACAATATGTGGGAAGTGTGAACAGATGCTACCTAGGAGGCCTCCCTCACGACAGCATCTCCAGAACAAGACTTGGTTTTTAAGAAACAAAAATAATTAAAGGAAAAGTGTTTTGCTATTGGAAACATTGGTTTCTATGGACTTTCAGATGCCTCTATTAATAGTTTTTCCAGTAATTAATAGAAATTATCATTGCAGCCTTCTTAACTGTATCAGCACTTCTGTGGCATAGAGGTGATGTTGCCAACACAAATGGCACTCAAATTCCTCTGAGTGCTGAATGCCACTAACTGCAGTTTCTACAGCAGTAGGTACCGCTGCTTCCACTGAAATCTCTACCTGTTCTGGATGCTCCCTATGACTGCAAACTCAGCCCAGACACTTCACTTCCCAAATCAGTGATCTGCAGTTTTTTGCTTCAATATAGACTTTCAAACTTGTAGTAGGGAGGCCTTCTCTTTCCAAGATAGCCCAGGATAGGAGAGGCATGATGAGGCTCACCTAACAGCACACAGGCAGAGATAGCAATGGAAGGGTTAGGAAAAGCAAGCAACATGCCACCACCAGAACTTCTGTTTAGTTCATTATAAAGCAAGGCCTGCACTGCTAATGATAAAGAAACGATATCACAATTTGTTTGGTTACAGCTACAGATATCATCATTTTGTGGAGAACTGGCAGCTCCCAAATACTTGTCTTCCAGAGAGTTCAGTTAAATATAACCCCTTCGGCCTGAGCCAGGAATAAAATCTATCCCACTTAATGTGGTATCAGCTAAATCTGATGAGTTAACAGTCAAAGAGCTACATATTGATTATGCCACTTGCGTTCCGATGAAAATGACTTAGAAATAGCACCCAGATCCCAATATTTTCCCTGATGCCATTACGCTCTCCTATCAAGTTTTCTAATACCCTGTTTAGTTTATTTGTAACATGGAATACTCACAGGCATACTTCCAGATCCCACTCAGACATTTATCAACCAATACAACAAATACATGCATACAACTGTATTCTCACATGTACACACGCTCATTCTTACACATTCATTTCCCTTCGGTAATCTTAGGGTAGAGAAAACAAGGAGACTGAATTTGTCTCAGTGGTTCAAACCAGCAACGAAATTGAGTATGCAATGTTGTTTTCAGGCTGTCAGCTAGACAAGAGCTACGCAATGCTACTGATGGGAATACAGTCACTCAAGCTGTTTTGCACAAAAATAAATAAATAAAAAAGTGTGATCTGCACATACACAAATACCATATACCACTAAAATGGCTGGTTAGACAACCTGCCAAGTCTCTTCTACTTCCATTGCTTCACAGTGATTTAGCTTCCTACCCTGAGGGCTTGGAGGTAGATAGACAGGCAGTCTGAAGACTTTCCCCTAGCTCATTAAAAATATCAATCAGGGGAGCTCTCTTCTAAAGCTGAGTGAGCAGCAGCCATGTTAAAGAAATCAAAAGGACTTCACATCAGCGTCCATGTGGCATCTGTCCTTGCGCAATGCCAACGCAGATGCTTCTTCCTCATAACTAACTTCATACTGGAAAGATATTTTCCTCCATCTTATGTCACCGTGGAAAAACTATGCTTAAAAAAAAAATAGTATGCCAGGATGGTCACAAATCAGGCTATTATTTGCTACATACACTTTAACTGAGCTTTATCCAAAAAATAACCCAAAGTAACATAACACGTTGTTCTTCCAGATACTGTTAAGATGACTGTAGATACAGAATGTGTTGGGCTGGACTATGTAGAGGGGGAAAAAGGAGAAGAAAGAAACACACAATTAAGGTCTATGGTTTAATTTCTCAACTGCAAAGGAGCAGATTTTGATAGCTGAAGTTTTCTTGCATGTGGTACAACTCCTTGGAGTAATGAACAGTAAAGGTAAAAAAAAAAAAAAAAGAAAAAAAAAGAAAAAACCAAAAACCTCGAAGAAACCTTTTAATAGGTTCATGAAAACACACCTAAGGGGTGAGGGACAGTAAATACTCCCAACCCATCTCTTTCACCAGACTGTCAGTCATGAGATGCCCTGAGCTTTTGCTCACTGCTCATTCCACAAATGGCTCTACCAAACTTAGACCAAGAATCATGCTCATAACAAAGTAATACAACCATGAAAAAAAAAACCTCAAAAACAATCTAGAAATCCCTGCTAGGACCATCAGAGCACCTAAATAGCTGCAGACGAGGAATCCAGTGATTTCAGCTCTGTACAAAGATAAACAAACCTTTCCCTGAACAGGGTTTCAGTTCAGTAGGTGGACAAACCTCCTTTAGTTCTGATCCTATTTCTCTGCAGTGCCTAGTCATCTTCCAAGCAACAGGAAAAAGCAGCTCTGCTAACATTTACTACCTTTTTAATCTTGTTTCAGTATCAAAAGAAATTCAAGTGCAACATAACTCCTCACAATCACCTTTGTCAGGCACACTACCAGAGCATTATTTCACCTCCTGCAAGGAGATTCAGAATTTCTAATGCAAACCTTAGTAGCACATTCTAAATTTTCCCCTACAGAAAGCCATTTGGTTCATTACCAGGATGAAGTGGATCTGCATTTCCTGCTTGTATGGCTACATTTTCCCATTCCCCTGTCCATTTTTAGAAAAGAAAGCTAGAGGGAGGGGAGAAACCAGTGAATTTCATCATTTTTGACCAGTTTAGCAGCCTGATTGTAAGATGCACAAGTAGGCCGACTCAAATTTGTGGCATTTAGTTAAAAAAAAGAAGTCAACACTTTCTAGAATTAGCGTCAGTTCGTCTGCAAACAGGTCAGTATGACTAAGGCTGGTCTCAAGCGTAATTCTTCTGTCTTCACTAGTCACATAAGCAGCCTTTACCCTTCTATACTGAAAACTGTCAGGTGAGAGACCATCAACACAGAGTGTGACAATCCTGCGCAGACATATTATAGGGAAAAAATGAGCTGCAAAGAAAACAGTGTATAAGAACATCATATGTTAACCATTCAAAAGAGGTATTAAACTCCAGTAACTATGTGTTTGCTGAAAAGGCTGATTTCAAGATGCACCTAATGACCAGCAAGTGCTTCACTGGGGTCAGATGTCCCACGATTACAGCAACACAAGCCTGTCCCCATGGTCTGCTCTTTCTTTGCAAAAAAAGAGAATTAAAGTTTTATCTTCGGAGAATAAAAGTGCGGCATTCTTCCACATTCAGCTTCCTCCTCTGCTCTGCACAGAAAGCTTCCCCTCCCATGGCCTACCACATCACTGGTCAGAAATCAAGCAAGCTCAGTGCAGTTTTTAATTTCTCTCTTATTTTCTCTCTGTACCACATTATGGATATGGAACAGCACCTATGTTCTTAATGCAACATTCTAACTTATTTCAGCCAGAGCTCCAAGAAAAACTGTGAAAAAGCCAGAGGAGAAACTGATACAAGAAATTCTTTCCTCCCTTTTTTTACCCTGAGCCAAAGTATGGCAACATAATGTGTTCCAGAAACACTCCAATTCTGCATTTCAAGACATCAAAATTGTAGAATTCTTTGTTGAGCACACTCTGCTCATACAATGTTAGAACTCACAAGCACTGCACAAGTCAAAGCAGAACGCACAAACAGCACAGTAAAAGCACTAAGTTTTCAACCATTGAATTCAATTTACTCCTAAATGCTATTAAAAAAAAAAAAAATGTTTAGAGACCCACGTGGATTTTGGCTTTGGTTTGGCACAAGGATAACAGCCTAATTTCTGGTTGTTTGAGCAATACGTTTCCAAGATTCAGGCTCATTCCAAACATCACGTTGCCTCAGTTTTTCAGCTTAAACAACTTTGACTCAGTACACAGCTCCAGCTCTCAGCAAACAGATGCTGGGGGCTGGGGATTGATCTCAGCTTGCAACCAGCCCCACAGCCCCTTTGGGAAACACCATGAGGAAAGCTGAGTGGGTGTTAGGGAACAGCACACCTGAATGACTGCAGCTGACATCTGGCTCGTAACGCCATGCAAAAGCTCCTTGCTGCTTTGATTTAAAAAGCTCCTTTTTAGGGATCCTTAAAAGAATTAAAAGCATGGGGACAGGAATGAAACATTATTTGTAGGGTTTTAAGAATGAATGTGTTTCCTCCATAATCATTTTCAGCTCTCTCTTGACTTCAATGGGACCAGAGTTTAAAGACAAACAAGTTATTCATAATTCACTGGGAAAGCCCCAAAGAGGAGTGATTTTAAACACATGCATTAACTGTGAAATAAAACATTAATTTGCTTTTCTTGGGAAGCCCAGTGGACATGAACTGCAGGAGAGGATTCAGCGAGAAGACAGCATGAAAGCTACTGCTCTGCAAAGACAGGATGAGGAGAAACTCAGTCCTTTAAGAGTAATCAGGTGTTTAAAACAACCGCTTGTTCACTTTGAATACAATTTTGTCATTTGTGATAGCTTCCACCAATGGCAATCAACCAGATTTTGTCCCACCTTGGAAACTGAGCACAGCTTGGTCTGGTCACCTCTTGAATGGTAGAATAAATATATGGACCCCAAGCACTAAAGGGAAGGACTACTGAATCATTGTTGGACAACTGATGCTTTTTCAACCATGGAAGTGTTGAGCATAGTTTCACAGTGAGGTTTCCACAGCAGCCAGAGATTGGAAGAGAGATGCTCAATAGCAAGTACACACTGAGTCCCTAAGTCAGTCTCCTGTTCACTAAATCACACAAAGACTCATACTGAGAGAACTGCTCATTTCAGAACATAAAACAAGATACAGACTTGCTTAAAGCGCAAAAATTAAGCTGTTCCAAAATTAATTATAAACACTCACCTCACTTAGCTAAAATCTATTTGGCACAACAGTCAAGAGTCAGATTAAACTTCCAGTATGTCCAGCTCATTTCTCTGACTTGATAAGTTAATACCTTTTCATACTACAGGTGCTCTCCTCATTCTACTTGGCTTAAGATTAACTGCTGATTTTCTTCAGTGCCTTGGTTGGGAGCAAACTGATCTACATACGTGTTTGCTAGAGTACAGTACAACACAGAAATCAAAGCCAAGTTTCCTCACATAGAATAAGCATGCAAAATTAGGATAAGATTTTGCTTTTTAATGTGTCCTTTTTCTCTTTTCCCTCTACCCCTGTTAAACAAGGATAACTCTCCTTACACCTTTGTTCCATCTTGTATGCTTAAGAGATGTACATTTTTCAAGATGAGAATGGTGTTTAACTACATGTGTAAAACAATGATGCTCTCATCTTCATCCTCACAAAGAAATAAATACTAGCTATTCCACTTGGACATCACTTTCATTAAAAAAAGATATATAATACACCACTAAAAACAGTGTATCACATGTTGAAGTCGAATAAAGGAACGGGAAATTACAAAAGATGGCTTGCCTACATTAAGAAATAACATTGTGTTAGTTCATGATAACATCTCAGATCAGCTTTTCAGACCTGGCACTACTACTCAAACTTTTTTCATGAGATTTGCACAAATTTGCATCAGACATAGACCTTCTTCTCAGTGTTTAAGGGCTGAAATAACAATCACCTTCTGAGGGTACAGTACATTGGGACATCTGGGAGAGTTCAAACAGAACTGACCTACTACTCCTCCTCCTCCCAGAAAAACTATTAAATAATTTTAAATACTTTTCAAGACATAAACTTTATCTGAAGTACATAAACAACACAACAAAAAGAGGAACTCCTACGATGCTGATAAGAGTGTTGCATTTTCAAAGAAGAAAACGCTACGGAAAAACTTCTTTTGGTGCTACACGAGAATGATCAAGCTGGCACAGGTTTTATTGTCACTGACCAACATACACAGCATGTAGGGTGGCTGCTGCTGGCAGGCACCATCTAGAAAGCATCCTCTTCTAACAGACCCAGCAAAACCCCATTCGGTGGAATCAAATGCTGACTTTAGGTATACTATTTGCATCTCTTTGCCATTCATAAGCATGCATACCCTTTCCTATTTCCTTCCAAACATGATTAGTGCAAGACGGTGGGGGGAGAGGGGTAGGGAGGTAGAGGAGAGGGAAGGAATGTCATAGTCACCATGTTTGTGATTCCTGTTAAATTAGAGAAAACACACCTGACTCTCCTATGAGAAAGAAACTGTTGTAGACACCAGAATTTCTCCTCAAATAAATGAGTAGGAGTTCTATTGGAGAAATTTTGCAGCAAAAAAAAATGTTGTCAATATCCCCTACTTTCAAAAATATGTTTATGCACTCCTTGCAAGCAGAGCAGAGACTTCAGCCTGAGGGTCAAAATAAAGGTCAGGGAAGGTCTGACATGCGCTGTTCTAAGGCAGAGAGCTACAGGATTTCCCTCCTCCGTTTCAGGGCAGCTTGATCAAGTGGTTGGCAACACCGTCCACAGTAGGGTGATTGGGTCCCCTCCAACCCAAGCCATTCTATGATTCTATGATTTCCAAGTCATAATGGCTTTCCACAGGCGGTGGGAAAACACTCTCCAAAGCCAGGAAAGACCTGCCCCTGTGTGGAACAACAGTCATTGCCGTGGATGTTCATGTTACTTAACATAGCCACGTTTTCTTTTCCCTTTGGCAAAATTGCTTAAATGCTTGTGGAACCGTACACTTTGAATCATGCTAGATTGATAGTCACAGGAAAAAAAATATGATGCCTTTTTCTTTCCTTGTGCTAACTTACAAGTCATAAAAAATAATAAATTCAGACTTACGTCCTGATAAACAAAACCGCAGCAGAGCACAGCATAATTCCTCCTCTTCTGCTGCCGTCTCCCTCAGCTTTCTTAATTCATGCCATATTTAATCTACGTGTAGGAAGTTCACATTTGTTTCTAATAACAGAAGGAAAGTAATGAGTTGTCAAGGAACAGTTTCCTTAGGCCAGAGACTTCAAAGGTGAGTCTGGCAGCTTGTCCCACATTTATTGTTTGCATCAACCTTCAGATTTTCTAAAGAGCAACCGCCCATTTAAAATAATTATAAGCCACAACTTAACCCTGATCAGCGCATGAATATATGATAAAACACACCAGCATCCAAGTCTCAGTGTCAGCCTTGTATCAGAGAACACGTAGCTCCAGATGCTGGATTAAAACAATAAGTACAACTTGAAAATGAGCAAATAATTATTTCGGCTAATGCACAATGGTCATGCTACTTAATGCAATAGGGATGTTAAATGAAAGTATGGACTACATTATCTCAACGCATGAGCTGCAACAACAGCTACTTCTGTTGTGCCTATTGGCTGTATCTATCCTGGAGAAAGAGACAGAGACTCCAATAAAAAGGTAATTCCACCAAGGAATTATTTCTCTCCAACTATTCTTTTAGTCAAACTTCTGAATTATAGCAGAGGTGGAAAGAACTGGGACTATATAGGGAAGGAAAAAAGAAAAAGGGAAAAAAATGCCACCCTGCTTATCTTCTAGCAAGCTGTTCCTGCAGGGCCCTTCAGCACCAAGCCTTGCTGCTTCTGAAGCCAGCGCAAGGGCTTGCGTGGGGTGCTGCAGAAAGGCAGCACTGCCCTGTCCCTTGCATGGCAATGCTGCACAATGCTGGGCAATGCCATTCCTTCACTTAAATGGCACCTCTGCTGCATGGTCCCTGCTGGATTCGGAAAAGCATTCCCATTTGCATGTCTCTGGTCCTGCCAAGAACAAGGGGTTGCCAGTTAGCAGAACGAGGACAACAGCAAGCATTTTTGTAGGGCTCTTCAACCCTAAGCATCTATCTCACATACAAGAAACACACAACTATTCCAACGTAGCAAACTAACTCCAAATACAAGCAAACTGCCACTTCTCCACGAAAAAAAACACCTTTGCCTACCACTGCCAGCACTGTTGATGCCAGCTGATACCCAGAAGAAAGGAGAAGCCCTTAAAAAAGGACCAGGAGAGCAAATAATAAACATTAGCATTCAGGTTCAATACTAAAATCGACGGACAAAGAAGGTAATACCTCAGCATCAACAAGCACAATACAAAACCTGCAAGCTCCAGATTGTGCAAATGGTGAGACAGTTCTAGTTGTTAACCAGGCAGACCATTTGTATACCAGAAGCACCATTACTAAGCAAGTAATGTACCTCCTAATTAATACCATCCTTTATGCGTGCGTGTGTGTGCATGTATTTATAAACACATACACACTTTACTGTTTATCATCTTGCAGCACACACTCTGAGTCAGCAGATAGAGGGAAATATGTTTAAGCAGTGTTTAAAATGACACCCTTTACAAATGAAACCATCTAAATCCGATGTTGGAGAATTAATGAGCTTCTCATGTAAATCACGCATAATTTACAGTGGAATTTGTCCTTGTGCCAGCAGCCACTTGCGCTGCATAGTAATGAAGGCAGGGCTTTGGAGACATGGAGCTATCCGCAGCCCACTTGTGCCTTGCCTCTGCTTTTCCCTGAGTAACCAAAACACTGTGAACCCTTTTCAAAGAGCAATAAAATGAGGCGGCTAGTAACACAGCCTTCATCTCTCGTTTCTCATTTCCACCCCTGGCTGAGGAACATTACAAACATCCCCAGTTCTCATTCACTTTAAAAACCTATCTGTTCCAGCACTGGGTTGCATAGCTGAAAGTTAGGACTCGCTGTCCCGCATCGAGAGCCCCTGAAAAGCTGCCGCACGCCACCCAGCCTCCTGGCAGGATGGAAAGGGGCTGGGTGCCTCCTCCTGCACAGCTGGGCCACAGCTGAGAGCCGTTACACCCCAACACCTTCCCCCCAGGGCACGGTGCAGGGCTGCGGCTGGACCCAACACTTCCTCCTGGTCACTGAGCTTTCCCTTCTCCCCAGGGGGCTGCAGCCCACACGTGCTGCACGGTTGCTGGGATGGATGCACTGGGGCAGCAGCATGGGGCGTGCACAGAGACAAGCTAGCTACCCTTCCTTCCCAAAGCCATGGATATAAACCTCTCTATCACCTCCACAGCCTCTTCTAAACATATTTACAAGGGCTCCCCTGTCTGTCCCTTTCTGTTATTACAAAGCATCAGTATTTGATGCCTGGGTGATACAAAAAGGCATTCACCTATCATTTCCTACCGCTCTCCTTAGTAACCTCATTAATAAATTCCCTGAAAGCCCAGGCAAAGGAAGCCCACACTATAAAACCTGGGGGATCACACTGTCGCATTGTGTGAGGCAGTGAGACTGTGCAGGAGGAAGCAATAAAAACCAGAGTTTGAGTTTTTCAAACAAAGGGCACATTCTGTACAAGCATGCTCCCTGCTCCCAGCAGCAGCAACTGTAGGGCAGGGGAGCAGCAGGTGGAGGTGTACACCATTAGCAAAAGGACAAAAAAAACTCAACACAGTGTGATGCACGTCCCCAGGGACATTAATGTACCCAGAGGTTCAAGTGGTAGTGAACTCTGCTCCCATGGGAATGAAGGGGGCATGATCTGCACCTCATTCTGCACTTGGATGCAAACTTGAATGATAATGATAGATTGGATATCTCTCAAGTGTACATCTGCTAGTGCCATCAGTTGTCATTAAAACCCTAAGAAACTTGCTCAGGCAGGTAAGAGAGCTGAGGTCCCAGGCTCCCTGGTGGTCCCTTTTCTGGAATCACCAACAAGAGCACAGAAAGGAGCAGAAACCTGAAAGTCCTGTGATGAGCACTGCTGAAGGCAACAAGGTCAAGGCCAGCACTAATTCATCCTGCATCACAAGTCTATACCAACCACCATCAAAACCAAGAATTTCCTTAGTTACACTATTTTTCAAAAGGTATCATGCAGACTGGAAGCAAGATGTTCAGGCAATCCCCCTGTGTGTGGAGTCCCGTGCTTGTCTGAAATATTCATTAAATAAAATAAGTATAGAAATAACAGCTTCTTTGTCTGTGGGTGGTCAGGAAATAAAGAGTTAAAGTTCTAAGCAGCCTTGACTTCTAGTTACCTTATCTCGGTGGTCATTAAATGGTCATTACCAGTGGAGATAGAGGCCTCTAATGCTTCCCTATAATGCAGCATTGCCTGCACATCTCCACACTGTCCTACTGCTATGAGGGATTCACAACAGATAACAGCAACTTTATCACGTGCCATCTACACGCAGGCATTCCCCCATAAAACAAAGCCAAAAGGCAGCAGATCCTGGTGAGACAGCATAGCACCTGCCTCCCTCCTTCACTTCGCAGCCTTTCCTCTGGACCTGGCAGCTCGTCTCTACACATAAGCAAAATTAATTCCCACTCTTGTATTCCTCCTAATGAAGCTTCTCAGAGCAGCCCAGAATTACAAACATTTACATAATGACTTAATTTTTAGAATTAATTAGGACTTTCTAAGAAGTCTTTCCACCACTGAAGCTCTGCACCAAGCCAAGTGCTTTGCGCTTCTCCCTAACAATGGCGAGGGAGCTTCCTTCCCCTTTCACAAAGCAGAAAACACTCCACTGGCGTGAAACACCATCAAATTACAAGCACTGCAAACTGTAAAAGAAAATTAATTACCTTGAAGTTAAGGTTTGGCAGAAGTTCCACCACATTTAAATCAAATAAAAAGAAATAAATATAAGTCCCCACCACTTAGCAACAATTACATTTGTTTAAGACAAAAAGCAATCCTTCTCCAGCACCCCTCTCCTAGTCTAGGGGGTAAATTTTCTGCTCATTTCCTAAGATAACGAGAGCAATATAACCATCCGTTTTTTGGCCTCTCTATTTGTCTTCCCACCCTGCACCTCTGAACCCACTGGTTGCTTTCAATCATGTTTGAAGGAAGGGCAGAAAGACAAATTGATTTTTCATGATTTGTGAGTGCAGGCAGCTGGAGAGAGGCAGCGATGCCAATCAGCCCACTGCCTAGGGAGAAGCAGGTAACATTCAGCTGCTGGATGCAACTTAGAAGTAGATGGGTGACTAATTAGTAGATACCAGATAAAAATTGAAAGCAAACATTTAGTTCACAATTGAAAACAGAGTTTAACAAATCAGTAGTTACGCTACGCTGCACGCAAGATCTCAGAATGAAACCATCTTCAATGACATCATGCAACCCAGAAACCAATCTCAGAGATGGAAAACAATGCCCACAGCTCTCTAAAAATCAGAGCTCTTCCCCTGTACGCACTCACGGTTTGGTTCCTCTTTCTGGAGCCTCAGTGAGAGCCATCCTGCTGCATTTGTTTTCTTTCAGCATGCTGCCCTGAAGATATCCTTTCTGCACCTTGTTGCTCTGACCACATCCCACTTCCATGTTTTTCTTTCGCGGTCACTTCTACTTCACACATCCAGAATAAACGCTGTGCTTTTTTTCATGGCTTCTCTCCAACTTGAGCATCACCTCTCACACGCTATGGAGACGTACTTCTATTCTGCCACTAATAACAACTTTTTCCTCTAAATTACCTTATTTTATAAAATAAACATGCTTTCTCCTTTGCTGGCATGCACTGAAGAGCCAAACACTGCTGAAAATCTCTGTGGCCCTTCCCTAAAGCCCTGCCTTGCTGCAATGCAGACTACAGATTCCACATCTAACTTTCAGGTTCCACAGACATATCCATGCACTGAGAAGGGCATAAAAAAACACCCCTGGCATTATACATGCCACTCTGACCATCACATACCAGGCTGCCCTACCTGCAGCTAGAGTCAATCTGTACACAGCTGTGCAGCACTCAGCACATCCAGCCCCACACAACAGCTGGGGCTTCACAATGTTATGGAACTAGATGACATTGGGATAACGACAGCAACACACTCTGCTGTTTGCATGGCAGCACCTTACATCAGCAAGCTTTACATCCTCCTTCAGCTTGTCCCTTGCAATCTCTAGGCAGCAACTTTGGAGGAGCCTCAAAAAGCCTGATTTCCCTAGAAATCACTGAGGATGCAGAAGCAGAAAGGGAACTCCAGGGGAAAGGCATACGGAGCTGGCTTGTGTCCCTCACGCCTCTCAGCCCTCATCCTCCTCTCCAACACACTTGTACATACTTGTCCTGTTCCAGCTGGGCCATCTCCTGCCACTTTCAGCTGAAGGCAGGAGGAGCCCAAATTAACCCAACCTCATTACAGCTTTCTTCATTACGTCTTCTGCCATATCTTCTATATATGCTTAAGGGCAGAGATGAAACACATTGAGAAGTTATGACAAATTTTGTGTCAATTTCGAAGGAATTACAAGAAATGTAAAAAGAAACATTGAGTTCAATGTACTTCTAAGTTCCTTAGGCTCCTTTGAAAGCAATGCAAGGAAGTAGATTTAAAAGAAATAAATAAATAACCAGGCAGTTAGACATTAACATTATTTTCTCTGTGCACACTTGACTGGCTGTTTGGCATTCCAAACCTCATGTCTGCACAGAGAATAAAGCAAGACAAAAGGTTCTGCAAATGCAAATATACAGCTCTACATTAAGCTGAGTATCTCCTGATATCTCTATACAAAATGAAAGCAGTGCTTAAATTCTAGTTCTGAAGTACCTGAGCTCCACAGAGGAAAAGCAGTTCTTAAAAAGATCTATTATTGAAGAGTCTGCAGGATGACACATCTGCTTGTTAATATATAGTAGGCTGGGAAGGCTGTAGCTGTGAGTGATGGATCCTGAAGCACTGCTTATGTACATCAAACCAGACCGCTTTTTGTCAAAAGAAAAACAGAGGCATGGGAAATGGAGAGCAAGAGAGAGAAGTTTTAACAACAAAAAGAATAACGGTAATAATTATTAGCTTCCATTGTCTCCGCAGACAAAAGGGCAATCACTTTAATTCTTCTACGTCATGCCAAGCCTCTTATTTCTAAACTCCAACAATTAGCATGCCAAATGAATATGAACCAGGATACAATTGCTGAAGTGCCATGAAGGGAAGGGGAAGGCAAAGGGAGAACGACTCCATACTCAAATTATTCCCCTTTAAGGAATGTCTCAGTGAAAACTGCTCAGGCACACTATTAGCTGAGGTAAAATGAGATGAAAAACGTGGAAGAGCAGATGAGAAACCAGAGCCCTGCATCTCCATCCTACAGGGGCTGTGTGTGGGAGGGAACCGCTCCTACGTCCTGAGCAAAGACCTCCAATCTGTCACTGCTGCACACACATCTCCTCAATGCAGTTTTGATGTGAACTGATAAAAACGAAATGTTTCTTCTTCTTTCCTCTCAGATGAGGTTTATTTAAGGCAGATGAATGCCTCATGTTACCGGTATCCTCAAATCCCATTTCAACAGCTTTTCTGATTTAAAACCAAAATTAGGTACCTGCAAACTCTGCATTATCTCACAGCTGCATAAACCTTACCCCTAAAAGCAAGTAAGGTTCTCACACAGATAAAGAAGTTCTGTTAGCTGGTTAATATTGATACCTTTTTTAAAAGTGTTAATGGAAAAAAAAAGAATCTATTCTCAGAAACCAAAATGAAATACATAAACACAGTGGTTTTTACTGTATTTTCAACGTCCTTTTCTCAGTGTTAACATTTCCCATGTGAACTCTTCCCATTGGACCTCTCTAGCATTCGAAGGTAAGGGTCAGCAGCAGGGCATTCATGACAGCATGTGGCTTTATGAGCTGGAGGAAAACCAAGAGGAAGAGTCCAGAGGGCTGAAGGATGAATACAGGTACATGTTCAGGTGCTGTATGCCTGCACCTCTCCCTTTGCATACAGCTTAGCTTTTGCAGTGTGCAGCGCATTCGCCCCGCACAGTTTCTCCACAGCCCAGTGAATTTTAACCTTTTTCAGCCAGAGGACAGCTCAGACCTCCAGCTCAGAATGAGAGAGGATTTTTGCACTGACTTCCCCCTCCTGGCATAGCACATACACATACATTACCCACATACACATGTGCATGGTTATATAAACCTTCCAAACCAAAACACTCGACTCCACAGCCTTCTTTCCCTGGGGAGCAGATGAAAGAGCACATACAGATGTGCACTGCTGGAAGCCATTTGGTAACTGCAGCGATAAGAGCCATATCAAGAAACGACAGAGCAGAAAAAACAGAAACACACGAAATCAAGGTGAAGTGGCATGCCCACCTGACCCAGTCAGGTTGATCAAACAGATTGGCTTTCAGTTAAGAATGACAGTAGATGGAGTGTTGGCAAGCCATATATGTGAATACATAATGCGTATTTCGTGGTAAAAACGCATAAGAAAGAAAAAGCCTGACAGAACCTTCAGGAAGCCCGTGAACTTCCTGACAGAGCTGCAGCTAAGTCTCTGCCTTAATAATGCATGTGTTTTGCATTATTTTTTATTGACTTCTCAAACTCATAAAAGGAGAAATTAAAACAAAATCTCAACGACTAGTCGCACAACAGATCTATCCGGGCTCATAATCCCGCAAACCTTTACAACCCAGTCTTATTTTAAACAGCAGGGTAATCCTATTGAAGTCGGTGAGATTACTCCTGTCCCCGAGGCCCAAGACGTGAAGCTCAGTGTGTCCCTGCTGGCAGGAAAGGCACGGCTCCCACAGAGACCCTCAGAAACGCAGAGCGAGCACCAGCCACAGCGGTGAGTGCCTGAAATTCTTTTCACATATTTCAAGGGGAAAGCTAAAATAAGAAGTGATGTAAGCATGAGACATGTCGGTCTCTTGTCTCAATTCTCTGGAAAATCAGAAATAACTGAACTCAGGAGCTGGGAGTGAGATGAAATGTTAATGCAACCCCTGCTTGACCCACAGTTGCAACATAACTGCTAAAGCCACAGCGGATTCTAGCAAGAATGAATACAACCTGCAGCATCTTTACAGAGACCTGGCAAAACACAGGAAGGTCACCAACTAAGCAAGCATCAAATGAGAGATTAGCTTTCTTCATAAGGAACCCACCGCAGGAGGAAAGCGGATCAAGCAACTTACTTCTCCACCAGAATCACATATTCTACCTACTTGAGCTGATGGCAATCTACTCCATCAACAAAAACTCCATGTCTAGGAAGAAATACATTCTATAGATAAATCTTTTTTTCCTCCTGTTGATCCACCACTTCCAGCCCTGATTCTCATGTAAAGTCACACAAACCCAGGTATAATATATCAAGTATCCGGGTTTGGGTTGTCTAATTGCAACTTTCTTTGACTTCATGATTTATTCATCGCAGGATGCACTCAAAAGTCTAGTGTATCGCTGCGATCCCTGTACAGCATACTGTTAGCTTTAAAATTTCATAAACCACCACGTACTTGACAAGTTGAAAAGTTAACAAGGGTGATAAGCCAGCAAAAAAAAAAAAAAAAAAAAAAACCCCAACACACTGAGCTCTGATCAGCTCAGCCCCCAGAACTCCAAGCTTTTCAGAAGCGCAGCACACGGCTTACTGTTAAAAAGGGAGACTCTATTACAATATTGGCTTTATTGCCCATATTTCCCCATTCCTCAGTCAAGATAAAAATACATGTCTCCTTTTTAATGAAAGCCATACCCGCTTCATGCATACTGGCTGTAAACTATCAAATAGGATCTCTGTCTACTGAATAAATGAAATCTCACCAGCCACCTTTTCTAAAGAACCTTTGAAAAGAACATACTCTGTGAGGCTGCCTGCTCCTGCACATGAAGAGTCAGGAGCAAGCCCCAGGCACAAAAATGCCTGTCTCCACACTGAAAGCTACACACTCTGGAGCAGCCCTGCATGTGCCCGCCATCATCCTCCACAAACAGGGCTCTCCTATTACATCAGAAACAAAGTTTGGTACTTCAGCAATAACTACA
This sequence comes from Tragopan temminckii, assembly GCA_028571105.1. NCBI lineage: Eukaryota > Metazoa > Chordata > Aves > Galliformes > Phasianidae > Tragopan > Tragopan temminckii. The sequence goes on along the minus strand of JAOWBP010002392.1, from coordinate 17,813,609 downwards.
TACTGAGCCTTGAAATGAAGGCTGACCTGCATCTGTTTTATTCCTCCACCAGGTTGCTCAGCCTGATCCAACAGCGGAGGAGTTCCAGCCTGCCCCAACCACCAATTTAACTAGCTGAGGTTCCTTTGGCCCCAGGCAACAGAGAAGAAGAGAGAAGAAACCTTGTAAATTTGGAAATGAAGGATGAAGCCTCCCATTTCCCCAGCCCTTGGCTCTGAGCCATTAACAGGCTTAGATGCAGTTATATCCTCTCCAGAATTCTTAATGGCAAATCTTGGCTTGTACTGAAATCCATGGAAACCTCATTAATGACTCTGTAAGCATCACGATTTCAAATCTCTCCTCTCTCACCTCTTGCTGTATTGTCACGTTGTGTTGTAACCAGATGCAACAGTGTGAGAATGCTGTCCCCCATCCCTTAGTCAAAAGGACTATTCATAACATTGGAGTAAGAAGTCCCTTTACAGGAAATAATTATCCAGAAGTTCTGCCCAGGAAGGCTTTGGCCATAAAGAGAGGTAAATGCCCAAAGCACCTGAAGCATCCCAGTGCTCCTCCAACCAGCACTTTTTAGGTCTTAAAGAAATGGCCAAAAATGTTTCGTCTCAAGGCTAGACCATTTGGCAGTTGTGATGCAAAGCATGAAAACAAGGCCCCAGAAAACTATGAGTCTCTTGCGAGACCCAGCAATGCTGGTGCTGGGACGGGGAGCAAGAGACAGGCAACTTGCTGCACTCTGAGCACACCAGATCAGCAAAGGAAGTATCAGAACATGATAGAAGTGCCTTTCAGCTGCTCTTCCAATCAATAAGCAGCACTTTCAGAGCAGCTAGCCATTCTGGTGGTTCTGTGAATGGACTTCTTTAATGTGCAAACAACAACAATAAGTAACTTTCACACCAAGAAGCTAAACAAAAAGAGCACAGCTCAACCAGAAACGGTAACTGAATATTTGATTACTACTTCTGACAATAGCAACGTGGCATGGAAATCCCCCAGTGGACCACAATGCACCACGTTTTTATTTTCCAAATCCAAATCAAATTTGAGTGGCATTTCAAAACCTGCTTTGTTAACAAAACTAGTGAGCGGTACCCTGCCTTGCTTTTGCCTACATTAGCAAGGATGGCATCAGATTTGCGGGGCAGGACAAGGGACACATGGGCACGTATCAATTTGCATTCTGCACTAGGCTCAGAAATCAGCCAGGCCAGTGAGAAATTTCAAGCTCACCTGGCAAACACTGAGCTTATGAGAAAATATAGGTTAATAAACACTGGGCTGCAGTGGCTCTCCTTGAAGTAGTAAAACTGCAAACTCAAACAGAGACATAATTTAATAAAATGCAGTGGGATTCAGGCTAATCATAAAGCTTGCCATGATGAGAAGACTGAACAAAATTGCTTCATCTCAACAACTATGCCTTTATTTTTTATTATGGAAACAAAAGTTGGGAATCAAAATGCCAGGCTTTTTCATCCCCGATGGGTTCCTATGGATACTGGAAAGGAAAAAAGCACCATATTTCCTGTTGAGATAATTAACAGACTTTCAGAGTGAAAAAAAGGGTAGGGGACAGCCATTAGTTGTGGTCAGGCAGCTCCTGCTTGGATGCCAAGGATCTGTATGTTCAGTCTCCAGACACAGGTACCACCACCAGCAGCTTCAGCCCCAGTCCAAGTGCTTTCCCAGGCCTGACTTCATTAATAGCCAAAAGCTGCCTCTGCTGCAGGAGCTCTCCCTCCTTGCAGGTACTTCCTCGTGATCAGGGCACCCTTTTGCAAATCCAAAAAGCAAGTTGGGGTATCTGCATTTCTCTCCACTACATCTGAGTGAGATGGGATAGTTTAATACTTGAGACTCAAATAGTGCCTGAATAGAGACCTAAAAAGCACTAATAGATCTTTATGTTAATACTACACTAGTATCACATATACACATTCAACATATTTTCTGCTAAATCCATCTGCTTTAGCATACCAGTTATGCAAAAGTAGTTCTGGAAAGGCTCTTTAATAAAAAGCCAAATCTTATCACTACATTGATTTCTAAAATGAGTACATAAAAATACATTTATTTCATGCACTTGCCATGACATTTCATTACTTTCCAGAATATGATATGCACTGGCTCTTGTTTCTTACACATTAAAACGTACAATGCACCGCAGTTTGAAGTATGGAGTAAAAAACTCCTCAGGCAGAGAGTAAATGAAATGGATGACTCAGTACAAAGCCTAATAAAGCTAACTGGCATCAGATGCAAAATCATCCCCCTGCTACTCTCCCCAAACTCTTATCCTCTCTTTTGTGGCTATTCAAGTTGTTAAGTTGGGTTTCTTTTAATTTCTATCCCCATGGTTCCCAACCAAGGAAGAAAAGACTGACTAAAAATCTGTGATCCTTCCCAAAACGATACGCGCTCACATCTGCCCAAACATTTCAGCAGCAAGCCTGCTGCCACCAATACCGTAAATCTGTCATCACTGGTTTACTCCCTCCAAGCACTATTTGCAAGCAGAAATAAAATAGCATCACTTGATTATTTTTTTAATTAGCCTTACTTATGAATGTCAGTGACATCCAGATGTCCAGGTCAAAAACCTACTCTGTTCCTGAAACAGAGATTTCAGTGGTCATCCATGCACCAGGTTTGCAAGAGCACTACAGCCTGACTTCCAAGTCAAACTGCGAACTGCATTGGTGTTGCTGTTGTCTAAGGACAAACCATGCAGTGAGATCACTCTCTGTCAGCGCAACTGTCTTTCACTACCACAGCCTATATGGTTAAGATGATTAATCACTTCAACTCTACCAGTCATTATTTCTAATTAAAAACTATCCCATAAATACGTATTTTATTGCTGGGACTGTGTGGTAAATAAATTCAAGCGGTCAGTAAAACACTCACAAAGGAAATTACCTTTAAAAAATGACTTTTCATTTCCAAGCGTATCTTCCTAATTAAAATGGCTGTTTCCCATACATCCCAGCAGTACAGTCTGCAGTAATTTAAGAGTCTTTGAAAGCACAATTCTCAACAAAACCATTAAAATAACTTCTTGCCATCATCTGTTCAATGGAAACTATAGAATTTTAATATTATACTACACTTCTCAATGTTGACAACTTTACAGCTTCTCTATCTCCCAGCCAGGCGGCAAAGAATTTAAGCACAAGCAAAAAGAAAACATGCAAAATGTGCAGCTTACTAAACAGGCTATTTTATGCGTGTAGATTAAATTCCCCCCACCAAGTTCTGATGACAGATACAAGGCACTATGTATAATTTTATCAGCCTTCCTTTCCAGGCAAATTGCTAAACCCTAAACTAAGAGCCACGTGGGGTACCCTGGAACTTCCCTTGTGGAAAAGAATTCCTTTTCGCCACAGTGCAGAAGAGAAAAGAAGCTGCTCTGAAGCAAACCCTAAGATGGGAACACCGTGCCAATACACCGTGTGTATTTGGCATGAAAACACAAACGTTGTCACCCTCCTAATTATCACTTTGCATCTAGAATAGTAGTAACTTACATTCTGTATGCAAGGAGCCCTTAAACAAACTGCTCTGACTTAGGAGTCCCAAAAGGGCACACGTCACAGGGAGCAAAACAAACTCCTCTGCTTCTCTCCTGCTGGAGTACATGGCGAAAAAATACAGCCCTGCTCCTTGGAATGGCTTCAATGACTGCAGCACAAAGTGGGAACCCAGGACCTGAGATGTGCTTCACTGTTGAAGCGCCAAGAGGAAGAAGCAGAAGGATGGTGCTGGGCACAGGCAATGCTTTCAGTGCAAAGGAAGGAAGGAAGAATGGCACAACTGAGACTTTAAAAAAAAAAAAAAAAGACAAATGCTGCAAGCAAAGCAGCAGCTGAACTACCAACTATAAATATTTGAATTATTCTATGCAACATTTCAGAACATAACAAACAGACAGCACTGGGATTTATATTAAAATTATCTCTCTGTGTTGGTTCCTGTATGCGCATATGAATCATACATATTCTTCTTCAGATGCACTGCATATAAAATTATAGATCATATAAAAGCTAAGGACCAGAATTTCAAAAGCACTCAGTACCCGTTTAGATGCTAACTGGCAGCAGAGACTGCTAGGAAAAATCAGCTGATTTTTTTTTGAGGACATAAAGAATGGCTGATACTATCACCACTCTCTTGAATTTTGCTGAAGCACAGCATGGGCATTAAGACTTCCAAAAACAGACCACATTACTTCCACACTAAACCATGCGCTAAATGCACTTTTTAAAAAAACAATAAAACAACAGATCCTAAATGGCCAGCATTACCTGTGTAGACTCTGTTCAAAACCACAACAAAGCTATAGCTTAACATCTAGCACAACCACAGTGCACTTGAAACATTTAAAATCTGCCATATGCATTACTGGTTATTTATTCTTTAGTCTAAACACTTAAAAAATTAATTACACGCTCTGTCAGAGCTGTCTAATATATAGGCAATCTCAACTATAAAACACTGCTGTGCTCTTATCTCTAACCTCCCCCACCCTTTGAAATTACCTTCAGATGTTTGTTAAGGGACATTAATGCCTCTGAAATCTATCGACAGCAAGAGGTAAAGCGTTGCACTCAGTTCAGTGCCATGTATTTTAATTCCTGCATCATTAACTAGTGGCCACTAATTCTATCCTTAAATGACGATACAATTTTATGGGACTTTTCCAGAGATCAATTGTAACTCTTACCACTTTGGGAGGAAAAAAAAAAAAAAAAAAAAATTAAAATAAATAAATACAAGTCTATCCTGAATTGCAATCCTCCAGCTCAAGAAGTTTTATAAGGCTGTAAATGGTGGGTTGAGATGCTACTACAGAATTTTACAGCATGATTCTCCATTTGCCTAGATGGACACACAAGAGCACTTCCAGCAGAATTGCCTTCAGCATCACTTCCATTTGAGCTGCAAAGATTCCTCAGAAGTAACCAGCAGTAAAACTCTGGAGCATACGCACAAAGCCACCCTGGGCAACAGGACATCAGAAAACACACTTGGAGATACATTTTTGAACTGAAAAAGGAAACAGAAACATGAACACGAGTAAAATTTAACAGATGACCTTTCTATCATGAGCATTAGAGGAAATGATCTCTATATACCTTGGAAATCATGCAGGAGAAAATGAAGACAATGCATTTAGCAAGAGGTGTTCTCCTTATTTCATTAACTGCAGGGTGATTACCAATCAGTTGTGAAAGTTATTAAAGCAATTTGTAACTTTAGGCATCTAATGGCGTTTATGCAGGAGGGAACTGGCAATCAGCACCACATAATGCAGCTTGCAGTGTTTCTGTTTTTTAATATATCATAAGTGAATTACAGCAGTGCCTCTAACTATACACCACGTCTGACTCCTGCTCTTTGTTGGTGCTATTAATTTGCACCTTTTTAAGCTGACTGGAGCTCAAAACCAAAACACGCCAAGCACACTCCCGCAGTTCTGAACCCAATAACTAACCAAGCAAAATGTCCAGAAAGCACTACCCAAGGATGGCATCAGACTCACTTTCATTACTCCCTTTTTTGACATATACCTGGAGAAACGAAACATCTGTCTTTAAAACCCTATTTTGCTCCGGAATAAATGAAATGCTTCATGAACATAAAGAATTCATTTTAATAAAGTAGAGAGCAATTTACAAAAAAATCTTACTCCTACCCAGGTACGTGGGACTCCTTTCTTCTCTCACTTGGAATGAGGTACAGTAGACACAAGATCCACACTGAAGCCAGATGAAGGGTTGCTATGATGAACACACCTGCTTGAATCCACAACCATGTTATTGAGTCCATATCACATTCCCCTAAATACTTCTTACCCCTTTCAGGCAGGTGTTTCCTATTCTTTTTACTGACCTGAACATCACTGGAAATATGGGCACAACCTGCTGACAGACTTGCCTTCAATTCCAAACACTTCTACCAAACCCCTTAATAACTTCAGTAGAAAATTTTAACAACTCCAAATCCTGCTATGCACAACACTTTACAGCATCACGTCAGTTTCTTAGGACAAAATGTTTGCAGTGGCTTCAAACTTACAATGCAGGGAAACAAAAAGCAAAGTCAGAGCAAACATGGTCAGAACCAGTAAGTGCACTTCAACATACAGCATCTTACAAGATCACAACTCATCAACAAAGCAAACACAGAATGCTTATAGAAATCAATTACTCATTAAGGGCTTTTTATTTTTTTAGCGTTGAATAATTCTGAATAAACAAAGATACTGAAGAGCAGAGAAGCGAAATAAATTTATTGGCTCCTGCTGCTCTTATTGATATATCGCTCTGCTCCCCAGGCATCGCAGCCCTTGGGCAGCAGCAGCTTCTATCGGTAGAATTGTGACTTTGTTGGTAGGCTTCCTTCTAACCTCCCCAAATGAAAGTAAGCACTCACCAATTAAACTCATCACGGCAGTATGAATTATAACTGCCCTGGTGCTGCTACACTAATCACAAGTCACAGCTCATCACAACTTCTTAATGCAGATATAACAGCAAAAAGTCAGCACATAACCCTGTTCTAAATTATCTACTACAGACTATTCCCACATATGAAACTATAGGCCAGTGTGTTCTCAGTTGGAACCCATTGCTGAGAAGTAACTGAAATCTCAATCGCCTGACATTTGAATATAATATTGACTTTTGAATTGCTATTTTAATGGCAAGGTTAAGTTGTGAGAATATGAACGAGTTATCCAGAAATAAACTGATATACTTCCGTCACTGAAATAAAAAATTTAAAAAGCCTCATGGCACTGTTTTGACTGCAGTAAGCCTACTACTGCTTCCCCTGCTTTCCAAGAATGTTTCTTTCTTTTCAGGTGTGATAGTAAATCTGTTTTCGTCTCTTCATTTTACAGACTCCAGCCCAGGGGCATTTGCTAAGGTACGTGCCTTAATTTTTGACACCAAGCACTGCTGCGTTTCTGAAGAACTTATTGGGAAAATGTCAATTGGTTCTGTAAGCCTCTGCATCCTCCCAGATGTGCCTTAGGTCCTCAAATGAACTGAAGCAGCCCTAAAAATGGCCAGGCTTTTAAAGCAGCTCTCCATCAAGCAGATATTGCAATGAACAAGGCGATCTGCTGACTTCAGATTCCTTTGTAAAATACCTCCCTGCCATCTCCCTGCAATCCTCCTTCTACCACCAAGCAAAAGCCTGTTATTTTGGGGAAAGAATGAGCAAAAAGAGATCAAGCACCTAGGGCAGAAACTGGGGAGAAAATAAGCACCTCATTTCTGAATCTGTTGAAGTCCAGATGCGCCGCTTCCCACATTAAAAAATCTCCAACCGCCTGAAATTCAGCTTTGCGGCCCGCTCAAGAAATGCTTCAGTAGTTCAGCTGATGATGCTTAATCCGTGAAGTCCTTGGAAAAGGGACTAATACCTGTGTTTCCCCCATCCAAAAAAGCAGCTGTAGAGATGCTTGTGAGTTGCATTATATCTGTCCCTCCAGCTATAGGATACAATAATTTCTTTACACTTGGCAAAACAATGCCCAATGGAGAAATTAAAAGGAGTAATGCTTTCTTATTATTGCTTTTGGGAAGGATAGGGAAATGACCAGATTAATGTCAACAGAGTGTTAACGTCTGCAAATAATACAGAGGAAACTATTCTTAGATAATACTTTGATGGTTGACAGCCACGTTCTGAAGTCTACACTAAATCTTACCACTGAATTTCCTCAGGGTAATCTTATGACTTGCCATTTGGAGAGTAGTTTCTGTGATTTAAGTCCCAAAACCTTCAACTTTCCCTTCTCTATATACAGAAGGTTTAGTTGCCTAATCTAAAAGTAAAGTGCAATTAGAGTCTGCAGACTCGCTGGTTGAGATCAGGGTGGACAGGAGCAATTCTGCATGCTGAAGGCTCTGATAAATCCTCTGTGTGTCCTGGCATTTTCTATACTTAGTTGTCTCTCCATACTCAGGAAGGATGAGCAAGATTTTTCTTTTCAAGGCTCTTCATTCCACATTCACCAAAGAACAGTTTTACTTTAGGAGGGGGAGAGGAGGGTATGGTGAAGCAGAGTAAGTTCATTTGAAGATGACTGCAAGTGGCTTTTTTTTTTTTTTTTTTTTTAAACTTATAACTCAAGACTTAGTGAAGTTTAAAATTTGAAATGTTCAGATTGGTTAATCCCCTCCAGGGCTTTGCATTACTGGTACAAGTTGTGACAGCAAAAAGACCTGGATTAGAAGTTGTTACAAACTCCATTTTGTCTGTAGGATAAAATTGACAGGAAATCACCAAGGGGAAAGAAATTTCTGAAAAAGTCCAGTTATTACATAGGTAAAGCTGCAAATCCACTCCGCTTTGGTCTCTTTTTTTGTAGTTTAAATACATACTTTAATGTGCACCTGAAACAATGCATGAGTGTAAAATAGGAGGAAAATAGCCAGAGAGTAGAAAGAGGAGTCGTGTTAGGAAACATGCCTGAGACATTGATGGGTTTGTTTGCACATACATCACAGCACAGCCACACAAAAAAAGCACGTGGACAGATTGCACTTCTCTACAAACAGTTCTGGTTCCCCCAGTGTCCATCGAGCCTAGGAACTGACTCAGGGTCCCACAACAAACATACTATTTTTATACAGCCTTTTATCTTCGAATCACACGTATAAATGTAGTCTGTTAAATAATTTGTTATGCATATAGACACTAAGCTGTCTTTTTCAGACCACACTGCAGATGCTGTGGATGTTAAAGAATCTGAAGTATCAGTGGTCAGGCCTGTGCAGGCAGAGGGACTGCTGCCATCGCAGGAGAAAGAACATGGCAAGCAGCCTCCCTGCTGTATTAACGCCCATGAACCAGGACACAACTGAATGAAAAAAAAAAGTTCAATAAGGATTATTATTTTAATTTTTTTTTTTAGCTGTTGTGACACATCGCAAGCCTGGTCTATAACCCACCAACGCATATTGTCTCTCACCCTCTGCCTGGAATTGTTTCCCATCATGAAAATCACCGAACCAAGCTCAAAGGCTAACACACACAGTTCCAGTTATCTAGCAAGTCTTTCCTCTGGGAAGGGAGGAAAAAAAAAAAAAAAGAAAAAAAAAAAGGGAGACAAGCAAAAAAAAAATGTTGCAAAAAACAAGGATTAATTAGCTTTTACAGAGCTATACATATAGGATTTATACAAGTATTCTGGGAAAAAAAAATGATACACAAGTCATAACACTCATTTCAGTGTATTTTCTAAAGTGCCTCTTACTGTGTTATACAGCAGCATTTCTGTTCGTACATTGTGTTGATTTATAACCTGCCCTTCTACAAATGAAGCAAACTGACTATTCTCTACAAAAAGGGTTAAATGTTTATACTTGTCACTTTTTCAGAAAAATTACAGAGCAGGCTATGAAGCCAGCGAAAAATGAAAGGAGAAAAAAAGTCTTAAATGGATAAGCAATTCTAGCAAGCTCTGACTGCTGTATTGAAAGTCCTATCTTTTTTTTTTTCACATTACATAAAAAAATCTAATTAAGTGCCTCAAAGCGGAAAAGCAAAGTAGTTCTCAGGCAGAATATATTTGACCTTTCCTCCCTCAAGGTGACAAACAAACAAACAAGATGCTAATTATTGTCTCAGCTTGAATTTGCACTGAAAAAAAAAAAAATCAAGGTTCACTTAGGTAAGACTGAAGGGAAAGCTGTAAACTCTCAGAATGATATAGCTTGGCTTTATTTTTGTCAAAGAAGCAACCACTCAGAACTCTTTTGCCAGCTGAGCTGTGAGCATGGACATCAAACTTGAGTCAGCTCAAGTACTAGAAAGCACTTGGTACAAAATTCAACACCATGAAAAATAACGATATATGGAGAACAGCCTGATAAAAGATCCCTTGGATCATACGTCATAAAACTGGGCTTCTGTCATTGCAAAAGGAAACCACATGCTCTGGTTAGAAGCCTCCTGCAAAGTCCCACCCGTTGTACCTACTGCACCCCTGCAGATGGCTACATGGGGACCAGGGCAGTGAAGAACCCTGACCCCCATGAGGCCCCACACACGGTTGAGGTGTACAAGCCACAGTATGGCTTTCATCCCCCACTCTGGCTCATATGTCTCTACCAGCCACACACTGCACTCTTGGTAGCAACTTGTTAAAGCATCTCAACACAAAGACTTAGACTTTTTAACCCAGAATGCCAGGCATCCCCACAGCCCCTGTTTCTGCTAATATTTTTTATGCATCTTTTCACCACACTGTTTCAGGATATTGTGCCATCAGGAGAGTTGACCTTGCACCATAAAGGAGTCTTGGACCTGTGTTGTTTGAGATTACTTTTGTGTCAAGCTAGACCCCTTCTTTCATGCTCTGACCTTGGAACATATTAGGATGCACAGTCCCCTTAATTCTTTTCAAGGAAATCCTCAGCTTACTGATGGTGATGGCAAGACTCCCATTACCACCTTGTGAAGGAGCCAAGATTTTACCTGTGAGTTTGGCAAAAGTAAAACCATTAGGGGAAACTCTCTGAAAACTAGTAAAAATTACAAGTGCATGCTTCTAGGCTCAAAATTTCATATAGCCAATCTACGCAAGTTACTGCAAAAGTAATGTCTCCTTTTTATCTCCATGGAAACTACAACAGATACAAAAGACACAGTAACACTATTTGATAGGCCAAAATCTCAGCTACGAAACCGTATTTTTTAACATAATCGCCACCATTAGCTATGCATTTTCACCTGTGATGAACAAGAACTTGCATGCTGCACGTGTAAAAATCTGTGCCAGTTCATCAAGCGTTGGTGAGTGTCAGTGGGTGCCATTTATTCTGCATGGACACACCTTTGCTTCATCCATGTCAGACACCATTCAGTCAGACCACACCTCTGCTGCCATCTGTCCCACAGCAACAAAATATAACTGAATATTGGCAGGAAGGTTCAGCCTCTGCTGCCGTACCACAAACATCTGCCTCTGATGTTGTGCGCCAACATCATAAAATAAAAGGAATTTTATTTAATCAATGATACAGTACTAAGAAGTTATGAGAGTTGCTAAATGTACTGTTTACGTAGAAAAATAAAGCCAAAGTGCTTTCTTATTCAAATGTCTATCTTCAGACTTCTAGTTTTATGAAGCCTAAGCTTTGAGGAGATACCATATGACTTAAACTTTTTATTTCTTGTATTACTTCGTTGATTTGGCAACACTGAGAATGTGAAAAAGGTAGCCTCATAGTGCGAAATAGATGCCTAACAACTATTTTTGTCCAGAGAGAAAAAACATCACTGTGGGTTAGTCTCTGCTGCCCATAGCAATGCCACGATGAGAGGCATGCTGGCATGAAGCCAGAGGGCCTGGAGAGAAACAGGATAAATCTGTGCCAGCATTAAGCCCTTGGGACACTGCTATCCTGCTTCCTAGGCAGGAGCTGGCTCCTCGTGGTGCAAGTAGCATGAAAATTTGCTGAGGCAGGAAACTTGAAGCAAAGAAAGAAAAGCATTCCCTTAATAGCTATTGATGTCTATATGGCATAAGTCATTGGTCACTGTCATGAAGCATTTCTCATATTAGCTGCACTATCAGAAAGAGAAAAGGCAGGCGACAATTCTTCATCCTATTTAATGCCAACATTATGGATACATCCACCTGTTTGCCTTCCAGCTGCAAACAACACTTGCCTTTTACAAGCCACATTATGGGCTCTGAAGAAGGACGTACCACTAGAAAGAGCTCAGAAAATCAGCCCAACCCTGTGCTACTTGAGTATTGGCAGAAAAGTGACTTATGGACAAAAAGTCAATGCACAGTGAGAAACACGTGGGAGAAAATGCAAACAAAAAGCTATTAAAAAAAGAAAAAACAAAAATCAATGCCACAAACGCTAGTGAAATTACCATGGTTTCTCAGCAGTGACACCAGTGGTTTGCTCATGCTATAAAAGCTCACTATCCATTTTGCATGGTAAGCCAGGGTTCAGAAGAGTTTAAAAAAAAAAAAGTCAAGGCCACGGTTAGAAAATAGCTCCTCAGAATAAAATCCATTATATGCAGTCAAGAAAATGCTTTTAGAAGAACAAAAAAAGACTTATGTTACAGGTTCTTTATGACACATTGGGAAAGAGCTTTTGTTCAGTGAAACTGATTAAAATATTTTTTCTCCTCCTTGATCTACGTGCCAGTGCTTAAGCTACGATGAAAAACAATCTCATGCACCTTTAAATATTTTATTGTTTGAATCAAAATGGTTCTTCTATGCCTAAAATGGACAGCGGTTTATTTTTATAAGGAAGTACTGCAACAAATCTTTTAGAAATCTTTTATCAATGTTCCACTTTGCAACATCCTCGCTGTAAATTTCACAGTGAGGAATTCATTACATAATTGGATGAGTCTCTACCCAATTTATTTCAGCTTCCTGAGAAACTAAACGTAACTCATGATTCATGTATAAATTATACACAGGAGCAAGTGATCTGAGAGCAAATCGCATATTGCAGTAAAGAATACTGTGCTGTTGAGCTTTGGCGTGTAACAATTCCATTTTAAAATGGGGAATAAGTCTGTAAAAGATTCTTGAACTATCCTCAAAATGTAAGAAACTGCCAAACATCACAAATCCAGAGGGTAAAGTCTCTGTCAATCCAAAACAACGCCAAAGAAAAATGCACATTGGTAGTCATGTAATTTAAATGCAAACTTCAGTTATAGCAATCCAGTAATTAAGTTAATCAAAACAATCAGCCAACAGGAGCTGGGAAACGAGAGAGTTATATATCAGGGCAAAAACAAAGCTTTTTTCTAATTTATTCTTTTTTAACCCTCTCTCAGCAGGTTAGTGAGGATCCAAGAAATAAGTTCAGTCTTCTAAAATAGGTAGAATAATTCAGGGATAAGTTTTAAAAGTTCTAAGCCTCTTCAGTCGAGGCCAATTTTTTACTTTTTTATTTTATTTTATTTTTTTCAAATGTGCCCTATATAGCAGCTCCCAGTCAGAATAACAGGAGCTTCTGAGTGCTAAGCTTCTCTGGAATAGTTTTACCCTTAATCTTCTAGGCAGAAAAGATTCCCCCAGCCAGCAGAAAGGAAGAAGAGCTGTGACTGCCTTTAATTTGGCACAGGTATTTCAAGAAGGGCAAAAACTGAGCTGGCTGGAGAAGCTTCAGAAATGCTGACATTTCATCAACAGCCAAGAAGAAAAAGTGTTGAGCAAAAAAGTAATTCCCACCAGGAAAACCAAATGGATTATTTCAAAGAGACTCAATTTAGTTGAAAAAAGCCAAAACTACTTTGGAAGATGGTTTCCTACCACTCTGCCCACTAAGGTGCCTCCCGCAGCATAGCATTTCATTCATTCTAGTCCATGCTTCCCCTGCAGTAGTTGGTGAACACTGTTCCTACAGGGATTTCAAGCACCTGTGCCCACCCAAGCATTTGGAAGAAGCTCATGTGTGTGCCATAAACATTATTCTTGCACAGCTATCTTGCTTATTTTCAGAAGAGCAATCTTACTGGTCTGACTGGGGACTTCCTGATGTAACATTTCATACAATCACAGAATAGTTTGGGTTGGAAAGGACCTTAACGCCCATCCATTTCCAATCCCCCTGACACAGCCAGGGCCACCTCCCACTACTTCAGGCTGCCCAGAGCCCCATTCAGCCTGCCCTTTAACACCTCTAGGGATGGGGCCAATCACAGCCTCCCCAGGTAGCCTGTACCAGAATCTCACCACCCCCTAAGTAAAGAATTTCCACCTAATATCTAACCTAAATCTCTCCTCTTTTAGTTTAAAGCCATTCCCCCTCATCCTATCACTATCTACCAATGCAAGAAGTTGGTTCCCCTTCTGATTATAAGCTCCCTTTAAGTACTGTAAGGCTGCAATGAGATCTCCTCACAGCCTTCTTTTCTCGAGGTTGAACAAGCCCAGCTCCTTCAGCCTCACATGAGAGGTACTCCAGCCCTTTGATCATCTTTGCGGCCCTCCTTTAGACTTGCTCTTTACAGAAGAAGGAAAGATGCTTTGTACAGTCCCAATCTTTGTACCTTTCAAGACCCAGCATTAAAATCCACCAAGGTTCTGACAGTGAGAAAAGAACCCAAAACCCACATGAATGTGTGAGATTTTCATCACGCTGTTCTCTAGACTAGCAGGACTGAATTTGCAGAGTCATTAAAATGCCAATGATCTGCCTTAAAATGCTAATAGCATCAGTACAACTAACAAGAGCACAGTACTGTTATTGTTCAAGTAAAATATAGGAGTGTTTTGGGGAAGAAGTCAGGGACTACTGAAATACTGAAGATTGGTCAAGGGAAAAAAAAAGCCTTCATGACGTTATGGCCATGAGCTGCAAGGTCCTCTGCTCGCTGCAAACCAAAACAGAACCGTGCTGTGATAAAGGAGGAAACAGAAATCTCCTCTCATCTTTGCAAGATTTTTCAAAAAACAATAACTGTTGATAAGAGCCAGTCCTTCACACTTCATGAGTGGAAAATTATCTGGTTTAATATACACACACACTTCTAATTTCTTATTTACAAGCACTGGGCATAATTTCTAATATAAATTAGGTCTTTATAAATAAATGCAGAATTACAGAGGCCTGCTAGGAACATCAGCAAACAGCTTGACTTACAGCATTTCAAATGAACCAAATCATGGCCCTCGAACCATATTAAAGTAATTTTTCTACAGAAAATTGGGTTTGCAATTCTCAGGCTCTGCTATAATAAAATACCCTATTAGTGTATCTGTATGGCAGCTGATCCCATGGAATGACTTGCGCTATATGTTAGCAATTAAGGATATATCAATGGTATAACTCTATGACTACACAAGCTACACTTACCTCTTAGAGAACAGTGCTCAAGATGTTTTTGTATTAATCCTCCACACACTCTAAGTAATTTACGCTTACCCGAAGTTTTAAAATCCTAGAAATTCTTTGTAGACTGAACCAAATGCTAATTTTCATTTTTTAAAAATGTTCTTCAGCCCAACAGAGAGATAGTATCGTTGATTAATAACCAGATTTTCCATCATGTCATCTTTGAAGGATAGTTAAGGAAAACTCCCCTGTGAAATGTACTTTTGAAACATTACTGATGTCTGAATTTCTTTGATTTTCCTTGCTCTTTCAGTGATTCCACCCCATAAAAAGATTTCTTGTAACCTTCAGAAATTATCAGAAAGTTCACCACTACAAGAAGAAATGCTTATTAAAAAATTATATATATATTTCATCAAGCCACCAAGCAAGTCTGGTCTTTTGACTAGAATTACCATTAACAGGTTATGGGACTGAAATCAATCCCCTAAGCAGATTCATGATCCCAGTAAAATAAACAGGAATAGCTACCTCATCTGGGCCAGTATTTAGCCCACTGCAATTTTTACAGGAACTATTTACTAGACACCTACCCAGTAATCAAGCACAGTATTTGAGATTTACTCTAGCCACATCCTAAGCACTGGTTTTACCTTGATAATATGAGAACCAACATTAGCCCTAATTAGACTGAACTGGCCTCGATAGCATCACCTTACGCAAAGCAAAACGTATGATGGCCAACTATTACCAATAGAACATTGATTACTTAGACAGGCTTGCAAAATAATCCAGAATTAGCACATCGGAGTACTGCATCCCAATATGATATTCTAAATGCTTCTATATGTAGCACTTACTCTACAGCTGGTATGCAGGCAAATCTTGCATTTGGTTTGGTGAGAGATTTCCCAAAGCTTAGAATGAAGAGTCTGGGCCAATGACACATGAATTTATGCTCTGGAACTGACACTCACTCTTGAATTACTCAAGTGTTTATCCTTCTCTTTGTCATCTTTCCTAAATCTTAGTAGACACGGAGCATCTGCCACGGGGTTGTGCTGAAACCAGCAGGCAGGTCCTATGGACAAGCTAACTTTGCTCTGCAACTGTTCCAGCAATAAAATGTAATCAACGCCTTCCCAAGATTGCTCGCTACGCAGCCGCCAAATGAGAAAATACTGGCTGATTAGAGGCTGCATTCTAATCAAGTGCAAAAATAAAACTTTCTCCTTCCAGAGGGACATAGATTATTAGTGATTATTTCTCTTGAAAAATCTCTGTTCCAGTAAAATCATCTTTTCTCTCTTCACTTCACAAAGTTTACACATAGCTTTCTAGGACGTCACTAAAGCGCAAGCAAACTATTTACATTCCTGCCATATGTCTACCGATATCCTGCAGCTGTCTGTCTAATTTACAATTACATATCAAACTTCTGCTTGTGTAACAATTTGCATACTTCCCTAATTGTGTGTTTTTAACATCAGTTAAGTAGATTAATTTATATATATATATATATGTGTGTGTGTGTATATATATACACATACACACACACACACACACACACATATTCATTAGATTTTTTTTTATTTTTATTTTTTAACCCCTACAACTGATTCAGGTCTACGCATTTCTTTTAGCATTCAGTGCCCTGGCACAGGACATCAGAGAGACGCTAACATCTCCACCAGTGGAGCTTTTTAAAGTATAGCCAGACAAAGCCAGCTGAGCTGATCTCCCACTGATAGTCCTGCCCCAACTGTTAGGCTGCACTGGTGAGCATGGCTCCCATTCCAAGAGCTCCTGTACATCACTCCAGTGCTGCTCCCATCCCAGCGCAGGAAGCATCATTCCATATAAAGCCAGACATCAGGAAACAGCTCTCATCCATAAGAGACAAGACAACTGTACTGTCAGAGGTATATAGTGTTAAGACATGAATTCTGCAGGCATCCATATGCACATTTCTTACATTTAAGCATGTGCAATGATCTGCTTCACAGTCTGACCAACTGAATGCAGCATCTCTCCTGAAAGACAGCTCAGTACAACCTAACATACCTTGCTGCATCAGGACCTGCACCTCCTCCATCTCCAAAGTACTTCTCAGGTGTAGATTGAACAAAGAGCTTCCACATGCCCTTCAAAAAAACCTTATGTAGTTCAAGATGCAACTGAGCCAAGATGTAAACTCCAGGGCTGTGATTATTCAAGGACACCTCATGCAAATTTCTTACTCACTGCAATGATTTTTCAGTGACCAGGTGCAGAATTTCCATCTTTCACCACCTTCACATTTGACTGCCAAATAAGCCATCAGCAAAACCCAACCCTTTTGTTTTGTGAGAGGCTGCGATAAAGGATAAGTAACTTCTTATTTCATGTGGTACCCTCTCAACATAGCCTTGTGATTGGCATGCAAAGAGGATGGGATCTCTGGAAGGCCTGGGAAAAACCTCAGCATGTTTGTCTCCGAGGTGAACCACTAGCTAACAGGTATTTTTACTGGACTCCAAGAGGCAGAGTAGAAAGACTAATTTTCTAATCCAAAGAAAAGATCCTCAGATTCTCTCTTTTTTTTTTTTCCCTAAACCAAAATTAAAAATATAGAGAGATATCAGAAAAAGCTAATCAAGTTTTCCCTCTTGGTGAAACAACACTCTAGAAAGAAAGTCATTTTAAGCTAATTAAAATAAGTTGTATTAGATGAAAAGAAAAAGCCTCATATTTCTCTTTTCCCATTAAAACAGAGTAAGTCAAAACTCTAAAGAAAGTCATTCCATACTAAAATTATCAATTTTGCAAGTATCAAGAAGACGATATTCGGATATTTTTTAAATTATTTTTGTCTTATTTCCACTTAGAAGAAACTGCTATTAAAACTGATGAGCTTTAACAACCAATTTTGTTTTGAAGAGACGGCCTTTTCTGGGAGAAAATTGTTTCAATGGAATTTCTTCTGTTTTGATCACTAGCTAATTATTCGAAGACACTGGAGTTCTCTGATCCTGGACATATGACATGGATTATAGCGAAACCAGCTGGAGATTAAATTTCTCACTCACATATGGAGCTCATGACCCTCTTTATGAATCATCACACCGTTTGTTTAATATTTAATGCAACTCTTAGTTACTCTGAAGAAAATGTTGAACAACAGGGGCCCATAAAATTAAAATCACACAGCTACTTGCAAATCCTCTCTCTTCTCTGGGACTTCATCACAAATCTGTCTGATCTAGGTTCATTAAGTTTATTTTTTCACTCTTGAGATGGCAAAATAAGATGGAACGCTAAAATTTCATATAAACATATCTGCATACAGCTTGCAAAGCCTTAAGAGATCCAGCCTGGCCTTTCATGCAAACCTAGTCATGGTACTATCTCGAGGTTCAGAAGAAAATATTTCTGAGTGCATTAATCTACTGAACTCACAGAAAGTGTAGGAGGTCAAAACTGTGCAACACGACTATGCTACCACTGCTCTACATATAATTTCCCTATCTTAAATGTATAGGCAATGCAAGCTGGCAATGTTACTGCCTCAGTCACGCTCTCACTTTACTCTGCTTCTGAAATAACCAACTTGATGCACAAATTCAGAAAACTATCAGTAGGCAACTACATATCACACTGAAAGCACATCTGCATATAGTCCAGAATATTGTATCTACCTATTTCCCCAAAGCTGAAAGGAATGTGTATTTTTCTAAACGCATTTGCACAGCTTCTAAGCATTGCCATCACATAATTAAATTAGCTGTTCAAGAAGTTTAAAGCTTCCCCAGCCCTCACCATCTGAGCAAGGTCAGTGAAGTCAAGTCAAAACCCAGTTCCCATTATGTCAACCTGAATCTGCCTTTTGTTCAAAGACCTGTTTCCACTCAATATTAAGATGGGTCTAGCCTGCAGCTTTTAGACCAAAGCACAGATTTGCATTCAATCTGCAGCAGACATCCGACAATCAAGATTTCTTTACAGCTATGCTACTTTCTAACATCACACTTCACTCTGCCTTCCTTTTTGGTCCCATCAGAGCTTGCACACTTACCACTTCAATACCAGCTAATTGCAGGCTGGGAAGGAAGGAAATATGGGGGCAATTCCAACAAAATTCATGCACATCTCTTTTTCCCTTTGTGGTTGAATACTCTAAAGGCCAACCCTTGGCAGTTTCATTGCTAGGGCTTACAAGTGCTTTTCAGGATAGCATCTCTTTCAAATAATTCCTGGCAGCTGGAAACGTGTGTGCAAAGGGCTATCTTTGCATCACAACGGTGTCATGATCCCTTACTCCCAAAGGCTGTGAGTTAACCACACAACTCAGCAAGAAAAAACACTCAAAAAGACCTTCTCCAAAACAATAAGCAGCTCTCAGGAAGGGGTAGAAACACACTTGCTGCCGGTCATGAATCAACACGTCCCAGCTGGGCAGCAGATCTGCCTGCATTAGTCTATACAGGTCTCCCGCAGCTTCTTGCCCTTTTTGCCCCCCCAAGTTTGCCAACAAATTTCCTCATGTCAAGAGCTGGGGAATGGCCAAGACTCAGAGAGCTCCAAGAGCAGCCTGCTGATGCATTCCCCACCTCCCCCTCCTCACCCCTGCCCTCAGGCTGTCTCTGAAACACCAGAGCTCAGTCCTCCCTCAAGCAAACCCTATCAGCTCTCCCATGGCCCTTAGAAGACTTGAAAAGAAAAAAAACAACTTAAGAACAAAATGCCCATTTTGATCTGGAACTGAGTGACAAAGCATAAGTCAAATGAAATAATCTTTCTGTGGTTCACTGTTAGCTACCTGGCATCAGTACTTGTCATTATTAAAAAGTCCCTTTTAAGGATACAATGACTGCTTAAGTATATTTCAGTGTTACACCCCAATAAAAACACTGAATAGCGCTCTGGGCACTATATGAACAGCATGAATTGACCCATGCTATATGTGGTGTGGGCTGTTGCTGCTCTACCTGTGCAGAACTGGTGGCCAAGGATGCTAAGGCATTCCTCATCTTCTCCCATCAGGTTTGCATGCCCCATACAAAAGGCTGCTTACACAGCTATGATAAACAGCAAATTACATGTTTTAGCATGGTCCTTTTTGCCAATCACGGCCTGAAAGAAGCAACTTTATGTAGTAACATCACCAACTGACCCTGCTTCTTCTTCACTCTTACCAAAGTCAGTGTCTGCACAGGAAAAATTATTTTTGCATATGCAAAAAGCCTAGCATCTGTGAAAATCCAAAATCTGCATGTGCTGCAAGCAGTTAATATATTCATGAGATTTTTTCCCTGTGAAAAGCATGCAACAGCACCCCTGGCTTCTATACAGCCTTTGTCTCAGCACCTAGCATCTGCACAGCACTCATCTGGCCCCTGAGGTGCCTGTCTGCAGCCTGAACCCACCTGATTTCCAGAGAAACCCCAGGGTAGGGCTGCAGTTGCAGGGATATCGATCTTCCTTTTGGAGTATTGAGCACCCACTTGGTGTTAAAAACAACATCTAGAGGAGGCTTTGCTGCCATTAAACCACTTATTGTGGAGCCCTTAGTAGAATTATGCAAGTACATATATACATATATATATATATATATACACACACATATACCTGAAGCCCAAAAATACTGTGTCTCATCTCTCCCTGCTTCACAGTCTGCATAGCTATTCCAACAACACTTTCTTGCAAGCTCCCCAGCAGAATTAATTAATGTTTGCACAGTTCTTTGAAGATGAAAGTACCAAGTGAGTGCTAAACATCAGGCCAGATTCTCAGCTGGTTTAAAAACTGGCATTTAGCGCACGACATTGAGGCCCACCATCATCCAGCCTCATTAGAGAGGTTCTGTGAAGAAAAAAAGAACAGGACAAAAAAAAAAACATATAAAAATATATATAATAAAAATACAAAAATAAGTAGAACAGCATGGTAGCAATAACCTTCATGCCTTTTCAGAATCATTCTTTCTGCAGGTAAAAACTACAAATCTGCTCTCCTTCATATCTCCTTAAAACTCACCTCTGCTGTGATACCTACGAATCATTCAAAAATGATTAGCCAGCTGGCATTCTGTGACTTCTATACACTGCACTCACCAGAACCATCCTGCTCTTACGTTGGCCACCCACCCCATACAGTTGGGCTTGTGCAGGGATGGGACACGTGGGCACCAGGTCCAGCCCCCAGGCACATACATGCTGTCAGAATGTCTTTCCAGGCTCCACATAATACTATGAACGTGCAAAAGGAAAAAATTCCATAGGCACAGATCCACTTACTGAGGTGCGTGTGCTCCTCTAAACAATCACTGACACAGTAATGAAGCCAGGAGGTTCAACTCATATAGTTTTATGCAGAAAGCAGCTATGTGTTGTTACAAAAAGCATCACACTGTTGCATTTTAAGGGCTAAACTTACTGCTTACACCTGACTTTTTTTTTTTTTTAAAGCAAGAATATCTCTTAAAATTGCAAGCATGTGGTTCGAGAGAAAGTTTCATCAGCAAATCAGCCTGTCACTTGAATAAAACACAACAGTTAAAAGGAGAGACAAAGCAACTCCCTAAATATTATGCAGCCTGGCAAGGCTGCCTTCCTCTGGGGGTCTGATATCCCACAGCTGCTGCAGAGCAGGGAGGAGGCACCAGCAGCCCGCATGCACACATCCTGTATCACATCCACATAATTTAGGAGGCAAATTCAGATCCTGAAGGACACTTCAAAATATCACAGTCGAATTTATTTCAGAAAGAAGCCACGCATACAGAGAATGCTGACCCTCTTTCCACAGCCTTCACTAGACCTCATGTTCCCAAATCCTTGGCTAATCCAGCTATGTGTGCTACTCAGAGACAATAGAACATCCTTCAAGTCTTTTTCCATGTTCAGTGGGAAGACTCACGCATATAGCTAAGATAGTAATGCGCTTTAAGAAATAACATGAAAAAAAACTGCACTGGAAAGGAGTCCCCATATGACATTCCACTGCATGTTACAAATCCCAAGGACACGGGCTTTGCAACAACTTTCCTTCTGCCAGAAGACAAAACCAAAGAGGTAAACCTGCAGCTGGCAGCCCAAAGTCTCTGATCTGTACTCCCTTCCCTGTACAGCTGCACACAACACAGGCAAAGACAATGCCTTACCCACCCCAAACTAGGAACTCTGCCCATATAAACACACCACAGGTAGCACCAAATTACAGATGCAAACAAATGGTTTAACGTTCAAGCCCCAGCAACTCATGCCTGAGGCAAAGCTGGATATTTTCCTATTTGACTGTAGCTCTTTCCTACCCCTCTGGTCTGTTTTGTGCTCTTGCTTTCCTATCGAAGCCTCTCTCCACTAAGAAACATCCCTTCTGCCTCTTCAGCATGACTTAGGCTGATGTTCTGCACTTGTAGCCTTAATCTCTAGAGAGCCTGGATGAGATTTTCAAAAGCACTTAGTGTTGACCTACCTCTGCTCCAAATCAGTCTGATCATATTAGGTTAACTATATTTAAGTTTGGCCATGTATATTTTGTCATAATAAACTTACCCCAAAGGAATGCAGCTGCTTTAAAACAAGATTACTAAATCCATGACTATTTATGCATCTCAATAAGGAATTTGATTTTCCACTTCCAGTTCTGCGGATTTTTTGGAGCATGTTGAATATTTAGTACTGGAGAAACAGAGGTCAACGCAATTATATCCTACATCTTAAAAGGAAACAGTATCCTTTAAATTCAGTGCTGAAGAAGGGCTGCACCAGAGATCTGAAGGCTCAAAACTCCTAAAACTGTTGATTAAAATTAACACCCATCTCAAATCAGCCAGAAAGCTTACGCTTCAGTATCTGTGAAAAGTTCCGCAAAACCATGGTTCAAATACCAACTTAAGACCTAATCTTTCACCTCTTCCCAATTCATATTTTCAAATCATCAGTCAACAACTGGTTCTAAATGGTAGAGCAAGTGACTGTCAAGTCAACAACTGGTTCTAAACGGTAGAGCAAGTGACTGTCAGTTGTCACCAGCTCTCTTCTAACACAAAAACACACAAGTACCAATTCTGGTCTCCACGATCACCAGAGTAATAGTTGGAAAGTATGGCCATGAATCTCTAAGTGTAGCACTAAACGTGCCCTTCACAGACCCGTTTTTTGTTGTTGTTGCTTTGGTGTTTTTTTTTTTGTTTTGTTTTGTTTTTAACTTAGTATGTTGAACCTTTTTCTGCTGCATTTTCCCTTTTGATATATATATATTTAACTGAATCCATAATTGGTCTATCTAAATGATTGACAGCAAAGGTGAAGGAACAGTCTGTTAGTCTTGGCTGCTGGGGTATTGAATAGAGAAGCTGACACATTAAATTTCTTCATCACCACTTGGAATTATAAATTATAGACTTCTTTTGTATTATCATAATACTAAGTTCATCTTATAAATAGAATGATTCCTTGGGGGTGTATTTCTACTGAAAAAATACATAACTAATGCTCCTGTACTTTGCATACCTTCATATTCTAATACAATTGAATTGATTCTTCCCATTTTGTTCTTATTTTTGGAAATTAAGAATTATAATCAGATGCCTTTAGAAATGCTCCATTTTGTTTCAGCAGGACATTCTGAAATTTTCAAAAGCTATCAGTGATTTAACATCTCTTCTAACAGCTACTTAAACAGGTATCCTCACACATGGGCCAAGGGCCACTTTATCTGAGTTTCTACAAACTTTGCAGGATGCAGAACCAAGATCTGAAGATGTCTATAGGAACCGAAGTTTCCATCCCATAAGAAGCTTTAATTTGGCCTTCATCCCTGTGCAAACTACTTCTGTGAAACAAATCATCAAGTTCAAATTAATCAGTTTGTGTGAGAGCAAACACAGCCCATCAATAAAAGCGAAGTAATAAACCACAGGGAAATGCCTCCAAGCCAGACACATTGCATTTAAACTCTCCAATTTATTTTGCATGGGAAGGAAGGAGGAGACAGCTCTTAAAACTTTGGTCTAAATTAGACTTAATTCAAATCACACTATTAAGAAAACCTCAAGGCCTAGCTCTTAATAGCAGTGCAACTGCCTGTGGAAGCACAGAAGAGATGAAGATTATGTGCAACACGGGATGCCAGAAGGGGTGGGAAGACACCTCCCTTCCTAGTGCCAGGAGCGGAAGAAGTGGGAAGGAAGAGGGGCATGAAAGAGGGGAGATGAAAGGACAGGGAAGCACAATATACTTCAAACTGAATTTGCCACCGTTCAGGATTTCTATTACCTCAGCAAAAATCCACCTATGACACAAATATATGTATCTTATTAAAGTAGCAGGATCTTCTCCTAACAAGACAGTTAGCTTTCATAGGAGACAGACCAATGCAGTGTCTTAAGAAAAGACTCTCAGGCATATTTAAGTGCATAATACTGGGAACACTTCTCACAAATTAAAGACAGCATTTGTCAGCTCCAGTATTTACACTGAAAAAAGTGGTATTTTAATGCTGCATTAGCATCAGATCCCATGGGACACCCAAGCAGCCTCCAGCAAGGAGCACTCGCCCAAGCAGAGACCGCGCAATGTGGAAGGCCTGGCTGCGCCTTCTTGAGTTAACGTTACCAGCAGGAGTTGAAAATCTGGTGCCAGTGCAGCAAATCCCTGCACACAGTTCCAACTGCCTGCTGCAGGCAGTTAGGGCAACCATCTTGCAAAATGTCCCTGCCTTGCTCCAGCCTGGCTTCCCCGCTCTGCTCCTGGGAGAGGAGGAGACATTACTGCAGCAGGAACAGTGGGATCCATGTTAACTACACAGAGATGGTCCTCTGTGGTTTAACAGCAAAGGATTTTTAGGGCTTGGTGTCCTCCCAAGACCCACACACCACAATCACCTTCCAGACATGCCGCTAAACACCCGTGTGTCGCCTGCTGCTCTACAGATTAGGCAAAAGCAGCTTTGTTTTATTTCAATTACTCTGGGGTTGGTAAATTGTCACCCTTATCCATCAATAGGATGGTCTTCATTAGTCTGTTCCCCATCATTTAACATGCCTATAAGACATCGCCAAACAGATTACACCGACTATTCCATTAATATCCTGTATTCAGCAAATGGGAAGGAAATTGTATTATTCTGGTAACTGTTTAATGTTTGCCACCAGATACATGAGGCAAATGTGTCCAGGAAATGCTTACTTGCCCAATGTCACCTGATGAACAAGTCCAGACACCCTATATATCAGAAAGGAAGCCACAAGAAATAACTGCAAAGAAAGTAGAGTGCCATAGCATGAAGTAAATGAGCTAATAAATATTGCAGCATTTTATCGTAGCGTGCAAAGTAATGCTTTATTACATCCTTTAAAATTAATACGTGCTATTTTGTTGGTATCAACACATGCTCGGAACATCTGATCCTTTACACGCCACAAACCCCGTGCAGCAACAAATCAAACCCACCAGTGGTACTTCATCACCTGAGCACAGGCACAGAATGAAGAGCCTGAACACTTGCTCTCCCTTCCCTTCATGCATAACCAATATTAAAAGCGGCGTGAGCCATTTTATTCTTGTCAGGATCAGTTTTCTCATCTGGCTCCCACAAGCCATGTTTACATTTCCCTGTAATAGTTTTCCCGTGTCTCTTCCTTCACCAAAATATAACCTTTTAACTATGTTATCAGCCTGAATTTAGCGTACAAATAAATAATAATCATCATTAATAATAATAATAAAAGCAACTCTCTTGTTCCTTCTGTAACCAGAGGAGAAGTTGCATTTCCAACTCACTACAGCAGATGAGCTAAATTACATTCTAAGGCTGCCCAAGATTCTCAGCCAACAAGAGAGAAGGTGGCAAAGCTCTTCATGCCAGTACCCTCAGAAAGACACATCCCGACCCAGCGGATAACAGAGTTTATCTGTTATTTCCCTGGTTTAGGGTTCACATGGGGAATGGGGGCAGACTGACAACAATAGTCAGTGCTGCACAATTTCCAGCTTTTTTTCAGTCTACCCATTTAATAACTAGAACATCTCACAGCTATTACACTACCAACTGCAACAAATAACTGCAAAATACACTGGGGGAATGTACAAATAAATTCTGGCACACCAGCAGCTCCATAACAAGTTGTACAGGAGACTGGCAATTGGTACGCTAGGATGTCTATCACCACAGAAATAGAAGTGGGGAATGAAGCCAAAGCCTCTTGTGAAGGGGTTTCCCAGGTCTGAGGGCTCTTGTAGGTGTCTCAGAGAGGTACCTCACTGAACCACCTGCCCACACAGCTGATGCTCTTCAGTTTTGTCCACGTTTAGCCAATCCATTATTTACGTGCTACAGCCGAGCTTTACAAAAACTGCAAGCCCTGGCAACAAATACAACCCAAGAAATGGAAGCGACAATCTGAGTAGATACTCCCCAGGAATTAGATTTTGTAAACAAACATTTCAGCTAATTGCATTCTTGTTCTCAGTGCAGTGAAGGCCCCATTTAGCCAGAGCATTTGTCTGCGGAGTTTAGTTTCTTCCATTTAATGAATGCTGATCCTGTCTTAGCCTCGGCTGGTATATCATCAGGATCAACATGAAATGCTAATGGAGAAAGATGCTTAATATCATTTCAAGTGTTTAAGTTACAACCACAGCTATTAAAGCAAATCCATTTTACCTGTTCTTCCTCAGGCTCCCCAGTGAGACAGATTTAAAAGTTTCCGTGGGGAGAAGTGATTCATAAATGGCTGCACAGATCAGAGAATAAAGCCTTTCACTGTTAATTACAGCCAGCGCTTTCCAAACTGAAGCCGGTCATTTCACCGTCACAACACATAATTAGCAAGGCTCATTTTCTATCGTCGCCTTCACAAATCAGTTCACTTTCTAGAAAGCAAGGTGGGTGCCTCAAGCAGCAGGCACAGGCAGGCCAGTGAGCAAAACAAGGCTTTGTGCTTGCTTTGCCTGGAGCCCACGGCAGAAAAATCCAACAGAGCCCCCAGTTCTTATTTTCAAGCCACTAAGTTAGAGCCCTGAATGTGAAATAGCCATGACAGTGAGGAAGAGGAGGTGGAGGATGGAGCACCTTTGGCTAGGCGGCTTCTTTGCTTTCTGACATTTGTACCCACAGTGCAAGTACACTGGGTTCATCCAGCCCAAGAGCCACCTGGGACGTCTTTGCATGGGGATTTCACAGAAATAGCAGAGAAGGATATGCTAGCGATGTTGCTCTTCCCTGGCTCAGAGAGAGGGCTCTCAGCCATGATCTGCATTTTAAAGCAAGACTGTTTCTTTCTTCCCATGGCTCAGACTGCCCCTCACCTTTCTGAGGAACAACTCTGCCCCAAAGGCTTCCGGCAGATGCACTGCCAAGATCCCCGTTCTTAACAAGGCACCCAAAATACCGGACGGGGCCCTGAGCACTTGCCAGACAGAACACACTTTCCTTGCTGCGCTGGCAGCCATCGTTCGAAAGGCTGAAGTTATCCTCACACAGATTTTAAAAGGCCACTGTTTATGCATGTAAATTCTGAAGGGCATTAGCGGCATAGCTGACACACACTGACAGCCAGCGCAGCTCCGGGAAGGGAATAAGCAGCAGTGACTGCCTGAATAATTGATGTGCTTTTACTCTGCCCCATGGCCCAGTTATTACATTGCTCACTCTCTTCAACTGCCTGTGGTTTCTAAATTAATTAGAAATCTTAATGTCATGGCCAGCCATTTAAAAAAGAGAAAAAGGCACCAAGTACAAAAGCAAAGAGTGCTACAGATGCCCTTGAGCCTTGGGAACTCTTACTTTGGCCTGGGTGTGCAGAGAATGAAAATAAAATCTCAATTTCTAAAAGTTCAGGCTGACGCTAACAGCTGAGACAAGCTGATGGCAGACCCTCACATGGTGCGAAATCCATCCTTGCCAGCAAAAAGCCCCCAATTCCTATTCCATGAGGATGGATACCCACATAGATGTCACCTCTCCCAGACTATGGGGCAACACCTTTTCCAAAGTATAGCACGCACAGAGAAGCTGGTATCTATTCAATATAATGAAAACAGCATAAGCATCTGACAAGTATCTGCCTGGCCACTGCAACACACTGCACCAGATGGAAGGACACTGCTGAATCAGGTCTGGAAGAATCACAGAGCTCACAGCTGCCCTGCTCATACAGATGACAGAGCTAAATGGCTCTGTAGGATCCCTTTTGCAGGCTGAAACAAACTGTGTGTGGCCACCTGACCACAGAGAACAGGAGCGGTTGATAAAAATAACACCTTGATCAAACATAACAATGTAAGCGGCCATTACTTTGTAACATACATAGCCTTATCTACTTATGATATTGCTTATGCTTAGATGTTAAAACAACGTCTATAGCTCTTAAAAAACCCTCTGGGAATAATTCCTGTGTTCGAGCCACACTGCATTAAAGTACAGAGAGTTTCATTCCAAGTCCTCGGGAAGCACTTAGCCATGATGAATCTGGGAACATATTTAGTTTCTTACTTGCTTGAGAAATACAGACTTCTCAGAAATCTCCTTAAAATTGTACCAAAAGCACAAATAAACACTGAGGATTGGATTTGCTGAGATTTAAAATTGCTCAAATAACTTAGAGTCTAATCTTACACTTTTTTTGTGGAAAAAAAAAACAAGCAATCAAAATAGCAGTGAACTGCATAGCGCTGCACAGTCCTTCTCTTTGCCAACACACAGCATTTTACTGTGATCTGCAGGATACCTAGGCAGAAAAATGTAAAAAGTTCTTATTACTTTCTTTTAGAAATTCATGATTTTAAAGAAATTGGATTTTTGAATTTCTTTTTGACATGGATAAAATAACCTTATAGTCAGAGCAATGAATTGTTTGAGCCCCCATTACATTTATCCTATAGTTTTCACACACATTAAATGCCCACACATAACAGTCCCAGGGCAGAGAAGCAAGCTAGCGATGGTAACACAACACATTACAGAGCTTTACATGACACTGTAAGTCCCAGTGGAAGTATCCAACAAAAACAGTCCAATTTATCACCACGTGGAAGGGAATTCAAAACACTATGATGACAATACAACAGGGGAGCATGGTTTATAAAATCTTAGTGTATTTTAATCAAAGGTTTATTTAATCCTAGAGCTTCTCCTTCAGTCTCCTGTTTTTTTCTCTCCTGTTATAATTTTGTATTACACTGATGCACAGAGTCCACCACAGAAGACAGGCAAGAATGAGAGCAAGATGAAATGGGTATTAGTTGACAACATTTACCCTCAACCCTTTTAAGAAAAGGGTACATATGGCACTTAGTGATTTGGTTTACTGGGCATGGTGGTGATGGGCTGATGGTTGGAATAGATGATCTTAGTGATCTTTTCCAACCTTAATGATTCTATGTTTGTACGTAGGCCCTTTTATTGTGTTCCTACACACTTCCTGAGAACTGACAGAACTTCCATTTGTTGGAAGGGAAGATAGGCTTCCAAAGCCTGATACACAACGAAGGTGGCATCTGTCAACTTCTGTGATTTGTGTTTTCCCTCTTCGTTTACTGCTGCCTCTAAAATGAGAATGCTAATTACTGGCAGCACAGTATTGCAGACAAAATGAACACAAGATGTCACTCACATGCATTTTTCAACCCAAAACGATGTTGTGTTTTCTGAGAACATGGTAGCAGTTCATACATAAACTTTCCTGATCCCCCAACATTCCTTGCTTGCACTCTCTGTGTCACTTCACCTTTGTGTAATTGCATCTCCACATGCTAGCTTTTTAATACTCAGAATTTTAGACCTTCATGCTACACACTTCCTTTGTTCTCCATGCTGTGGCATCTACGTGTACACATCTCACACTGAAATTACTACAGCTGTACAGCTGGAAGGATGTACCAGCTGTAACATGACTGCAATTCTTCAGCACGGCCATGCCCTCCTTGTTCAACTTGTATGTCATTTGTCTCCGGAAAGGAGCAAAGTGCAAAAGTATGCAAGGTCCTGCAGACGTGCTTGTTTCTCAGCCTTGGAAAAAAGGTGAAACAAAATACATGAGATGGTAGCAATACAAAGCAGCATCGCTTTCCTCGCTGCTTTCCAGAGACTCGTCTTTCAAGATGCAGCCCCTGGTAAAGTGGCTCATGAAAGTTTGATGAATAGCATTTTGTTTAACACCAGCAACAGAGCAACAGCCCCGTTGAGCTTCAGTGCCCAAGCAAAATGTCATGACCCAAGAGGATCAGGGCCTTTGGCTGCAGGAGGTGGGTTCACAGGTGGCAGCAGGTCTACAACCTCCAATACAGGATACATCACCCCACAGGTGACTTGGTCACCAGAACATCACACTGCTGCAGTGATGAATGCTGTGCCTCCTGCCATGCTTGCCTGCTGTGCTATAAGGCTGTCTGAGGCATGCTTGCAAATACAGAGAGTTCCTAAGCATTTTCCATTAGCACACCTAAACCTTCATTCTCTTCCCCTCTTATAATTGCTTAACATGTACACACACTGAAAAATTTCAGTGTACCATTCTGTATCATTTTACTTCAGTATTTTATATGTTTTCCTGCTTTTGTTTCCCTGCTCCCTTCCTATAAAAGAATATTCTCAAGAAACTGTGAATATGTAACTGAAAATATATACAGTCCACATACAGAGACAGTACCACAGACTCACATGACATGATTGAGTGGTTTAATATTATAGCATGGCTAACAAATAGTACTAGAGCATAAAACGCAGTAATTACCTTTTCTTGTTCTTCAGGTGCTGAAAATCCATACGCTATTTTTGCAGAGTACTGAATTCAGCATTTCTGGAAACAAAGAGAAAAAATAATTAAAAAAACATTTATACTTGCCCCTGAGGGCTTATTAGGCACTCGTGAACTTTCTGCTATACAGAAATTTATAAACTTCCTCTGCAATAGAGGATGAAGCAATGAAACAAATGTTTTTGGACAACAGACTTGCTTTTTAAAAGCCTGTGTACATCTTTTTAATCTCTATGCAGCATATCTGGGAATATGAAAACAATAGCATGCAACTATTAAAGGCTACCCTTGCCAACCGATTAAAAGAAAAAGAGAGATATACAGGTAGCAAGCAAATACACACGCACATACATGAGTATTTCTTTGCTATAACAGACTCCAATGTGATCTTGATAAACTACTGCTATGCTTGAGGATTTATCATATATTTTAGATAGTTTAGATAGCTGTTGCACTTGAAATATCTGGTTTGAAAAGAACATAAATCATAACTGTAAGGATCACTGTTCTTCAGCAGTTACATGATAAACTTCATCCCCTTATGTTTTCAGTATTTTCTTCTAAATGTAGTGCTTCACACTAAATGTAACATTAATTGATAAAAGCATGAAATGCATGGATCCAGGTCAGCCTCCTGTAAGCACTGGGTTTAGTGCAACTATTTACACATTAAACACTGCTCCTTCAAAGCTGGGGTTGCCACATATGAAACTTCGGTTGTTATCAGTTTTGCCGGAGTCAAGCTGGATGGCATAGGACCCTGGGACATCACGCAGTTCTATTTAAGCAATCAGAACATAAAAAATACATGGAAGTGAAACAGCAATGACTTCTCCTGTCCTGTTTGTTTCCAAGAAGAGCTATATAATTTGGAAGTATATTAAAATGGCAGGAAGGCCAACAATTGCAGAGCCCATATAAAAATCGATCCAGCGTTGAGTCCAGTTGTTCCCAAGGACTCATGAATAGCAGCTGGTCCCGAGACTTTCCTTACTGGGACAGCTCTCCTCCCCTGCTACTTCCCTTGCTGTGGTCCCTACAGCACAGCCAGGCCACCTCATAGCCTAAGAACTTTGCAGACCAAAAAAGCAGCCCAAGGGCTTTGTTTTAACACAGTTGACCCAGAATGGTCCTGCTTTAATCTTCAATGCCCCAAAGAGAATTTCTTTTCACCCCAGTACTACACATTCTTTGAGAGATAGTCCTGTGGGAGTAGGAAAGCAAAGGAGCTCATACTGCTGAGGCACTGGTCCCCAGTGCATAATTAATCTTATTTACGTACTAAAGGAGCAATCACTTGCATTCAGTAACCTTGGAATTCAGACAAGTAAATTAAAACTTAAAACAAGGCCTAAGAGTCCAGCACGCATGCCACTTTGAGTGATTTCTCTATAATAGGTGCGAATGGATGCTCTAGAAGAAAGAAAGAGACCTTTTCCAGGTCCATCTGTCAGCAAAACTGCCTCTGTAAGCAATAAACAGGTTTTGTGCCATCTAAGAAATTTACAGACAAACTCAGGGTAGGACTGGCTATTATTTATCACTGTACAAATGAAAAACTCCCCAGATGTTAGCTGTTTGCAGCCTTGGATTTTGATCAAATATATACAGTTACAGTAAAAAAAAAAAAAAAAAACAAGTTTCACAAGTGTAGAGCAGACCAGGCAACACCTCGTGAGGCATTCATATGCTTTACTTCTAGGAAAAGTGCCATTTGTTTGGACTAGTCTCCTTATATTTTATAGCAAGAACTCCACCTGACTCCAAGAAGCTTTTGAAAAATAACCAAATTGATGGCAGCAGTATGGAGCAGAAATGGTGGTTTCCCTAGGCTGACAAAGTTAATGTTTGTTACCCATTACCTTGCAACGGCTTTTTAAATGAAATTAAGATGAGATCTTAGTTTCATTTATGAGACCCTGGATTTAACTTCTGCTTGGAGCATAAAGGGCTAGAGATAGCACAACTTATAGTGGTTTATGGCTCTACTGTGCCATTTTAAGGATGCAGTACATGCTCTCCTCCCAGCTCACCATTATTTTATCATAATGTGAGCATACTGGCTGGTAAATCTTTCTTGGTTTCCCTCCCCAAATGCCAAATGTATAACCTTGAGTTGGCCTCTGCCATATGCTATTTTTATGCAAATTTCAAATGTAATTTGGGGAATTCTTGCTCTTATTTTAATCACAGAAGGGAACAATATATGGATTCCAGCACAGCAAAGATTTTGCAAAATACCTGCTAGAGAGACAGCACTGACTAGCAGTAGGTGCACAGCAGGAACTATAGGGATTTAGAGTTAGCTGATGCCCTAAAACATAGAATAAACGTATTAAGGGAGACGTTGCTTTATATGTGACTCCTGTTAAAGCTCACAGTCTCACAGCACCTGCCCCTACACAACAGGAGATCGCTTTAGTTTTCTTCCACTGCTCTCCACACCACTTTGCTAACCCAATCCACTCTGAAACCACCAGCACTGAGTGACGCATCTGCCTGCACAGGCCATGGGCGTGCTGCTCTGCCTCACTAGATGCCAAAAGAAGGGCAATTAATCTGCAAGCCAGCGCGCTGCTCAACCTCCGTGCCAAAAAAGAAGCTGCTATTAGGGAGAGCAACGATAAACACTGTCTGTTCAGCTACAGCAACGGCTGGGAAGAGAATCCATTGAGATGGGATGGCTCACCCTTGAGCTGCCGTATTGCTGCAAAGCCAAATGCCCAGGCAGTCATTAACTGTAATGGCACAGGGACCTGCAGAAAGCCACATCAAGGTTTAGACATCTGACAGGAGGCTGGGGAAGTAGTACCAAGCACCCCATTTCTGCCTCATTTCAAGTGCAAGAGCAAGCAGCCAGCATGGTGCTTTGGGAGATGGAAATCCCATGCGGAGCAGCACTGCATCAGTCCCAGGCACCAACATCTTGCATCAGCCCTCTGAAACGAAATCAGCAACTTTCACCTATAGTGGCTTAATTAACATGCAACCTACAGATCCTTCTAAATCCTGCACACTGCCATCCTCCATTAACAGGCTTTTTTGATGAAAGTGATTAAAGCTAACAATTATAATTTGTGTTAGAGAAGCCCCTAGAGGCAGTGGGTAGGCTCAGACTCCAGTGTTCGCAGAACACAGTGCAAAGAAATCTCCCTCCCAAAGAGCTCATCCTCCGAGAAGAAAGGCAATCAAGGAACAGCAGAAAGAAAAAGCAGTTGTTCAAGGTCAAACGGCCACTGGAGGAGCTGGAACAAAACCATCCTCTCAACTGTTCAGCCACAGTCCTGTTCATGCTGACTCTCCAGTACTAAGTCAACCAACTAATACACTATTCATCAAGCATCAAGAGCAGACCAAGCAATTCATAACATTCTGTGTTGGAAAAGCTAACCATGACAGCAAAAAAAAAAAAATCTACTTGAAGTGGATTTTACAAATGTAAGATGGTCAAAAGAGCTCCTTGCTTTGCTAAAATGCTAAGTCTATATAAAAGAACACCTTCTGTCTCCCAGGCTCTTTTCCCCCTGCAATATCCTCTGGGCCTAAGCAGAGATCAGCTGCAAAAAAACAGCCTGTACTGACTGCCCCATGCGTTTTTCTTGGTATATGCTGCATCTGAAGACATGCTTTTTAGAATAAGAAAGAGGTGTATCCAGCCCTTGGATGACAATGCACCTACACACTGAATCATGAAAAGAGGAATTGTCTATACATCCCTAGAACATGACAATCCTACAGTGCAACCAGATAAAAATTCACCGTGTGACAGAGGTGGACTACTTTGTGACAAACCAAAGCTGTCACCTATTAATATGAGTATGGGTACCATCTGACAGGGGACATCTCTGGTTTTCAACACACAGTTTTGACAGGCACACTTCAGAGATGGTCAAAATATAGCCCCACTGGATGCTACAGGCTTAGATCATCCTGACCTATCAGATTAAGTGAGATGGAGCATCAGCTTTTGCCCATATCCCAGCATGCACTCCCTTCCACCTTCCAAATAAATGCTTCCCATACTTTTTGTGCACATTACTGACAAATCGATCCTTCTTTATTCTTCCATCAATGCTTTCAACATATGATTGCTGAAGCAACCTTCCCCATCTTCCAATTTTTTAAGGAATGGTCAATCTCGATATGCATAATTATAATTGCAAATGGATCATTTTATCTTGTACTCCTCTGTTTTAATGGGATTATGTGCAGTCAAATCTCTAAGGTAATATTTAAAGTCAAAACCTACTATGTCATTCATATGTGTTTTAGATACTTAAAAATATTAATATGCAACCAGTGATATTATCAAAGGTTAAGATTTCTAACTACCCAGGCCAGTTATGACACCATAAATCTGAAATAGTTTTCACTGATCACTAGAAAAATCTTTCAAAGACAGTAAAACTGGAATTCATCAAAACTTCTTGCCATACAATTACTCTGAAAGAGAGTGCTCTCATGATGCTCTGTACTGTGAAAGTACAAAGTACTAGTGTGTAAAGTGAGAGAAGCTTTTAGTCTTTGCAAACAACTTTAGTACATAAAATATTAAAAGCGATGCTAAACTAATCTTTGGCAAGAATTACAAGCAATTCAGTACAACCCGAATTCCTTTGGTTTATCATTTAAAAAACATTAGAGTCTACCATTATAGTTGTGTATCACAGTGCTGTACATTACATTAACCTCTATAATTTTCTAGCATGGTATATTGCAGTAACACAAATTAGACTATCTGGCAAAAAGGCTTAAAAAGATGCAATATTTAAAGTGAGCAGACAGGAAAGCTCTTTGCTCCTTCCTGCCAAAGACAGCAAGAGAGAGTCCAGTCCTCCTTTCCTCAAAGCAAATGGTAAAATCCCATTAATTTCCACTGGAACTGACAGATCCAAGGCATCTGGGAAAGGATTCAGCCTAAATACATCACAGACATAACAGATGAATGATTTGGGGTAGGGGGGTCACCTGCTCTCATTTTAACACTTCTGTGTAACACGAACAGAGTAGGTCATTTCTACATGCTTGAAAATGCTTTGTGGGCTTTCAGCAGGATTTTCCCTTCAGCAATTTTTGCTTCCTATCCCCATTTTCTTATTGTTCATATGCCTAATAGCTTTCAAATCTGAGTGCAGAAGAAGGTAAAGCCCTACCCTTAATACCGTTACAGAGCCCATATAGATGAAATTTTGTCCTCCTATAACTAACAGGAAAATATTTATATTTCATATACTCTGGAACAATCACATCACTTCCACTAAAAAAACAAACTGCAGCTAAATTATGCATTATCTGTAAGTCTTCATAGCAAGACAACTATTTCAGGTAAGATAAACAATCACAATAAAACACTCATCATGTTCATAAATTACTCTAACTTCCAAGATTAAATTTGTTCGCTCACAAATACATCTAGCAACTGAAAGATGAATTTGGTTTTGTAACAGTTTCTTGAAGATTTTTTTTTTTTTTCTGCGGGACAAGAAAGAGACAAAAAAGAAAGATTAAAAAAAAGAAGAGAAATGAGACATTGCCTACTTTTGGAACAACAGCTCTCACCCATGGCATTCTGGATTTGTGCTTCTGGTCTGCATTGTGCAAAACACATACTTCAGCTTCATGTTCCCCCCCCTACGAGGCCACTGGGACATTGCTCTCCTTCCAATATAACTACCTGGCCGCCTTCCCTCATTTTCCACTTCTAACCTATCAAACAGAACCTGAGAAAACTCCATCCAAAGCCATATGCTTCTGTAAAATATATTGAGCTTGTGGATAAAAGGGTCAGCTTCATTTTGTCTCAACTGGCTCCAACTCCCAGTTGTGGGGGCTGTAGGGACGGACGGCTGCTGGGTTA
Organism: Tragopan temminckii; assembly: GCA_028571105.1. Taxonomy (NCBI): domain Eukaryota; kingdom Metazoa; phylum Chordata; class Aves; order Galliformes; family Phasianidae; genus Tragopan; species Tragopan temminckii. Next base: position 17,777,161 of record JAOWBP010002392.1, on the reverse strand, counting down.
AGCGAGATTTTTGTGTGTGTCTTTGGAGCAGAAAGCAGCCATTCTTTCATGCTGGCTTCCCAGGGATTTTTCCAAGCAATATACTGGTCTCAAGTGGTTTTAGAAGCAAGCAACCAGGCCCTGGTACTAGAAGATCCAGTAGGTTCTCTGCAACAGTAATTCATTTAATCTGAGAAAAGGAGGGAGCCTGGGGTCCTGTCAATTCTAATCCTGGGTATACGTGCCACAGCTGGATTTCTTCAAGTCTGGGCTATTACACTGGCACACCACTGACCAAAGTCTTCTGTTTCATGTAAATTCCAAGCAAAAACCTTAGGAGATAAACCCGATTAATCCTAATTAAAATGAGAATCAAGGAAATGACACAGTCTATTGAATCTACTTGATGAATCAAAAGCCTCCTTCATTTCTATGTTAATTGTCTTTTTACAAATGTGCAATACTTTCATGTGCACAGAATAATGTTTTCATATTTTTCTTCACTTGGAGCATCACTGGCCAGATGTTAGAAAGCACTCAGAGAGCCCTTCTGCATATCAGGCAACACAGAAGTACCTAAATGGATGCTGAGTGGTTCTCAGACTTCTCTTGGAACAGCCCAGACCCTGCACCCAGGGCAGAACAGAACCATCATACTCCCAGCCCCAGAGACAAAGCAGAGATCTGCTAGAAAGAAGGCAAGCAGTAACCAGCAGTTCATTGAGGTCAGTCTGTCAATGCAAAATGGGACTGTGAGCCTGGAAAGAAGATGCGCACCCAACCTATACCCAGAGCATCTCATGTGCAAGGTGTCCCATCATCACCTGGGAAGAAATATGGAATGAATTCAATTGAACCAAGATAATCCAACTACAGCCCTCCTTTCTCTTTGCACAAGACTTGCAATGCTAAGGTGAAATATCATTGCTTGATTTTTTATAAAAACGCTACTTTCACATAACACACGCATTTGGAAAAACAATCAACATGCAAAGACATTCTTGAAATGAAGAAATACAGAACAAACCCCTTCAGAGACAGCTCACCTTAGGATATGAATGATTTACAGAGGAATGGATGCTACATAATGCTAACATCAGCAAATGAAGGGGTGGGATGCATTTGTCACATCCAATTTGTATTCAGTTGAAACTGAACACTGTCTTAGCTGGGGGGGGGGGGGGGGGGGGGGCAAAAATA
>JAOWBP010002392.1:17683051-17775882 GCA_028571105.1 Tragopan temminckii | reverse complement strand
CCCAAGACAGATTTTCTCCAAACTCTCTTTGAAGTCAGAGCAAAGGATGACTGAAGTCGAGGTGCACCAAGGTTGAAACTTACACACACACTGCCATCCCTAAGAGCTCCAGGAGCAGGCATCCAGTAGCTCAGCTCAGAACACTGGTGCTCCACAGCGTTACATCAAGTAGAAAACACTCTCCTATAAAACCATCTCATACTGGATGTCCACTGGAAGACAAAAGGCCACGCTCCAGTGCCACCCAGGAGTTGCAGCACAGAGAATCAACAAGGAGAGGTTAAGTCCCACATTACGTGCAGCTCCATTCATGTGTTTGAGATAAACCATGGTTTATTTTTATTGCAGGAGAAGGCCAAGAAGGCTTCACATCAAACATCTCAACAGCTCTCGCCTGTACTCACACATGCAGTTATTTGTGGAAGCTGAGCCAAAATCCTACGTGAACATAACAGTTCACACGCTGTTTTTGAAGGGGTTTGGTTTTGGGTTCTTTTGGTCATTGGGAGCTTTGTTGAAGGAGACTGGCAAAATGCTCAGAAAAACCATCCATAGGAAGAAAGAATAGATACGTGATAGCCCCAAACTGTTCAGCTCTGCATACTGTCTTGAACAATGTGACTGTGTGCAGACCTGGGCTCCAGAAGAGTCATGTAAAGTATTAAGGCATACTTACAGATAGGCAGCTTCCTTACTGCCTGAGACAACAGAGGAGAACGGTGCATCTGAGAGACAAAAGGTCCATTCTCTTGCAGACTGCTGCCAAGAGGAAACATCCTTTCAGGACTTTTTTTTTTCCTCTCTTCTAGCACGAGATTGCGAATTGCGCCCAAGGCTACTCTATCCACATGTAACTATTCTACAGACCCTGGATGGATGCTGCAATGCATATGGGGCAGATGTTGACTAAGTTCCCAGTACTAGGGAAAAACTTTCAGCTGTGGTCCAAGATCTGGTGCAAACTCAGCTGTTTCACTGCACTTCAAGCTGGGTTCATTTAACACTTCTTTTTTTTCTCTTTTCCCCTGAATCTTAGTTTAAGCATTTAAAATTAACCCAAAAGACGAAGAGTGAGAGCAAAATCATTTAAACAGGCTCAAATCTGGTCAACGTGCCCAAATTCATCCTTTCACACTGCACTACAAATCTCAGAAAGACAATTAATGCATTCAAAGCAACCACCACATGGGGCCAATTTCCAACAGGAAGAAACTATGTCTACTAAAGCCCATTTAAAATAAAAATTTCTGGTTATGATCATACATTTCTGATGATGACCAATTGTTCATTATGCATGCTGAATTGATATGGAACAGTCAAGTTTTGTGAAAAATATTCTAGCTATTATTGCAAACTTCCACACTGCCTGAAAAAACTAAGAACCCAAAATCCAATTTATTTTTTTTTTAAACTTGTTTCAGTGGGGATAAGGCACCAACTTTAATGCTTTTGTAGGGTTTTTTTGTGCGTGAGTGAGCGCTTAACATCTTCCTGGCTCCCAGCAGCTCTTGGTGTCAGGCCCCCAACTTACTTGTCATTTCTTTTTTTTTTTTTTTTTTTTTTTTAAATTTTCTCTCTCTTACTCAAGAAATTATGGGATCCTGCTTAAAACGTGTTGCTTCAGAGACATTAGACAACATTTTACCTATTATTTGTATGAAGCTAAAGCACACCGGCATACCTAGCAATGTCAGAAATTAAATTCTACAGCATATGGGCATCAGCTATTGTATTTACTGTGGTCTTCTTAATACCAAACTGCAGTGGCCAAAGACAGTACTGGTAGTCTTTGCTCTGTTTTTCTATCCACAATCTCCATCAAATCCACCACTGTGTACCTCTTAAATCCTTCAGTGCCCATCCAATGAAGGTATTAACGCCATATTGCTGCTTCCAGGCTTTGCAACTCATCCTGAACATTCAGGAAGAAATATAACTGGACAATCATACGTAAGGCAACAAATTAGCATATATTTTTTTAACACGATGCTGTAATGCTGTTAGAAATGCAGATAAACTATGCCCATAGGATGCCTGGTAAACAGGAAAAGCTTACAGAAGAGCTGATCTAATAGACAGTACATCAGGATTTATTATAAATGGACTAATCTAATAGGTTTGAGAGTTCAGTTCAAGGGCTATTTTTAGGCAATCTAGCTTTAAATCGCTCTAGTTTTCAAAAACACTGTCAGATGTGGTTGCATTTACTTTGAATTTATAGACTTTAACGTATAAAATCTGACAAATATTTTTTTAATCCACATATTATTTCACACAAGGGGGGAAAAAAGCATTCAATCCGCTTTCAGGGCATACCAGCTGCATATTATTACTGAACGTATGGAGTGAACTTCTAACCTCCTAAACAATCTCTGTCCCCTGGCACGATTCACAACCATCAGAGCCAGTGGTGCAGATCTTATGCACTGTCTTCCAACCTGAATCCTTCAAACTCTATTAAAGAGAAATCCAGTAGGAATTCCTCACTATCCCATTGTTAGAGAAATCATTTTTGATTTCAATAACAGGTGCTGTCAGATTTTCATTCAGACCATGCTAGAGTAGACACATGAGCACTATGCTTACAGATGCAAAAGATTTACTGGTGGCTAAACTTTCCGGGTTTGTTTCTTTCCTTTTAATTAAACTATGTGTACATTTTATCCAAGCAAGCTGAAACCTTTAGTTTCTATGCAAAATAAACATGTACGTAGCGATTAAGAGGGAAAAACAGTTTTTCCCATCCATTTAGCAATGGATGTAGCTTCATCTAATGTGTATTTCCTGCCTTTTACCTACACTCCTGCATCTTGAATCAAACAACTTTCATGTACTCTGCAGAGGCAGTGCCAGATGGAGCTGGTCCTCCTCCAGCAGTTCTCCACCTCTGCACTTGTGTTGAGTGGAAAAAAGAGCAGAAGTCACAAAGCGACTGTTTATGTCCCAGTATTTTCTGACCTACCCAATCAACGTGATGAGTGCTTCCAGGTGCCAAAGGCACTCAGCTTATAAGGCTAACTGAGATGTTTCTGTAGTGCAAGATACAAACATAACTTTAATACGAGAAAACTATCATCTTCAAGTAGTTTCTGTTCATCTGTGTGTGTAATAACTCCAATCTAGATGTTAGTCAGCGAGATGGCCAAATGCATTCAGATAAATGCCTTGGACTCTTTTAAACATATCAATCTGCCTGTGAAATGGCTGGATAGTTACTTTCCAATTTGTGAGACAGTTCAAAGGCTGTAAATAAAAAAGAAATTGGACAGCTTTCAAAAGTTCAGATTAGAGTTTTCAATTCTCAATGATTCGGTGCTTCCAAGCTACACTGCTGTGATCTGCATATGAATATTTAAAACCTGATTGTGCAGTGCTCTTATCTTGAAGAAGAAAGCAGAGTACAACCAAACCTGAGCAGAGAACGTGCCATAGCTACAAGATGGTGAGTCTCCAGCCCCACAACACACGTGAGCGCAGAGATGAGTGAGCAGCTTCTGGCCCTGTTGCCTCCCATTTGATCTGTCAGATTACAGCGACAAAGACTGCCTTGTACATTTGCTCTGCATCTCATCTTACACCATTACATTGTCCTTCAATCCTAGCTGCACCAAGGCTCAGGATTTGAGGTCTCTCTCAGTTCTGCATATCACTGTTAGGCTTACAAGTCAGCCCCAAAGCCCAGCATTTTAAATGCAAACATGGTCCGCAGGTGCACTGGTCAACTGAAATGAAAAAGAGGAAATAGAAGGAGCCCCAAAATGTAAAAGGTGGAATTGGGGGGATTGTTATACCCATCCTTTCCTAGCCCCTTTCAGGACTGACTTCTTTAACATGTATGTCATGCTGAATTTCCAGACGTGAACTGGATATCTAGAAGCTAGATCTACTAGTTATATAGAAGATGTTAAACCCATACTGTACTTTGAGCGTCCTTTGGAGCAGCAAGGACAATAAGCCTGACAGCAAAAGATCACCTTTTGTCTTCCACAACTGTCTATTTTATCCTCTTGCCATACAACCCACTGGTTATTTCAAACCTCATTCAGAAAACCAAATCCTTCTCCAAAGCTGCCAAGCAATTTTTTCCCCCCCTCTACAGGACATTTGCTCGGCAGAGACTTTGACTGCACTGGCTTCTATATTATTTATTTATTCAGTGTACTCTTGCAAGAAAAACAGCCTGAACTATGAGAAGAGCTGATAATTCAAACCAGCAGAAATAGGGAAACGCTGAGAAAGGCTGCCTTGTCTTGTCCTGCAAAGATGCTCTCTTACACCTTGGTGTGGATACCATGTTAAGATCTCTCCTGTAAATGAGTGCTCCTGAAGAGAGGGCTGCTACGGACTCATTCTCTCAGCCAGGTCTCATCTTGCATCCTGTCATTCGCATTCAGCTAATGCTCTCATCCAACTTGCCAGCGGTTGCCTGTGGCATAATGGATGGAAGGAAGAGAGGGAACAAGCCTGTGCTAAACAGAAAAAGTCTGTCATGAAAGCAAATTCTAAGAAGCTGACAAAACTCCATTGTGAGAATATCAATATTCAGCTACATTAAGAAATAAAGCAGTTTCCCTGACAAAACATAAAACACTGTTTAGCTTCCTTCCAAAACTCTTTAGTACTTGTGTAGAAATGTCAATATTTTGTAAAGCTGTATTAGCTTTACAGCAATAGCTGTATTCATGTTGGCTCAGGGATCTGCCTAAACAATACTTAACTGGGGAACTAGCGTCTAAATTTGCTTTATAGCTATCTGATGTTCTGCAGAGGGCTTTAACAACAAGAGAGACATTAATATTGTGAAAAACACATTTGCTTTAGCAAAACAGATTTATAACAAACAAACTGTATAATCTACAGGTAATTTTAAGTTGAAGCAAAGTGGGTAATGGTTTCAATTAAGAATTTGATACTTGTGGACACAGGCAACTTGGTACACTATGAAATCCACACTGATACCCTAGTAAGCCTGCTACACAAGCACTGCTCACCTGCATTCTGGGGGAAGAGAGGAGCTGGGGGTGTGAGTAGTGATGCTGAACATACATTCATGTGTCCCATTATCAAAGGGAGATGCAAAATTTCCAGCCTGAAGGTTTCAGCACTGGAGTCACTGCCTGGGCTTGCTGTCTCTGTTGGAAAGTCACAGCACAAGGCTGAGAAGAGCAAGGAACAGCAACCAGAACCAGAGATAGAGGTTTAGCCCAACTTGTTTGACTTGGCACTGTCAAGGGCTACCAGCACTCAAGTAGTCAGATCTGGCCAAGGTTCAATCTGAAACTCTAACTCATAACAAGATGACAACACATTAGAATTAAGTGGAAAAGCCTTCAAAGTGGATTCCGAGCTTTACATCTGTCAGCTCTCAAAGCATTCCTGTTAATGGCTAGTTCAGACCAGCACACTGAAATGTAAGTTTAACATTCTTGCAAAGAGGAGAAATACATCCATTGACCTTCTGGCACCTTGAACCAGTCCCAAAGAAAAGAAAGACATAAAAAAAATCTGCAAGTGAATGGTGGTGCTGAAATGCAGTTTATTTTAGGATGAAGCCACATGACTGTCTCCTTGGATTTGGCCTCTGGTTTTGCACACAGGCAAGAGCTAAAGTTTAGGCAGTCAGAGGAATTATTGATCAAAACTGGAGCTTCAAAAACACAGAGGAACATTCTGACGCTGCTGTGCCAGAATAGGGATTTTCCATAACGTCTTTCTGGCCTGGAAGCCTAAAATGCACCTGATCCACTTGGACTACCGAAAAGGAAAGATATTGTGGATCCCTCCAAGCCACAGAAGAAAGAGGAGAAATTGGAACTGATAAAAGAAAAGCAGATAAGATGAAACAAATGAAAAAAAAAAGAAAAAAAAGTGATATCCTTTAGAGACTTTTAAAACGTGTAAACTCCTTGCCATTGCGTAATATATATGCTAGTAGAATTAAGCACCCAGCGTCACTGCAGAGCAGAACTGTGATAGTTTGTGCAAAAGAATCAAGGGGAAGAAACTGAGGCGTATATATTCAACATGTGAAAATAGAGGAGAGGAGAGAAAGAAAAAGAAGTCTGATTCAGTCCAGTGCATCTTAAAAATACATCTAGCACCTAGCTCAATGTGACTTCATTTTTATCTGACCGGAAGACTCAAAAGCAAAACAGAAAACCAGGAAAAAAATAAAAGTAGTCTAGCAATTTGTGTCAGATTCTGAAATACAGCAGAGATGCTTTGTTCAGATATTACTATAAGCATAGGATAAAACTAATAGTACAGTACAGGGCCAGAGAGCTGCTGTATGCCTCTAGCACAAAGCCTCAGCATCATTTATAGCTCTCACAGGTAATATAAAATAAATGCACCAATGTACAGCATGATTATTTCCCCCCCACCCCCCTTCAGTGTCATATATATTGAAATGTTTTTGTTTAGTAAATATTTTACATCAAACCATTTAGTGCACGTGTTGGTACCTGTAATGCTATTAGCCCTGAGTCTTTTGCATTCTGTGCATGCACTGAGAAGTCCTGTCAATTTGCAGGAAAGTATATTAGCTTTTCTAGTCACTGTAGTGCTGTACAGGTACTAAAACCTCAAAATCCCTAATATTTCACATTATCCAGGCAGAACTCTCATTTTATAACAATGCTAACCCAAAATCTAGCTCACTTATGTCATCAAAAGCAACTCTTCTTCCATTATCTTAAATGTAAATGAGAAAAAGCAGGCAGCTGAAGCAGACAGAATAATTCATAACAAAGAGGAAAACTGTCAGACTAGGAATGCTAAAAACAGAGCATAAAACTGAACTTCTTTGGAAATGAATGAAATAACTGAATTCATGGCAGTCAGGCATACATGAGGTGCTCTTTGGAGGTGCCTCACTGCACTGATGGTAACAGGAGCATATGGTTCCTTCAATACCATCACTTTCACTGTATATTAAAATCTCCATACCTGAGCCTAGGCTGGAAAGCAGTGCCACACAACACAACAACAAGCAACTTATGACTCCATCACCTAAAAAGCACCGTGTCTTCTACAGTAAATCTCTGGGGCACAGAAGAAATGGCAAGTGTCTCAACTATTTTCTCAGGTTGCTTTAGTTGGCACTGGCTTAGTAAACCAAGGGTGATTACGAAATCCAGAATTGCAGTGTGGATGATGAGAACAGACTCACGGCGGGGAGAAGCAGGGCAAAACTCGTCCCAGACCAGACAATCCAATGGCTTCATTTCCTTCTCCTGCAGAGAACGTCATTCACCGTAGTCCACAACATGCTCCGGGGATGTTCTGAGATGTGCCGAGATGTGCCAAGGATTATACGAAAGCAAGGAGGACAAGGAATGCTTTTGTCCTCGTGTTATAGCATGAGCAAATTACTAGCTAATGCAATATAGGAACCCCCTTTATCGATTCAAGTTATTGCCCGAACAATTTCCTTTAAAAAGTCCAAAGCTCATACAAAATATTAGACTGAAGGGACCACTCTTCCCATTTGCACCAAGCTCAGCATGTCCACAGTACATTTCTGAGTCCAGCATACAACTCCCTAACTCTCTTGGCAGCAGTCATTTGTTCAAGGTCAGACTCTCTGGCCTACAAGATGCCTTTCCAAATTAAGCTGTTATTTTCCCTTATTAAACTTCATATTTGAGATAAAACAGTGACGCTGATTCAGTTAAACCAGCGCTGTATCCAGCTCCTGTCAAGAGCAGAGGGCGCAGAAATCTCATAGACTCTGAGATGCTTGGTCAAACAGGCTCCAGCGAAATGCAGGCTGTCACTAAGGGAGATGCAACTTTATTCCACCAACATGCATCACTTCCAGCTCCAGGGGCAGCAGTGTGAAATTACGCTTCCCAGCTGATACTTTGTCTTCTGTAATAGCAGTGTATATCCCATACTGAAGAGATTCAAGAGCATGCCTAAGAGCAGCTTGCTAAGCATGCCACAAGCTACCTGTACTTCTCAGGGAATGCTGATCCAATGTTAATTTGTCACACACGGCTTTCAGCCCTGCAGCACTGCTGCTCTTGACGGAGACAGCAATGTTTGTCCCTGCAAGGAGCTGGTATTCCCTGCTGGTCACCACCACAGAGGAAAAGGGGTGGATATAAGGAGAAAAATTAGCCAGCTTTCAGACATGAACGAGTATTCAGTGAACAACAAATCTGACCAAGCAACGTTGGTTGAAGATGTTCTGATAAAAAGGAAATCTTAAGCATGTGCAAATAAAACACATAAGGAAGGAGCTGAATCTAAAAGCATATATTAGATTTCTTTCCTCTGTTGCTCTCTGAGCAAACATTGTCCAAGAATATTTGACAATCTGTTTGCCAGCTGAAGTGTGCAGTACTTCGATAACAATATAACAGAAAAATACACGTCCATTTTTTTCAAGCTGAGGCAAGTCCAAGCTGTATTGTTTGCCTAAATGAAAAACAAAACCATGAAGAATTGACCTGGGACAGCATGAGATTGCGGTAGATGAGTGCTGGAAAGAGGGAGAAAGGGTGTAAAATGAGAATGAAGTGCAAGGACCCACTCAGCTTAACAATTCCTTCCTCCTGCAATTAATATGAAGTTGATCCTTTTGAGGTTGCTTATTTTCCTTTTTTCTAAACCTTAACGCCCAGCCTGGCTGGATGAAAGCAGTATGAGCTAGCCAGTATCACTGAACATTTTTTTTTTTTTCCTGAGACAATTTCCTTGCAGGGATCCTCCAAGTGGGAAATGCGGTGTTAGATTGCCTTCATCAGCCAAAAGAAACATGGGATCAGCAAGGCTCAGCCCTTGCAGATTATAGGATTCCTGCTGAAAGTTTAGTCTGAAGCTCAGAAATTCCCCAGTCTCCCTCTTACCCAGATTTCTCTTTCTACATGTTGAATAAAATTTCATTCATGAAGAACCTGCATTACAGCTCTCTGGGCACACTGCTGGCTCACTTCCACTACAAGAGATCTTAAATCACTATTTTTAGCTCTTTTCCTCATCCCGGGTCAGTTCCAAAACTTACCGCTGCATATCTCACCTGTCATTGCCTCCAAACCACTTCTCCATCTGCCTCTAGAGTAAAGAGTTGTGCCTTCCAATTTTATTTCTCCATTGCTTTCCAACTGCTTTTCTGTCTCAGAAGAGCCTCTATTGGCAGACGTCCTGACCTGGTCCAGTCCTCAATTCCCATCTCCTCAAATCCAAAACCAAAGGTGCTCCTAATGCCAACAAGTTTGGCTTTGATGCCAAATCTTCACGTCTGATCCCTCAAAAAAGTTCAGAAAACACAGTTTATGGTTCTGTGTCCAGGTGGAGGCTGGTAACGAGCAGTGTCCCCCAGGGTTCTGTCTTGGGACCGGCGCTCTTTAACATCTTAATCAGTGACATCGATGATGGAATTGAGTGTACCCTCAGCAAGTTTGCTGATGACACCAAGTTGAGTGGTGCAGTTGACACAATGGAAGGAAGGGATGCCATTCAGAGGGACCTCAACAGGCTTGAAAAGTGGGCCCGGGTGAATCTAATGACGTTCAACACAGCAAAGTGCCTGTGGCGGGGGGGTTGGAGATTCACGACCCTTGAGGTCCCTTCCAACCCAGGCCATTCTGTGACTCTGCGATTCTGCAAATTTATAGCCCAGTACAGGACAGTGCCTTCAGTTCTCATTTATGCATTATGATAAGGATTACCTTGGGTACTCTAAAGAAACAAGATGTTACCATTTATAGTTATCTTATTATCAGAAAGAAAAAAAACAAGACCCGAGAAGGGTAGGAGATGACTCCTCAGTGACCCCGCAGCGACTGTGTCCAGAGCACATGACAGTGATGGAGTACTGTTTTCCCCCATCATGGCAGGAGCTCACTGTCACCTGCCCACCAACTCAGCCCAGCACTGAAGTCCTGGAAACTGTGGCATCCATCATCTTCTGCTCAGCAAAGCCCTGGCTTTGCTTTGGTAGTATTTATGTCCTAATTGCTAGCCAGATCTCCTCCTTGCCTCTTTGCAGACCCCTAGGGAATGCTGAGGCTCAGATGCTCTGATAGAGCCACAGAGTTTAAAAAATTGCTTTGCTTTTCCCTAAGTGCTCCTGCTGCACAGAACAGAAATGCACAGGGCCCTTCTGCCCAGGGCTTCAGATCCACAGTGCATGCCTCAAATTCTCCTGACAAACCTTTTCATATTCCAGGTAGGAGGCTAATGGACCAAAGGAAGCACACCGGAGCACTGAGGACAAATTAAACTTCCCAGGCATTTGCTAACATTTATCAACATCTTTCCTTCAGCAAAACCCAGCACAGCAGGATACTGGAAAGGGAAAGAAAAAAACCTTCTTTCTGGCTGATATTCTATGTCCCAGTGGTAATAATTGCTGAATTACCACTTTCTCCACCTTTGGTGAGCCATAACTAGCAGGGTACAGCTAAAGTCTGATTCCAAGATGAAAACACCATTAATTCCCCCACCCCTGGAACTAAATGAACAGCGAGATGAACTATCTATGTTTGCTTGCATGTTCATATATTTCTATATACTCTGACCACAAAACAAATTACAATTAGAGCTAAATACATCTGATGAAATGGCACATAAAAAAGGATGTGGCAGAAGATTTGCACTCACAATACCTGTCTAACTGGTATCCTTCAAAAGTGTTCTTTTTTTGTTTTGTTTTCTTTTTCGTTTTTAAAAAAGACAAGCTAGACTACAAACGATACCCATAAGAACTTTTGTGATTTGAGCTTCCTCAGGGTAGGCGTGCTCTATCAGAACTGTAGACAAAGGCCAATTTTGGCCAACAATACCTGAGCTTATTGAAAAAAAGAAATGAAAAGTAAATTATAAGATACTCGATCCTCTAACAACTAAGTGTGAAGCCAAAGGCATCTTTCAAAGACCAGAATATATTTTGCAGAACCAAACTTTCCAGTATAACAGATGTGTCAGCAAAGTCTCCCACACTGTATGTCTCTGCCTGCCATACTGCCATGGGAGCACACTGAAGCCCTGTTTATACCTTCCTTCTTGCAAAGCATCCCCATTTTTGCCTTTGGAATACTCCCATCACACTGTCCTTGGTGGGCAGGGTGAGGTGAAAGGCTTCCCTTACCCTTAATTTATGCTCCCACTATTGTTTCCGTACGGAAAAAAAAACGCAGACAATGAATAAGACACTTAAGTCGAGGCTTTCATAAACAGTATCCTAATGGTAGTCTCTGAGCAAGTAGCCTGATTTTAAAAGTACTAAGAGAACAGTATCTCCCACTGACTTCAGAAAGTATTGCTCTGTGCCCAGCTTTTTCATGTATCAGGTTGTTTAGAGCTCTCGGTCTTACTTGCCCTTTGAATTTCATCTACGCATATCACAGGTTCAGTACTGGCTCTTGTGTTCAAACTGACGAACTTGCACACATGAGGCTAGAGCTAAGAAAGCCCTAAAAAAGAAACAAGGCACTCATTTCACTCAGTCAAACAGGGAAACTGTGGCTATACCTTGCAATGCTTTCATTACCCCCGAAATTCCTGTAAATTACTGGGAGGAAACCACAAATATCCACTTCAACTTTGGCACGTGCTCTCCCAAATCTGAATCTAGAGGTATCCCTCTCCCTCAGTGACAAAGGAACCCCAATGAGTAGTCCAGTCCAGCTCAAGGTGGTTGAATACGTCCTATGGTTTGCTACCACTGCACGTCATATCTTTGCATTCATAAGGCCAAAGTTCATTATGGGCAGATAAGATTAGTGCTGGTAGCTAGAGCAGTGTCTCAGTGCTGAGAAGCTCAGATCCACTTTGCGGAGCCTGAAAAGAGACTGTTTCTCTCCACTTGCTGGCAAAGAGCCTTTTGACAGCCTACATGTACCTTCTGCCTCCCACATCACTGGTAGAGCACCACATCAATTGCCTTTGGCAGCTGAAAAAAATCTCTTTTCTTATCAGCTTTTTAAGAAGTTTCACTGCTGGAAATAGCATTTCTATCCATGTATTCTGGAATGACGTTGCACAACGTACTCTACAGATCTTCAGAAAGTACAATGAAAAACGGTACATGTTGCATCAGAAGTGAAAGAGATCGATAGCTTTGAAAAGCATTTAGATTTTTTTAAAACAAAAACTGAAGTTATTAATGAGACATAGCTTAAATAAAAACTATGGTATGCTAACTCTGTTAACATGGTAGTGCAGAGCACGGCAACATACAGTCCCCAGTTCAGCATAAACCTTAAGCCTAGGCTGAAGGTTATTTAAGCCTACACTTCAGAGTCATAGCACAAGCTGAACTCCTTTCCTCCCATTCACTCCCACTCTCTCTGAAAGATGAAAACAAAAGGCAGATCAGCACCAAAAGACAGGACAGAATTAACACGGCATCCAGAATCCCTTCCAAGCAGCATCCACCTGGCAACTGAGATCTGCTGAGCCCAGGGCAGATTATAGAGAAGAGGAGCATACAAAATGCATTTTGCTAAAGACTAGAGAACAAATGAAATCATATATAAGGGATCAAATGCTTCAACAGCACAAGGCAGGCACCATTCTATCTGCTCTGCCCATCAGCCCAGTCCCAACAACGGGTGAATCAGACTTAATCTTTCTCACAAACTCCACCAAACGCTGTTTCAATTGAAAAAGGCTTAAGGTGAGATTTACTTTTTTCCTCACAAACTCCTGCCACGAGTACTGTCAAGATACTTGCATGCATTAAAAGATGACAGACACGAAATCACAGTGTGTTATATTTAAACACAACCAGGCATTTCTTAGAAAAAGACCTGCACTGTTCCAAATTTTAATTCAGCTCCCGTTTGTCTAAAACAAGTCTCCTTATCCTCTGCAGCCTCTCCGTGCTTCTCTGCTGCAGTCAGTGAGCCTGCCACAGCACTACACACCCACAGGGAAAGCGCCTTGTTGTCACTACTTCGGATATACCTATAAAAAAAAAAAAAATGGATGAAGGCCTCTCCAGCCTTGTTTGTTGCTTGCGTTTGTCCTCTCCTTGCACCAGGAGCACACACTGGTATCAAAGTGCAAGGCAGTGTTGAAGTTACAGTGTCACAGGCAGAGCCTGGGAGAAAAGGAACATGTAATAGAAATGAATTAGTCTCTTACTGAACAAGGACTCTGTTTCTGAATAAATGTCCTCAAGAGGATGGAAAATCTGCGATGAAAACTTAAGATTTATAAAACATAGCTAATTTGCTACATTGCCTCAGAACAGAATGTTGTGGGGGTTTTTTTGTTTGTTTTTTTGTTTGTTTTTTGTTTGTTTGTTTTTGTGTGTTTTTTTTTTTTTTTTTTTTTTAAGATTTCCAGGGAGGTACCACTGCTCCTTACACAGAGTACTCTAAAAGCCAATAAAACAGTATCTGCTGCTTTGACACTTCACAGAGACACCCAAATGCTCAGTGCTCTGTTGACCTGCTCTGGTGCTCCAGGTGCTGGAGGTGATGATCCAACATTCTGACTGTTTGATTAGAAGCAATCTCTGTCCAGTCATTGCTAGTTCCAGGTTTTCAATTTTCCTTTCAGCTGCCAACAAATTTTCAAACACATTATATGCCGCAGATCTTGTGGTTTGGATTTCCTCCAGCACTCCACTAACATCTGCCAAATTCCTGTTAAATCCAACACTAGTTGATGAGCACTTTCCGATGGTGTGAAACCTAATGCAAGAAACTAGTGGAAGCTTGGGAGCAATTAAATTTTAATCAGAGATAAGTTTAGTTTTCAGCATTGTGAGTTATCTCTAGTGTCTAAATACCTAATATATATAATAATCCTCTTCCCGCTTGTAATCAGCAGTGTTGAGCCACAAAAAGAGAGAAAAGTAACAGCTTAAGAAGTTCCACTCCCAAGAAAGTCACCCACTGTATTAATAACCTATACAGCCTTCCTTCCTCTCTCTGACATGCCATCTGCAGCCCAAACACTCAGCTGTGTTTTCCAGGCAGATTCAAGCATCTGCCTCCCTCCTTGCTCTTCTGTCTGAGATTGCCCCTTGTCCCCCATGCCTGGCTTTGCTGACAGAGCTGCTCATCTTGCTGCTCTCCAGTGCATATTAGGCAAAGGAAGCAAGACTAATGCTTCCGTTTGAAATAACACAGTTTCATAGAATGACACAACAGCTTGGGTTGAAAGGCACCTTAAGGCCCACTCAGCCCCGATCTCATGACATGGGTTTGTTGCCCCCCACCAGCTTAGGCTGCACAGGATCCCCATCCTGCTGGAGTTGAGCACCTCCAGGGACAGGGCATCCACAGCTTCTCTGGGCAGCAGTGCCAGGGCCTCACTGACCTCTGAATAAAGAATTTCGTCCTCCTTTCTTCCAGCATGCAGCAGGTCTCTGGGCATGAGTTTGCTTTTATCTAAGATCCTGGCTTTTTCTTCCAGCTGTGCTTGGTGCGGAAGGACATCCCAGACCTCCTCCAAATTCCTTCTTCCCATGGGCTACAAATTTATGTTTGCCTCCTCTAGATCTCTTGCCTATCCCCTGACAAACCCCCATCCTTACAGAAACACACAAGAGTGATAGCTTATAAATAATAAAATAAATCAAACTCTTCTACCTCTCAGTGAGTGACAGGTGGAAGTCACAATCCCTTTACTACACTGCCATGGCAGGCTCAAAGCTTTCCCACTGCACTTCCAACTTCAAAAATCTCCTGTTGTCAACCTAGAGACTATTTTTACGTGCGCTCCAGCAAGGCCAATGCAGCAAGTGGAGCTCAGCAACTCCCAGGCTGTTTTTAATGGAAAATGTACCCCTACATAAAATAGTTGGCGGCTGAGCACTGGGAACCATTTGGAGAGGAAGTGGAAAGATGCCTGCAAAAGCTGCTCTTTGGAATGAAATCTTTGTTTAGAAGGAGGCCCCACAATCAGAGCTGAGCTTCGGGGAAGCTCAGAACACAGCAGCATTCTCTTGCCTCAGCAGAGTACATAGGAAGTGGAAAGAGATAACAGAAACTGGATATTTTTTACTTCTTTGCAAGGGAAAATATCCTAAACACCCGCAGCATGTGCAGCTTGGGGAAGTTAGACTAACAGCTGCCTGGATTGCAGTACTAATTCATCCATTTTGCTTTCTGTTAATGAATACAGACAATGGAAAATCAGTAGATGCAGAAAACCCATGATCTTTATGGATTTACAAGCTGATTTCCTGTACCTCATCTAGTCATTTTATGCCTGTGCAAAGTGACAGCACAGTTGGTGTAAAATACTACCAAATCATCACAGAGATATTTTTACCTTCCGTTTCCACTGGTGCAGCTACAGGTGTCAAAAGTAAAGAAAATGTCTTTTAGCATGAAGAAGAGTATTCAGCAAAGCTAGAACTGAAATGATTTTTGTTATCCCCGCTGTTACCTCCTATCAGATAATGTTCAAGGACATGTAAGATACTGTCTCCAGTAAACCATGTTTCCCACATTTTTGCCACAGAGTGTGGTTTGCGACCACCAGGATCTCTTCAAGAAAGGCATGAAGAGCATCAGTCCCAGCTGCAGATCTGTGCTGGAATGGCCTATTTCTCTCACATTTTTCACCTAGTAAGAATCGTACTTCACTATACATTTTTCTTGGTATATTACAGCTTTCAGCTCAAATCCAGCTGGATTAGTGACGGACTGTACTGGGCTCAAGGGGAGATGGAATGTGGAGTGAACAAACTCTGCTGTGACTTGCACAGCCTCTCCTGGATCCTAGCTGTAAGTTTTTTGTGCTTATTTTTTTCCCAAAACACAGTGTAGGGTGAGAGAAACGTTTTCATAAGATGCGTGTGCAGCTATGAGACCATCTTTTTTTAGTTAATGGCAAATTTTAAGGTCACATTCATTATGACAAGACAGCTATTCCCATGCGCAAATGCAAAATCCCTTTGATGTTGCATATATCAGGAGTTTAAAAATGCACCACTGAGCAGAGAAAAGGGGAAATTTCATTTCCAACCAAACAGCAAGGATGGTACAGCCTAGCACAAGGCGATTACAGGATGCACATTTTAATAAACCACTGCTCTTCCAAAATACAAATTGATACTCTACTTCTCGCACTTCTCAGCAGACTTTGAGCAAGAAATCACCACAGCATCAGCCTGGGTACCTCTGTCCCAAATTCAGGTGCTGGCATTTGTGTCACTATCAGAGTAGTCTTGCTGTGCAGTGTTGGATCTGCCTGCTGAGATAGTAATGGCTGTTAGCCAAAACTCTGCTTGCCAGCCTTTATTTGTGATAAGGCATTAATGGCAACGAGTTACTACAGAGCTAAACCCTAGCATCAGCAAGCAGAGCCCAAACAACTCACTATTGGTCTCATCAATGTTATTTTTGCGCACACACACAGACACGCACACAAAAATATATATTAAACAGAAAAGCAAACCCCCCTGAAACAGACAACATCTCCACTGTAAACAACAGAGAAAATCCCATCACATTTTTCCAGGTGAAATTAGCTATATCTGTATTTGGTATCTAAAATGCAGCGAATACCATAGACCCCAAAAAACAGGCCATCGGAAAATTTGAGCAATGCAATTATTTTTTCCAGTAGTTCTTTTGAGACTCCTGCTTTGGTTTTTCAGATAAACCTGCAGTGGCTGGGAGCCTCCAACCTGCAGTGTGTCTGCTGGACATGCTGTGCAGTATCTCCGGGCTTTGGGAGATTGTGCCCCTTGTTTTTGCAGCTTTTTGCAGAACCATAGAATGGTTTGGGTTGGAAGGGACCTTTAAGATCATCCAGTTCCAACCCCCTGCTATAGGCAGTGACACCTCTCTCTTTTCACTCAATCACATTCAAGCAAAGACTTGAGCCCTCTCTCAACTCTGCGTACATCCACCTTAGGAAAGAGATTTTCTATTCAAGAAGTGGTTATATTAAAAATACCTTGTTGTTGTACCTTTTGACAGAGACTCTTTTTGCACAATGCTATATGATGTCCTTTTCCCTTTAATTTTTTCCTTTTGTCCCTTAAAAAAAAAAAAAAAAGTGAAATGCTATCAAACAAGAGCAGAGCAACAACTCGTGTTAAGGCTTCCTTCCAGCCAAGAGGATAACAATTTACAGCTCTCTGCCTGCAGCAAGAGTAGAGATTACTGCCATTTAAACCCACTTCCACCTTGCAATTTCCACCATTTCCTGCTACTTTGTAGCCTGGCCTATTAAAACCAAGATACCAGAGCCAGATCTGAGTTGAAGAGAAGCCCTTCTGCTTAGGAATTACATCATATTTCAAGGCAAAACACATCTTTCTGTGGACAAAATTAAGTCCAATAAAACTAATTTCCGCTCTGACATTACTCAAACATGCCCACAATCAAATAGAAAGCCAAATGAAAAACCCAAGCACTAAAGTGATTTCATATATGCAGGCTGAAAAGCTCCACAGCTTTGAGCCCTTCCTCCCAATGAAGGATGTCCTGCAGTATATTACAATCCATGCAATGCAAAATTCTGAAGTCTTTTAGCTAGACTCATCATTTTTAAATGGATCATGCACTATGCTCTCTTCTTCAACAGCTTAAATCCCACGACATGATTATCTTTTCCTGTAATACATCCCTTTTCAGAATATCAGCTCATCAGTGCCAGGAACAACGCCTAGTAAAAGAAATACAAGGACAAAACAAGACCACGAGGGATACAGACTGTGGTCTATCTCAGTAACTATGTTGTGGATGGCTGCAGTCACCTCGCATGTGGTTGAAACGATGAGCAGTACCTTTGTCTTCTGAAAGCTGCTGGACAGAAAGCTCTCAGCTTTCCAGTCACAATATTAGCTTCTTCAAGAATTTACAACAGATAGTAGTGTGAGAGAGAAAATCTTCCTCTCTCCAGATACAAGTTCCCTGTGGTCTTTTTTTCCTTTAGCTCATCATTTCTTCACCTGTGCAGCTTTCTGCCAGCTGCCCACAGAAGTCCTACCCTGCTTCCTGAGACTGCAGGGTGGCAGAAGAGATTTTCTCTACATTTGTGTTGATGTGACAGTGCTTGCAGTCCCCAGCTCAAACTCTCTCATCTAGCATGTTATCACAAAAACGCCTGTTAGCAACTCACCCCAGCACCCCTGACACAGCTTCAGGAAACAAAGCGCAGGAGCATATGTATCTGTGTCATTTAAATACAGGAATGCAGGTTAAAACAAACCTCTAAGCAGCTAATTCAATGTACAATGTGCCTTCCCCTCTCTGCCAGCTGGCAAGGCAGGGAGAAGCAATAGCTGCACTACCACCCTGAGGACACAAAGAGCAGAGCCAAGGCTGCATCCCAGCCCTGCCTGCACATTGCAGCTCTTGTTTCCAAACTTCTTCCTTTTTTTTTTCCTCTTCTATTTCCTTTTTTTGTGTGTGTATGTCTTTTTTGTTTTGCTTCTGTTTTCATAAGCAAATAACTCTGAGATAACCAGAGAACAAAAGGAAGATCAAAGTTTGCAGGTAGCTAGATCATTATGTATCCCAGCTGGGACAAGAGCATAAGCCTCCAGAACTTACTTGCCAAGTTATTTTTCAGTTATGCCAAGAGAACTGTGCCCTCTGAAGCTTTCTGGCATAAGAACTGTTGTGAGGTAAAGCAGTGAGGTTTCCAGTGCTGCAGGAGTGCTGTCAGGCTGTAGAAGCCACCAACCACCCAGGCATCTAGTTAATTCAAGTGCAATTACAGTCAATAAAAGCTGCTTGTTACTTACATCTCTTCAGTATAGGATTTGGAGAGATGCTGGTTTATATACTGGAATCCTCCCTCAGAGTGGAGATTTGAGAGCAGAGCCAGGTGTGCTACACATCCAAGCCTCCAATGGGACTGGCTCAGAGGCAAAACACAGGCCTGTACCCATAGCTCTGGCTCTATACTCACAGCTCCTTAGATTCTGCAGTTTCCAGCAAGCTGTAGATGAATACTTGGTCTTATCCCGTCCTGCTATCCTTGAACAGCTCAGAAATGGTCAAAGACACGCCTTGTCTGGATGGAAGAATGAGAACCCACATTGCTCAGCACTCACCTCTGTTCCTCCATCCCTATCATCTCAGCACCTCTTGCACAGCTGAATGCAATCTATACTAATTAGCTGTTTTATACAGCTCTTTGTTTTTTTCTGTTTTGCCTTTCCTCCCACATTTTTCTTCTTTTCCATTTCTATTGAATTTTTGCAAGACTTGTAGCTTGGAGCCAGCAGTACAGGCTACGAATGGGGCTAAAACACTCTGTGCTATTACATTTACCCCTTCCCATGCCAATGTTCTCTTACAGAACACAAACATACCTCTGGGAACATATTTTCTTGATCTAATTTGTAATTGTCTGTGCAAACAAAACAGAAAGAATATGCTAATTTCACTAGCTAATGATTGCAAAAGTCAGTGCTCCGTGGGCTGCTTTTGCCATTTCTCATTGTGCCAAATAATAAATTGTCAGAAAGCGCAAAATATTTTACCCATGTGTGCTAGTCACAACCAACATTGCTCAGAGAACACAAAAAAGAGAAATGTGATCAAAAGTTGTTTTTTTTTTTTTCTTTTTCAAGCGTATAGAAGAGAACATGCAATTCTGTCATTACCTGCTCATTTAGGAAATATTAGCAACTTAATTGTGCTACGTCAGCAGTAACTGGCTAGCTCCATAGTTGCCTTTTTCTTTTCTCCCATACCAAAAAAAGATAATAGGACATGAAATAAGTATTCACAGGGCAATAAAGTGCCACAGTGAAAAACCCCTCCACACAGCAACTAGATTTATTTGTGGAAGCATTAAATGACTAATCCCACAATGAGACCAAGGAAAGAGAATAAAATCTGGTCTGTGTATAACAAGCAATGCCTTTTTGTTTATGCCCAGCCTTTCCTGTTGTCAGGATGGAGTGGTCGGGAGCAAAAATTTAACACCACTACCACAGTTCCCAGTGCCAGTTCAGGGTCTGCACGAGAATGAAGAGCTCCAACCACATTTAGTGAGCAGACAGCGTAGCACTGATGCAGCACTATAGAATCATAGAATGTCCTGCGTTGGAAGTAACCCACCAGGATCATCATGTCCAATTGCTGTTTCCTCACAGGACCATTGAAGAATCAACCCATATTTCAGGCTTACTGCTGTGACCGCTGCCCTGGAGAGCCTGTTCCATGCTCACCATGTTCTGATGAAGAGCCATTCCCCAGCCCCTTCAACCCTCCCCTGATACAGCTACATGCCATTCCTTCAGGCCCTGTCACTGTCAGAGAGAGCAGAGCTCAGCGCTGCCTCTCTGCTCCCTATCAGGAGCTGTAGCCACCACGAGGCTTCCCCTCAGTCTATTCTGCTCTGGGCTGAGCAAACCCAGGGACCTCAGCTGTTCCTCATACATCTTGCCCTCCTTCATCATCTGCATAGTCCTCCTTTGGACACTCTTTAATAGTTTTATGTCTTTCTTATACTGTGGTGCACAAGCCTAAACACAGTGCTTAAAGGAGAGATTGCACCAGCACAGAGCAGAGTGGGACAATCTCTTCCCTTGTCAGGGTAGAATATAAACTCCTCAAGAGAAGCCACATCAATCGTGGGAACACAAGAAAAACTGTTCAGAGTAGCAGCTGTGGAGCAAGATAAACAGCATGAGAACCAAGGACACCTCTAAAAGAAGAACGAACGTCTCACGGCTCTGACTGGATAAGCGCCTGCATGAACGGTTGAAGAGTGTTTCGTAGAATGCTCTGTGACATGTAAGGGTGGATGAGAAAGTTGTAAGGGTGGATGGGAAAGCTAGAAAAAGAAAACTTGTGAAGGCATATAAGTGATGTGAGAACTATTTGGATCATTCACCTCTGAGTCTGTGCATCAGACGCTGCAGTCAGTGAAACCAGAAAGCCTCCAGAAAGGTAAGGAGCTGTCTGTGTGACCACACAGAGGCCCTACATCTAAAATCAAGGCCTGGAGGTTGCGCGCTGTGAGCAGAAAGCCCTACTACTCAGCTCCTGCCATTCTCCAGTCTCAGGCCTTCATTTGCTTCAGTAATGAACACCTCTGCAAAAATAGCTGTAGATTAGAAAAGGAATTAACCTCCAAGCAAAGGAAAAGCTTAATTAAGCATTGCTCTAACAGAAAACAGAGGGGAAGTACAGGTTTAAAAAAAAAAAAAAAAGACAAGAAAAGACAAGAGAAGACTAGACAGCTGCATAGACTTGATTCCAATTTCCCCTCTTGTAGGTCATTTTACCCAGTGTAATTTCCTTTCTATATTTGGGCAAGTTTGTTACTGAGGAACTGCCCATTAACAGAAGGGGTTTTCTTGCTTTCCATTCACTCATACGTTTTTTTAATGCTCTGCATTATGAGTCCTCCATCAAAAAAGCAAAACAGATTTAAATTAGACTTTGGGAGTATGCCATTTCATAAACTTCTCCCCAAAGAGCTTCAGCTAATTAAACAAATGATTGCAAAATACTCACAGTGTCAACCCTGTCAGCTTATATGCAAAATATCTACTCCAAGCTGCAGTTATTTAACCAAACACAATGTGGAGGTGCAATGTGCTTTAAAGATAAGCACAAGCCATTGGCCATAAGGGGGCACACACTTTGTAAAACCATGGGTGGATGATGGGGCCAAGGACTTTGGACATCCCAGTCCACAGCCTTGGGCGTCAGCATGCACAGCTGCCTCAATCTGTCTAAAAAGCTGCCTCAATCTGTCTAAAAGGGACAGGAGCAGAAGATACGGGGGGTCAGCTTGACAAGGAGACTTTGATAGACTGAAAAACATCAGTGATCGGTTCCTCTCTCAACATTTGGGCTGAGTTCTGTATCACTGCCAAGAAAGCAGGCAGGGAGCAGTTAAGGATTCTCAAGGAGGATCCTAGATTTTTGCTGTTAAATTGAAGCAACTTGGCGTGAAAGCTGGGAAGAAGAGAGTCAGTAAGAATGGCTGCTGATGGTGGGAAAGCAGGAGGGTAAGTGTTGTGTTACTACCATGTGCGTAATTGCTGGAGGTAGCGGTCCAGCAGCTGAAATTCCCAACTGTCCTAAGCTAAAGGGTTGGAGGAGGGCTATTTTAAACCTCTATATGTGTTACGTATAATGCAACACAGGCATTTAGTCCTTCCCTTTCCAGCTCATCTAGTTTTTCACCACTCCCAGCTGCGTGGCTTGCTCAACAAGCCCTCTGCACTCACCTTCTCCCAAACCCTGCAGTCTGCTGTTACCCTTTCATACCTCTCCCACTGGCCCCATCTCCAGTCTACGCCCCAGTAACACGTCACCCTGGCCAGGTCAGCTTTCCCTACATCTCTGTGTCTCAGTGTTCCTGCTATTTTCAGCACATGCTGCCTTTCCCTGAGAGCTTCTGCAGGGTCTTTTTCTCTTATCCAAATCTTTCCTCCTCACCTGCAGTGACGTTCCAGCTTCTGCTCCCCCTCCCAAATACTTTCTGAATGCAGAGTAATCTCTTTATCCATTCCATTTCCTTCTTTACAACACATGTTTCCAGCATGAAGTACCCACTGCCTCCCAGTACTGACTTCTACTTGTCTTCCCATCTCTCTATCAACTCTCCTCTCCTGTATTTACTTTCCAAGCGAGTGAAACTTTCCAAGTCAGGCACCTTACTTTCTATGCTCGGGTATGCACAATGAGGTATAAAGTGAACTATGACAGCTTTACTAGCAATACGCAATATTAACTTTACTGAAGCCCTGTTACGGGTCATAGAATCCACTGTACAAATTCAGAGCAAAAAGCGTTGTGTCCGTGGTCACCCAAGATGCTTCCAAGGACGCTGTTCTTGTTGCATCAGCTACGTGCACTGCTCACGCTGCAGGGTATGTGAGCACTCGGACAAGCTCCTACCCATTCAGCCCTCTGTGTGGCTGTTTCATGCCTTGGCAGCATTATTAATGAGAAAGCAGTTTGGAAAGCAGAAACTTGGTTCAGAACGTTCCCTTAGGAAGAATGCCAAGATCCTTCCTTGTTTATTTTACTTGTTTTGTAAACATTTTTATAATACTCATCAATACAGTCTGTATAGCATATTTTTTTAAATACCCAGCATGGACGTTATTATCTTCCTTGCGACTCTGGCCTTTTCTTTGATATCACACACTGAAGTGAATGCATTATGTTGCCATTTTACTTTACATGTTGTGCAATGTACTGCTTGATTGTAGGCTCTTAGTGAACCAACCCAACATTAAATGAATCAGAAGGTACCTAAATCACATAATAGACACCAGCACTGGAAATGGTCAGGAAACAGGGATTAAGGATGAATGTTCTGTTTACATGATCAGAACACATTAGGGCATGAAAAATGCTGAGAAATTCTTCACTGAACATGTCTGGTAAAAGCATTTAGTTTGCTTCTGCCAAGTTTTCTCTTAGCCGGGCTGGTTCCAGATCCCTACTGCTAAGCAAATTAGAAGTTGAGTAAATAAATTCCGTCAATTGTTTGATTTTTTCACATTTTCTCTTGAATTCTCAAATTCAAGCTTAATTTATGTCTTTAAATGTGACCTACAATCTATGGAGTCTCTAATCAAAATGGTGCATTAATCTCATTTTTTTTTCCTCCCTAACTTTATCAACCTACAGAACCTAGCTTGCATAGTTATTATCACAAGATATTAACATAATGTACCTTTTCCTTAGCAACAGCTATAGTATCTGGGAATGCAGCCCATAATAATGCAGCTTGATCCAGAAGCACAATAAAATATAAATAAGCTTGTTACACTTCAGTGGCACACAGGATTCCATTGCAAAGGGCCTTCATGAATTTAGAAACCTCATCTTCTTTCTACTCCCAAACACAGATTTTGTAAAGGAAGATTTATGAACACACATTTTCTTTTATTCCAGAAAATGAAATGTAATTGTTTACTCAGTATTATTTTGCTGCTTGTCTACTGCTAAATTTGTGGGCATAATAGAGGCACATGCACATGCACACATATCTGTGCAAAGCAGCACTCTTAATGAAATAAAGATGAAACTAGGACGTAGAGAAAAACAGCAAATCTAAAGGAGAGACTACCAGGATAGCATCCATAATTGCAGTCATTTCTTTATGAAGAAAGCAC
The DNA here is from genome assembly GCA_028571105.1 of Tragopan temminckii. Classification (NCBI taxonomy): domain Eukaryota; kingdom Metazoa; phylum Chordata; class Aves; order Galliformes; family Phasianidae; genus Tragopan; species Tragopan temminckii. The sequence continues at coordinate 17,751,854 of JAOWBP010002392.1, read as the reverse complement.
TACCAATTTTCTCCAGGAAAAATAAAGCTGCAATGAAGCAAAGGATAAACTTGCTACAGATCAGCATACTTAATCTAGAGCTGTCCATTCATAGGACTCCCAGTGTGTACCACATCTACAAAAGGAAAAAGGTGAGAGCCTGTTTGGCCCTCAGACCACACCCATATGAGAGGAGAATTTCATGTAAACTTATATCCTTAGCTGAAGGCTGATACGTTTGGCTGCACTAAGAGTATAGCCTAAACACAGAGCTAACATGTACAGGTGTCCTCATCTGGGTATGGGCAAAGTCTTCTCCTTGCCCCATGTCCATTTAGTTCTCCCCATCCCTGGCATCTCCTTGGCCAACAGCCCCATTGGCTGGATTGTGCCCTCACGTCCCTTGGACCTCTAACTCTTATAACTAATTTTACCAACCCAAATCTCTCTTTCTCAAAGGCAGCTGAGATATTTTAAATACTGCTTCCTATATGTTTTCAGGGAGAATGAACTCTATTGAGCCAATTTGAAGGCAGTAACAAACCATTAGGATCTAGAAGATAGCAGTTCTTGTCTTCTGAGCAAATATCATAGTTTTCATGCCAAATTTACTTGGCTGAAAAACTTAAATAACAAAACCTCTTAAGAGAGAGCCAAGACACAATCTTAACAACAAGGCTTCGTAACGCTTATCTGTTAATCAGTATTTAGCATGCATTTATTAAGACTGAGATTTTCAAAAGAACTTTTCAGGAGCTGGGCACCCAATTCATTGGAATAAATCTCTTTCTGAACAGATTGTAATACGTCACTAGAAGAATAAAAATTCAACAATTCACTTTCAGGCCTGAAATGGACTCTAAAACCAAGCACATTAGAAGGAACTGGAAAACTGACTGTGTGCTAGAAGTATCTTTTCCAACAGTTTCTGATTCAACTCCAAACAATTCCAAGTGCCAAATGCTGTAGAAAACCACTACTGTTTAGCAACAGAAAATCCCACTGCATAGCTCCCTGAAGAGCCACCATACGAACACAAAAACTCATCTTTTGACTCAATGCTATCAACAGCATGTGTGAACCTAACATGATTTGCTTGTATGGGAAATTGGTTGACATTCTAGAGATGCCCAGCATGAGTCTGATGAACTTCAGTGAGATTACATCAAACTTGATAATGACTATTAAGACTCTTCTATGTTTTACTGGAAGGCAGCCGGACTCCACTAGGATAGCCCAAGTCTTTACCAGCTGACTTTCCTAACTTATCTCATACTTATATCAAGGTGGCACAAAGCAACAGGGTCGCTTTGGATCATTTTTGTCAACTAATTTGCTACCAACAAATGCAGTGGGACATAATTTATTAAAAGGATTGAGCATGTTTTTTCCTGACCTAACTCTACACCACAGATTTTATTGAAACTAGTCCCAAACTTACATTTCTTACATTACTTTTGCAAAGGGGAAAAGATCTTCCAAGGGACACTGAATTTTCTAGCTCTTGTTGGTAACTAAAAGCTCTAATACAACAGCAACATTAAAGTAGAAAGAAAAAAAAAAACATGTGCCAGTAGAAAATGCTATAGATGTAACACAATATTCCACCACTTCAAATATTTTAGCATACGTGCCATTCAGAAATCCAAGTTACAAGTCCAGGAAGCATTAATATTTTGTTAGGTAAACACAGCATTTATTATCTAGTCTAAAAAATAATTTCGTTTTGGCAATGGAAAACTCTACCAGACACTAAGAAGTCATCAGCTACTATAAATAGTGTTAACTGGGTAATTTTTCATCCAGATTTATACTCAGTGAAGAATAAAACAAACACTACCTCTTGTAGCTGCAATGGAATAAAATCTGTTTCCTAATTCAGTAACTGCACCAAAGTACTGCCACACTGGAAGTGGCTTCCTAACTGTACTGCTAACAAACTGTCTTCCAGATTCAGAGTATCAATTTGTACACCCCTGGAATTCTCTACCACTCGAACAAGGCCGTATATTAAAAAAAAAAGTCCTATAAATGTATAAAAGACCTTTTGTAATGAGACTCACATCTCTCTGATCCTTTGAATTTTAACTTCTTGTTAATATCCATAGGTCCTGTCCAGAACAATCCCCATCATTCCCCTATACCCCTTTTTAGTTTTTCAGGTGATAATGACATACTTCATCATGTACATCATGGAGCGCTTCTACAAGTAGGCATCACACGATGTAAGAAGCAGGACCTGGCAAATGACACAAACAGCATGGCAGATACAACCTTTCCTGGGCTACACTCTTCAAGGGTGGCAGCAAGTTCCTGTAGGAAATGTTATCTCAGATTGTGCACCTTTTAGCACCTCTGAATGGGCAAAATGAAGACCAGTTATGCCTTCCAATCAAATTGCTACAGGCTGATACCATTCTCTTCTAAATAGACACGCGGTTTTGGAATTTCGTGGACCTGAAATTTGATCTCTTGTATGATTTATTTGCTATCTTCTCCCATTACACAAACATAAATATAACAGGCATTTTTTTCTGCAGCCCTGAAGTGATTCAGAATTAATACCAGATGACAAAATGGACTGTGTACCAGGAGGGGAAAAGTTACAGTAAAAGCTCCTTCCCATTAATGGGGCCATTCATTCATAAGGCCACTACTCCACAGGGAAGCTGGACATAAATTATGGATTTGACATCTAGTTATAGACGATTATATCTGACATAATGAAGTTATAATGGAAGGAGTTTGCACATTGTTTGGTTATTAAGTGCCCATTTCTTGTCCCTGCACCAGGTGCAATGGTGATAGGCCATACAAATCATCCAGAAGAAATGCCAAAATGGGCTCCCTTACTGATAAAGCACCACACATGTTTATTAATTTAACAGCTTGTCTTATGTCTCCCCCATCTGCTCATTTAAAACAGTTATTTGCCCTATAAATATTTCAGAAAAAGAAGTGTAGCCAAAAATTAGTCTGGCAGAAAATGAAAAAAAAAAAAAAAAAAAGTTTGAGAAGAGTCTCATGCTGTATGCAGCGTTGCATTCATTTTCCACATTGAATTAGTTCAACAGCTTTTTCTCAAGCTGGTAATAGGACATTCACTTTGGATTAGTGATGCTTGAGGGTGTACTGCCATGGCTGGCTCTGCTTTCCAGCTGTTACCACTGCTGGGCAGGTGAGAACCTCCCCCACTGATAGTGAGTGGCACGGCTCAGTACACTGGAAAATGAAACCCATTGTCAAAAAAATCTCCTGGGTTAGGCATCTCTGTCCACTTTGCGCATATCAGATCATAATGTATCTTAAAAAAGCTTAAAAACAATGCAAGGCATCTTTAAATCACATTTCATGCTAATCTCCATAGAAAAGCTCCTATGCAAGGAGGCAGCTAGTTGGTTTTAAAAAAAAGAAAAAAAAAAGCAAGTTAAAATGCATTTTTTTTTAAGACTTGTAGGAATAACGTAAAAGGTGTTAAACATCACTCAGACTCCTTCTTCCCTTCAATTCCTTAAATATTTTCAAGTGTAAATACTTTGTACAGTTCCCACCAGCATACGCGATTTAGCACTTCTCCTTGAGAGACTTTGTTAGCTCCGGCTTTCTGCTGGAGAGAACGCTGTTATCTTATAAATAAACAGCAATGCCCTGAGGTCCTCCTCTGCTATGAAAACACACATTCCAAAGAAATAAGAGCAACAGTTCAACACCAGAGTAAAAAGAAATCGGTGAACAGCATGCAATTAACTTTCTCTGAGTATGGATTAACTATAGGACATAAAGAGGGCCTTGCTGATCATAACAAGCCAACAGGAGGACTCTTGGCTTGCTGCAAGACTTCCAGGAGCTCTGACCACTCTGGATATGATACCCGTTATTATCACTCATGATATCTAGATGAGGAATTTATAAATACTGAGCACAGCCTATGTTCAAAGCACCTGCCTGCTTCAGGGAAATCAGAATATCCCAGGAAGTTGGACGTTTCAGAACAAATCTGAACCATGACAACAGATTTTTGAAGAGCTGTGGATAAGACTGGGAAAAGCACCATATACTTTTATCAGAGCTCACTCTCCATTATTTTCACAACTCTCTGTCATTACACCGAGCTGTTTAAAGACTCATCTCCAGTGCAGAAACTGAAGCCTCTGAATGAGCTGCCCATCATGACAAAAAGTTAAGTTCAAGTGAAAAATAAATAATCCAACAAATGATTCTATACAGATGTCTTCAAAGTAAAGCAGCTGAAAATTCACTGCACATGTAATGCTCACAGTCATGGCCAAATCTTTCCAATGACAGTGGCTTTACAGTGAACTGACTGTGAATGGTCACCTTCAAATAAGTGGTGAAACACCAGTTCTCAGATGAGAAAATTCTGCGTAAGTTTCTCTTGCTTATTGTAAACAATGAGTGTTTATTCCCCAGCTCAGGAGGAATGAGATCCTGTGGTGGCATGTATATAGTGGTTGTAAAGGAAAAGCCCCAAGAGCAGTCATTGTTGGAGAAAAGGTTGAGCAAAAGCAAACAACAGGAGGGAGACAGATGAAGAGTGGGACATCATATAGCAACCCAGCATTGGACGGGGACAAGGGAATAAGCTCCTAGGCATGGCAGACTCTGACCACCATCCAGTGCATGGTCCCATCATGGCTCTAAAGTGGTGAAATAGCCTCTCGCCTGGACACTTCCTCCTGAAACACGGCAGGAAAGTAATTTTGCCTTAAGAATCTGAAAAATGTGTTGCTGTAACTAACCCTGAAGGGAAGGGACAAGGTTAAGTACAATTGGGACCTGGAAGAAAAGCAGAGGGACACCGTAAAGAACTCCCAAGCTGAGTAAGTTAAGGAGGCTTGAGCAAAAATGGAAAAATCCTGGAAGGAATTAGGTGGTGTCTGGCCACCATCAGCTCTGAGCAGAAACATCCAAACAGCACATCTCTCTTGTAGCCTTGAAAACAGGAGAGGAAGGCAGGACAGCGGGTGTTTCAGGGCCTGGAGAGCATGAGACACGTGGCTCTGTGCGTCGGCTTCAATTATCACAGGAAGCGCCACAGGGCCTCAGTGTGCTGTGTCCCCCTTTCTGGGTCTGGGAAGGAGTGCTGGGCTGTGCAACCAGCCCTGCTGGTAACCGGCTGTCACATCCTCCCACATCATCTGCAAAGCCAGTGACCTTCTCCGGGACCTTTGGGAGGAGGAAAAAAAAGGCCCAGAATGTGTGCATCCCAAAACCCAATCTATTTTTTGTAATAAGATTTTGCAGTGCTTCTGATGCTCAGGAGTGGTTGACTATTCCTCAGACTTTGCAAATGTAAAGAGGAAGAAAAATGATAAAGTGGGCCCAGCTTTTGAGGGAAGGATGCATAAAGGGGAACACCACTGAGCTGGAGGAAAAGAGGAAAAACAGCAAAACCTCTGCTTGTCTCCGTAATAGCAAATCCAACAGGATTTCCTATAGAAAGAGATTCTGTGCCTATGGAGGCTGAACCACGTAACTGAGATTTACAGGAAAACAGTCTCGATACCTGAACTGGGACCAAAACAACCTCCTTGTTTGAGAAATACGCATGGAGGGGTGAGAACCTCCCATCTCTCCTTTATTTGCCATATATTTGTAGAGCTGGGGAGCAGTAAATGGTTTTGCTAATTATTTCATGTTTTGGAAACACACTGACTTTAAGTGTATCAATCTCCAAGACAATTACTCCCTTTGAGCTTTGACTTTGAAGGAAACCTTTGCAAAACACTAGTCCAGTGAGGGAGGAGAGCTTCTTGGACTGCCTAGTTGTAAAAGCCAGGCATATATTTCATGTTTAATATGATTCCACATATACACCCAAATCTGCTTCAATAAAGCTTTATAAATAGTTTTAGTGTGTGGATACAGTAAGTTTAATTCACTCTATCTACTGTATTTTAGTACCTGGCAGAAACTCAGTCCAAATGCTAAATTTAATTTATTGCTATATATGATAATTCCATCAAATTCCTTTCTAAGGCAGTGTATCAGAATCACCCTTATCTGTGAAATTCCTTGCTATTGTCAGTAACCAATGATCCATTTTTAAACATAGGTTTAATTCTCAGCCTATGAGATCACAAATATGAGTACAAGAAAGGGTTTGGTGCCATAGCACAATGATTGACAGCTGCAGCTCAGTAAGACAGGACTGCCCAAGAACCAAGAAAGGTTCTTGGAACACTATTGGCTAATAACTACCCACGGAAGACAGGGAACAGAGCTCACCAAGGAAAAAATAATCTTTTTATACACTAGCCTCAAAATGGGGCGCCCAAGAGGTTGGAGAACAGCCCTCTGGAAAAGGGATCTGGGCATTCTTCTTGATGATGAGTCGGACCTGAGACAGCAGTGTACCCTGTAGCCAAATGACTAACCATACCTTGGGGTGCTCCAGACCCAGCACAGCCACCTAGCAAGGGCAGGGGTTGTTTCACTCTGCTCTGCACTATGCAGTCTCGCCTCCAGCACTGGGTGCAGTTTTGGGTGCCACAATACAAGAAGGACAAAAAAAATATTACGGATCATCCAGAAGAGGCCTACGAAGATGATTCTGTGATTTCAAAATCCAGCCACCAGTCCTAGCTTGCATCATCATCGGGACCATACATGATGAAGACACAACTGCCACTTTGGCAACCCCACGGCATTTTACTTATATTCAGTGGTCCAAGACCTTATCTATCCCTGGAATCATTCTGCATATGGACAGTGTAAACAGGTGTGTAAAAATAATGCATCTGAATCATCAGACTGAGAGGAAGTATAAAAATAATGGTTAACACTGCTTCATATACGGAACTAATTTGAAAATACCCTCAAATTAAATAGGGGTGGGTAAAAATCAGCATCTTGTTTCAAATGCTGATACAGCACCTTATTTCTATTAAGTGATTTACGGTGTCATTACTGCATTACTATACAGAGCAGTGGCTCAGAGTAATTACCCTGTAATGTATGATGACACTAATGTACTAGTAAACTACTGGAGTTTATACTCTATTCAGCACGAACATCAGGACTCTGAAAGGCAGGTAAAAATGCACTGCATGCATAAACAATGTGGGTAAATGTCACCAGTGATAAAATTTTTAAAAAGAAGAAGGAAGAAGCAGTTACCAATAAATCTGCCAGCTGAGAATTGCAACTGCATAGACCCAGCACTAAATCTGTACAGTTTTTAATACAGGAAGGAAAGATGTTTTTATATCCCTAACCTGGCTCAATTTCCATTTATTATAATTAAAACTGTAAGGTGGCTATCACCTATGCTCTTTTTGTCACTTTAAGTGCAACACTAACCGGTAACTGGTGGTCAGCTCAATGCTAGGGAGAACATGGAAGGGAAATGAAGGGCATCAAAGCAACTAAAGCATTTAGTGGTTTATGTTCACTGTTGTAACCTGGTACTCTAAATTTAAAGTCCCAGCTATTGAAATTGTGGAGAATCAACAATTGCTTCATGATAGAGGTTGTTTCATCCTCCTTTTTTTTTAAATACACCTTGTGGCAATGGGATAAAGCTTGAAACATAATCTGAGTGTGTTCCATAGTCTCAGAAAATGTAGCCCAAAAAAGCCACCTCATAACTGCTACATACTTAGAAAAAAAAAAAAACACACCATGACTTTTAGAAAGTCCTAATGGATTTCGGGCACTGAGGCTGGAAATGAGGCAGCATATGCATAGCTAGATGTACATGTCCCAGGGCCAAAGGAAAGCCTTGCTCTTCCCCAGGAGACAGTACCAATTACCATATTTTTAACACCCCCCCAGACACCAGCTAATGGATTGGCTGCCTCCCTGATTCTCTCCCATTAAATTACAAAAGGGATTCAAGTCCTTCTACCAGCATGTGGCACCAGCAATATAATTCCTTCCACACTAAGCAGTCCTTTCTTTAAAATGTCTCAGCTGGGGGGTGGATGGCCCAGTGGAAGCAGTTAATGCAGCAGTTTATGTTGAACAAACTCTATTTTACCTTCTCTGCAAGTGCTGCAACTGTTCTGCGTGATAGACATTGCCCTACTCCTGTTGACAGTGGCATTCATCTTGCAGAGGTAGCTATGCCCTCCCAAATGGCAGATTACTGAAGGTTTTTGATAATCCTTGGCTCTTTTACCTTGGAGAATGTAAGGCACAGCATCATCTTTGCTGTTGTTTCATTCTCCTTGCTGTTTCATTCCATATAGGCAGCTTCAGACCCCATGACAAAGATGTACCCTGACCTATTCTAATTAAGTTCTAAATCATTACATTCAACATCAAAGTAAGATTTGAGTGAGAAGATGCTGAAATTCCTATCTGTTTCTGCTTTATTGGAATGCTTTGCTAAAAAGTCTGCTTCTGGCTGGCAAGTTTTATTATAAACCTTGAGGTTTTCAAGTAGCTTAGAATAAGTTGACAATCTCATATGTGTCAAATCTCATCTTTGGGTGTACCTCACCCAAAAATGAATGGAAGCTGTAGACTGCCAGGAGACTGTATGTGATTGATCTGACTCACAACAAGCCTAACTTCGGAGACAGCACTGTGAATCCAGCATCATCTGCCCTCCAGAACATAGTTCTACCTCACAGAGATGCAAGAGGAACTACCAATGAATAATTGTGCTGAGGCTGGTTTTGTACAGCAAGAGTCAATTCCTTCATTTTCATTATTTCATCAGCTGAGTAAACACACATTCACACTTACAAAGAGAAACAAACGTTTACTTGATCGAATTACAGATCAAGACGCATGGATGGTGATGGAAAAGCTCACTCGAACTTAAGACAGCCTTTCATGCCAAGTGCATTAATGGTATGCTTTCATTTCGTCTACAAAGTCCTTCGGCTATTGGAGGTGTAGGGATATGTTTGCAGTTGCAGCTGCAATTCACTGACACAAAGGTTGTTCTGTCTCTGAGAATATTAGAAATGCACAAAGAAGTGAAATTTAGAGGACAGATTTTTTCATATTATGTAATGACAGTGAGCCTATCCAGATTAATCTTTCATTAACGTATTTTTCAACCACATACTCTTAGAGAAACATATACCCACACAAACATGCTCTCAGCCTTACAGTGCTGGGGCAGAATGGCACAATCATTACAAAGGACAAGCCTGTACCCTTCCTGCCACTGCAACACATTTTGAAGGGCAGAAGAAGGGAACAAAACAAAACAAACAAACAAAAAACCCTAATCTATAGTGTTATGTGCCTGCTAGCACACTTTGACTGCCATATTTTCCTCCCATTCCTTTCTTCCATAACACTCCTTGTATTTGTTGTTCCTACACATTCCTGAAGCTGATCAAGAAATCTCTTTGTATGCTGCTTGATTTGTAGCAGTGAATGCACACTCTGGGTCTGAGCCCATTTACCCAGGCCATGGGGAAAACAGTGAGGGTTCATCACAATGCGGCTAGGTGAAGATCCTCTAAATCAGGCTGAGAAATCATATCACCTCATTTTCACAATTCAACAGAGGCACATATCTTAGCAGAGCTACTCTGGGTTCAGTCCACATATATTAGCTACTAATCAGGTAACCTAAAACTGGAGTCATCCTCTGGAGTTACCATGTCTCTCAACCAATTTTGAAAAAATCCTTGATAATGGTAACATCGATGGAATCCAGGACTGAACTGCTGCAAAATACCTATGTACCTTCACTCACCTGAAGGCAGCCAAAATACGTTTTTTTTGCATACTGCTACAAGCCCCCCTTGCCTGTGCACTACAATTAGAAAGGAAATGCAGAATGCAGAGGGCAAGAGCTGAGGTACACATATCCCAGAAGAAGTGAACTAGTGGAGAAAGCAATGTGACTTGTGAACAAAATGGTATACTCAAAGCTATGTAATGTGGCACATGGGACACAGTTCTCTCTCATACAATACTTCCAGAGGAAATTATTTGCTCTTGAACACTTGGATGAAGCATGCTAACTGCAGCTACTCAATGAACAAATGAATGATATACACTCGTGTCTTTGGTCCTTTCACAATGCACATACATGGAGACTGCACCTCTGACTCACCCTTAGATGGTGGTCGCTCCAGATCCGAATCGAGGTGGATTGGTGGGGCAATATAGGAAACCTGCCCATGGTGAGCCTGTCCTGTGGACAAATAAGGGTTTTAGTTGTGCTGTTTTCTACAGAAATCTATTAGGGTATAATTAAACATACAGCATTTTTGTGGCCCGGGACTCAGAACAGGTCTGTATTTTTTCTAAAGCACATTTTTCACATACACTAATGTTCAAAATGAAGATGAACTTCCATTTTGTAAAGGCATCTACTCAGAACTTATACCTGTTTTACCACTACCATGTACATTTTGCACGATGTTCTCTTAAGAGGCCATATGACACAGAAGTCAACCAGTTTCACAAAAACCCATTCAATGTGTTAATTTCACTATAAGAGGCAAACAAGTACTTCTGCGTCATGAAAATTTCTGAAGGAAGTATGGTATGAAGTACAACTGCATCTGTTTGTCCCATCTGCAGAAGATACAGATACTGCTTTGTGGAGCTTGGCACTGCTTTCACCTGAATGGAAGCTTTTCAGTTCTCAACACTGCCATGCAGCTTCCCAGTAGGTAGGGATTCAATTCTTTTCCAGTAATTTGGAAGTAACTATATCAAGAAACTTTTATTTATAATAAAAAACATGTTGTTATAATTCATCTATTTACTGTAACAATTTACAGGGTTGTTAATCTCTTTTTCTAAACACGGAAAGTTAATGACACATAGATTACGATAACAGCTAGAGTAACCTTCCTGTTTCAAGTAATATTCGTGCTGCAATAAAAGCAGTTGATTCCTCTTATGAGGCACATTCCAAATAATTAATATGGCTCCCTGTTGACACTTGCTGTTGTTGCTCCAAGCAATTTCCAAGCTAGTATCACAAGCAGCAGAGCAGTGGTACACTCTTCAGGCTTCTTTGTAATGAAATCCAGGAATACCACGAGAACAGTATGCTAGTGCACATAATATGTTGAGAACACCTCTTCAGGGGTATAAAATACTAATGGAAAAGGGGGAGGGGGGGGAAAGCATGTTTGAGTGGACAGTATATATTTACTGCTTTACGCTGAGGCTGACTTAGATAATTTGCATTATTAGCCATACAACAACTGGACATTATTTAGGTTTAAAATCTAATGACACACCATAAATTCTATATTTGCTTTTAAGTGTTTTAACATGGGAAATTTGCTTCAGGCAAACCCATAGCTAATAATGAGTTACCCTGCTTTCCCCTTCTCGTTTCCATGTTAAAAATCCATTTAATGTCATTAATGAATACAAGTCATCATCTAATAGCTGATTGGTTCTGCAGTGGAAATAGGCAGCCTGCTTTACTCCATGTTGCTCAAAGTGCAGATCAGTGTCCTTATAACTATGCAACAGGCTCCTCGTTTGCTGCATCCCAGACACTACCAAAAGGCAAAATAACTGAGGTTGGAAGAGACTTGTGGAAATTGCTAGTTAAGTCCAGGGACAGCACAAGTTAATTGCTCAGAACTGCATCCATTTGGGGTTTGAAGATTTCCAAAAGGAGAGACTCTGCAGCCTCTCTGGGCAATCTGTGCCAGTGCTCAGTCACTTGCACAGGAAAAAAAAGAGAAAAAAAAAAAACCAACAAAACCAAAAGCAGCTTATTCTTATAGAATCACAAAGGTTTCACGAAAGACTTCCAAGATCATCTAGTCCAAATGTCAATCATTATGTTCAAATGGAATTTCTTGTTTTTCAATCTGTGCCCACTGGCCTCTCGTCCTATCACTGGATGCATCTGAAAAGAGTTTGGTTTTGTACTCTTTATTCTCCACCTCTGCGCTTCAATCAGGAACCTAGGCACATCAATAAGATGCCTCTGGACCACACCCGCTCCAAGCAGAACAGTCCCAACTCTCTCACAGAGAGATGCTTCAATCCCTTTATCATCTTACTAGACTGGTGCCAGTAAGTCCTTGTCTCTCTTGTACTGGGAAACCCAGAACCAGGCCCAGAATCCAGGTACACCCCCACTAGTGCTGAGCAGAGGGGCAGGATCACTTCCCTCAATCTGCTGGCAATGCTCTGCCTAATGCAGTCCAGCATTCTGGTGGCCTTTTCTGTCCCATGGACAGATTGCTAGCACATCATTTTTCTTCCCCTCATCAAGTCTTCTTGGGACCAAGTGATACCTAATACAAAGAATGAATAATTCTACTGTTTTGAAGGGTTAGGTTGGAGTAAAGAAGACACACGCGCAGTATAAAAGGCTGCTAAATATCTCCGAGTTTGCTCAGACATTCATTATGATTCAGTAATAACTATAGAAGTTAATGTTTTATAAAAGCTTTTACCTAATATGGAGGAAGCAGTAGCATCAAATGCTCACTTGTGACAAATGAAACAAGTTGCTGAAAGCTTTTATCTACTTGCTGCTGATACAAAACATACCTCTTCCAAAAAATATCAAACATGACTCCTGTTAGACAGTATGCTTTTCAAAATGCTAAAAAAATCAAATTTTGAGTGTTAATACTCTATATAAAAGCAATGCATACAACGCCTGTGCTTCATTTTCTGGGCACGAATACCAACTTAGTCTTGAGACTCATCAGTCTTTCCATAGGAGAAACAAAATTTCTCCAGCTCTCAACTGCTATCTGTGGCCTTCATTATGCATTCATGATCAAGATTCCTTGCAAACCTTCTTGTTAATCAACAGAATCACATTTTTTCCTTGATTTTACTGTTACTGGCAATTGTGACATCTGAGGGGGTTGAGGGAAGAGAGTTAAGGGGCGGTGGCTGAAGAAGGCCTCAGCAGTAGGAATGCTGCACAAGTACACAGAAGAAACTCTTAAGTCAGGGAACAAAACTTGATTATCAAAGTAATGAGTCCTTCCAGATTTAACAGTATTAAATGTTTTCCCAGTGACTCACAGCATCACAGGACTACAGAATATCCCAAGTTGGAAGGGACCCATTAGGATCACAGAGTCCAACTCTTGGCTCCACACAGGACCACCCAAAATTAAATAACACAACTCCATTGAATAACATAATTTTACCTAATGAAACTATGTAAGATCTCGAGGATGATGTCACTGGTACAGCTCAAGTCAGTCACAAAGACTGACATAAGAAGTTTTTCCAAATTATACCAATTCCTGTCCGTTTTATATGAGTTTAGCAGTTTTGGATGCTTACCTCAAGCCCCAGCTCTAGGACTGAGCATCTCCAGGCAATCCCCCCTCTCCAGGTCCAGCTATTGCAAGGAAACACTTGGAAAGGAGAATGTGTAAGTCTTACAAAAAGAGGGTAGAAACACTCAACCTCTCCCTCTTCAAATCCCCTGGTCCTTTAGGTGTCTTCTGTACATGCTGGATCTGCACAGCAGACCTTGTAGCACCATAACGCGGGACACGGGCCTCCCGTGCTCACATGACCGTCTCTCAGTCTATTAAGCTTTGATGTACACCTGCACATCTATTACTTCAGAAGTCTATTTGATCTCACTCAAAAGCCTGAAGAGCTGCCCACAGGCTAGCCACTTCTGAGCTGTTGCTCGGGTATCTGTGCCTATGGGATAGGAAATAGATGGTGTCAGGTCCTTCCCAAATTTTATGGAACACTCCAAAAATAACTGCACCTTTTCAAATTAGTGCCCCAATTTTAATAATTAAAAAAAGAAAAAGAAGAAGAAGAAAAAAAGTCTATTTCTAAAAAAATACCAAAGGTCAAGATGCCTCTCTTGCTGATGGAAAGCTGGGCTTGCCTTGTATTACAACAGCTTGCATGGCCCTCTCCAAATCCCACTTTGACTATAACCATCTGGTGTTTCAGCAGCCGGCTCTCAGGTAAAAAAGTAAACAGCAATCAAATGTAATCATCAAAGTAACACGTGATGAAGTTGCCAATTTTGTATCTAATCGCTTCAGTCAGGCTCCATTTCCTTTACTCTTCTTGCCTGTGAGGAGCAGCCGCCATCACGGCCTGTTCAGTAGGGCAGACAGGAAAGGCTGATGGCACGGTGCCTCTCCTGTAAGCAGCAGGAGAGGGGCAGAGAGGCCTTTGTGCCATGTGTTTGGCTGAAAAAAATAAGGGTTAATGCTGGAGTGCCACCATGGTTTGCTACCTCTCTGCTGCTTTTTTGCATAGTGCGCTGCAAGGAATCAGGTCTGGACAACACTGCATAAACATCAAAAATGCTGTTTTTGCCAGCGTCTTTCATGCTCTCATCAGCACATCCAGTCAGCCAGCACAGCCCGGCTCTGCTCCTTCCTGCTGCAGCACAAACTCTCAGGTGAGGCAGAGCAAGCGCCGAGCTGGGCACCCCAAAGGCCCTGCCTTCTGAGTGCGAGGTCTCTCTCTACACTCAGTAGCCGCCATTTTGGCAGTGAAGTACAGAGGTGGCCGGGTAAGTCCATCTGGTGACATGGCCTCCCTCAGGAGGAGGAAACAGAAGAGATGTCTGCAGACTGAAGGAGCGCCTGGCTCGCCGTTATGTTCAGGTCTGACACATGAGAGATGCAGCATCTTGGAAAGCTGCTAAGTTACAAGAACAAAGATAGTGTTTTGTGAGGAATGCAGGAAATGTAATGCCATGGCCCGAGGGATAATTTTGTTAAGGGATCTGGATGCTTACAGATACAAAATAAACATTCACACATCTTCAGAAATCTGCCCTTAAGTTATTTTAGTCATCTACAGATTCCATGATAATGAAACCACAGGAAAAATAATACATGTACTAACAAAAAACTAGCAATACAGCAGTCTTATCTGTTTACATATAAAAACGCTTCCCCTGTTTCTTTTTGGAAACATACCTAGCACTTGTGCATACGACAGTGCAGACCTCCCTCCCGACTCTGTTCCAAGCATCCAGTGCCTGGTTTTCTCCAGGGGTGAAAGTTCCCTTTCTTGACTGTCCCCATCCACGGGAGATCACTACAACACGTTCTTTTTCTGTCAGATTGCATCCTTGCTCTGTTTTTTACCCATTTTCCAGCCTCCTTCGGTATGTTTTCACCTTCCACCGGCTCCCTTCTATTTTTGAGATCCTTCTAAGACTGCCTAGCTAGCATTTCACACAGAATATTTCATTTAATTTTGTGCCTGCAGCTCTCACGACCCGGAGTTCCCTTACACTGCCTCTGTCTCCTACATGCTTTCAGCACCTTTGAATACAGCCACCTCTGTGGACTGAATTCCTCATTCTGTTTATCCGCTCACTTGGATTACTAATGAGTAAGTTAATAACCGTGAAACCACACGTTAATTCCTAAGACTTTGATTTCAGTTCTTCACCTCATTTTTTTTTTAATAACAATGGACTGGACACACACCAGTTAATTTGAATACGCACGTTCTAAGAGAATGTCTCAGAAAACATATCAATAGTTTTACCAAAATAATTACATATAAAATTTCATTTCTACACTGTAGCTCTCCCCTCCCAGCTGAACAACTCAATTTTTAAAGCAATCTAGTTTGTCTGGTATGAGCTGATCTGTAAAAGACAACAATACTTTTTGACCAAATTTCTGTAATCCTTCATTAACAGAATTTTTAAAAAAATCTGATTTATTATCTAGCTGAGGACTACACCCACTTCGTTGGATTGCAGTTTCCAAGATCATCACTCTTATCCTCTTTAATTTCAAAAATTAGTACATTTTTCTTGCCCTTTTTTCCTCCACTCATGGGTCTTTTTGAACAACATAGCATGTAGGCATACATAAAAACATATGGAAAGAGAAATTAAAAAGCTGCAGGCTTGCTAACAAACTCTACTTACATGCCATTAAACAAATTTCATTTAGACCTATTACTCTGCATATATTCAAACTTCTCCCAGCAGCCTTTTTACTGCCTTTTATCGATGATTATCTTTGCTAAACATCATTTCCTCACTGCCCACCCTTTTCCATTTTGCATTAAAAGCTTTCTTTTTAAATAAAGCTTTTATAAAGCCATTCCCTACCTCAGACATGTTAGAATTAGCACTGATTCTGCCCACTGCTTCATTTACTCACAGACTTCATTGGAGTTCCTTTCTTTTGTCTGTACATCACTCTTTCATCTTTCACTGTTCTTTTAACTCCTTAAGGTTACTGTAACTCATCCACTCTCTCTTCTTTCCCCCTCAGACTTAATTCCTTGTCCTTCCCTCAAAGCCTCACACACTTCTGAATACAAGAAAACCCTCTTTTCCAAATGATGCTCTCTGAGTACATTAGCTCTGCACTTTTGCCTCTTGCATTTCATACCTGAAATGATTGTGAGCTTAAAGCAACTGCGGAGGGAAAAGTATGGTACCAGTGAGCAAAACTGCACAATGTCTGTGGGCAGGGCAGGAATGCTAGGAGCAGCTCTAAAACAAGGAGAATGGGGTCCCTGGCACCACGACCATAGGGTGGGCAGGTGGTGGCTGCATGCAGACAGTTTCCTGATCACAGCTACTTTATGCACTTAGAGGTTACCAAAACCAGAATTTTCTGGACAACCTACAAACTGTGCTAAAGAGGGTGCTCCTGCACAGTTAGCACAGTAAGCAAATGTTTCTTCTCCCAGTTCTTGCTTGACAGGAGTGAAGTTACAGCACTGCAACTTCATTCACTGCTTCTGAAGCTGTTTCAAAATGTACATAATTGCAGCTCTCTGAAATGTCTATATTGTGTAGATATATCTTAAGATACACGTGTGTCATGTATCTTAGCTTCCACATGTAGTACAAAGTCTGAGTGTAGAAGATTCAGGACTGCCCCTTTTACTTTTGTTTTGTTGCTTTTTTTTTTTCTTTCTGTTATCTCTCTCTCTTTTTTTTTTTTTTTTAAATGAGAAATCTACTTTGATGCGTGAATTACACTACTATGCCTTCCAATGATTTCCATGAGGAATCAATTTGCAGGAAAGAAGAAGGTGGGTTCTCACCTCCCTGTAGCAAGACACAGCTGATTTTCCCAGTACCTACCAATGCAATACAGGGCTGTCAAATGCAAACCCTGGAGCTGAGGAAGAAACGTCTCTAAAGGAAGCAGGGAGAGAGGTGAGTTGGGTGGATGTTTAGCTAAGACCCTGTCATGCATGCATCTCATGTTTTAAAGTAAATGCAAATCCACAAACAACGCCTGGCAGCATATGTGTGAGCAGAAAGCACGATAAAATAGGCTAATCTTTTCTGAGGATGTACTATTCTTGCTTTGAATCTGTCACAACAAACAGCAGCCTTAACCACGAGGGAAAGGAAATAAAAATGGCCTTTTTGGCCATTTGACAGTCATTACTTGGGTGGCTCTAGGCTAGCTGAGTTTTTAGGAGCATTCTGCAACTGAGATTGGAACTACATACAAAAATGTTGGCAAGAATAATGCCAGAGGAATGGGTTAAAGACTGATTATTACAGCAGCTGAAGCAATTGGAGACTTTTCTTACTGGCAGCTGCATACTTTCAAGAGAGCTTTTAGGAGTCAGAAACTCAAGACACAGTCGAAGTCAGGGGTGAGGAAGCTTCTTCAAGCCACAATGAGATTCTTCCCTTTGCCGTGCAAATGTTGTAGTTTAAGTTCTGTGTTTATATGAACCTTACCCCTCTGTTAAAGACTTAAAACATTTGGTTTAGGAGGGCTTTAGCTCTTCAGACTCCAGTACGTGTTCCATAATTTATCCTGCCTGGTATACAAGGGGGGAAAGAAGAAGAAAAAGAGTGAGGAAATACTCCACACATGCTGTTATAATTAAAAAAATGTTAAATACCTCCTATCTTCCCCACAGACAGCAGCAGGTGAGGCAAGGCCCCCTCCAGGTCTAACTTTCTCCAGAGCCTGAGGCAGAGAGCTGACCTGCATTTTCTAAGATCTGCTCCCCAAAAGCTTGCCAGCAGGCTAAAAGACAGCACATCATATTACTCTTCTCTTGCCAGATGTGTTCATCATGTTATGAAATATGATTTACCTATCACCTGCACTGGAAACTGGGGAGGAGAGAGTGATTTTGGTGCACGTGAAACCAAGGGGTTTGGAGCAAATTTAATACTCAGAGCCCTGGTGGAGATGATAAATATCCATAAGCAAGAACTGCCCAGAGCGGGTTTAGCAATGGCAAATACAGCTGCACCTCAGAGGGTTTTCTTGGCCACCTCTCAAAGATTTAATCTAATACGAGGAGTGCTGTGCCAGCTCTTACTG
Organism: Tragopan temminckii; assembly: GCA_028571105.1. Lineage (NCBI taxonomy): Eukaryota > Metazoa > Chordata > Aves > Galliformes > Phasianidae > Tragopan > Tragopan temminckii. The sequence continues at coordinate 17,733,666 of JAOWBP010002392.1, read as the reverse complement.
TCCTTACTCTGTTCTTTTCCCAAAAGTCAACCAGGAAGTTTTCATCTGCCTTAATGGGCTGTGGATCAAGTCCAGCAAATTCTGCCTCGGATGGGGCTCAAAAGACTTGATACAGAAAAATTTGGAAGAGTTTTTTGGAAGAAGCCTAGCCAAAGCCATCCAGTCCATCTCCTGCAGAGGCAAAATAGTTCCTTATGTTGTTTTGAAAGGTATCTCCTCGAGGCTGCCCACTGCTTCCTCCAAGGTACTAATCAACAGATCTTGCTGTCAAGATTTCATCTTCGTTTTCCTTTTCTTGGAGAAGGAATCCTAATGCCTTCCTGCCTGAGATGTTTCTGCCTTATTTTTTTTCTCTTGCTTGTTCTTTTTCAACACTTCACTTTTTAGGGCCCTGCCCTTCTTTACTGTGCTCTCAACAGCGCTTGTATTTACTCTCCCCACTCCTACTATCAGCATTATTAAACAAGGACGCAACTTCACATTATAGCTAACTAATGTAACAGTGGTCTTCACCAGATTTCTATATCCTCCCTTGCAGCAGATCTGGCAATTAATGCAAGTACAGATCAAGGTAGAGCTGATCTGATGAAAAATGACCCACCGAAAACAGTAATTATTAGTTTTCTGCTGGCTCAAGGAGCACATCCAACTTATCCTGCCATAGGAGCAGTGCCAGAAGTGATACAAAGGCAAGGGTAAGAACAAAAGTGCCAGGGTGAGGGTGGAATGGGGACAGCTATCAGTCTCAGTGTAACATAAAACCACACCTGTGAACAGTAGGAGCACTGTATCTAGATGCTCCCTCTGTTCTCACACAAGACTCCTTGCCCCGGAGACTCCCACCAGTTGCTTCCTTTCTCTGCCACCTTTCAGACAGCTTTTAATCTACCTGCCAGTATAATTTAGAGCGCTATATCTCACTGCTCCAGGTCAAAGGTTTTATTGAAAGCCATACATGTGACAGCATGCTTACTCCTCGCATATAAAGCCTACAACACAGCCTATCTTTCTGTTATTTAGGCTGCTGTTGTTAACACAGGAAGAGGAGCAGTGGGGAAGAGGAGAAATCAGGCAGTAGTTCTTGCTACACTGAGCTTAAAGTTCAGTGGCAAAGCATCCGGGCGGTTGTCACAGAAATCAGTGGAGATGCTGGACTGTACGGCAGGAGACATGTTTGAAGCAGACAGGTAGAAGTGTGACTCACCAGCACAGAGAGGGTAATTGAAGTGTCTTGTAGTTTCAAATATTGTGAGATGTGGTCCAAGAATTTGTCACTCTCACTTTCTTCTATTTGTGACAGCCTACAGCAGATGTCCACTTCAATATGCTTTTACTTTCCAGTTTATGTTTTTGCATGCTTAGCATGGTGTCCATCCCCACACGATACCTCCCTAGTACTATCTATATCTCCGCTGTGATCTTTTTTCCTGCACCATTCCCTGAGCAGGTAAGATCTCACCGTCACTCAGCTTCTGTGTCAGACACATCTTTTCCCAGGAATCCATGACGGCAAGCCTCCAAGAAACAGTTTCAGCATGCAGGGCTGCTTCTCCAGCCCCTCACATGCATCCACTTATCTTGCCTAATGACCTCCATCACCACACAACCATACCACACTAACTTTAACTCTGCACTTTCTGTGACTCAAGAGTGACCGTAGCCCAAATGGGACTGCCAGACAATAAAGAGTTACAGGAATCTTCTTCATTACAGGTATTTTTATCCACTGTTGTCATTAAGAAAGTGCAAGAAGATGAGTAATTTGTTTTCAGAGAGGGTCAGCACACCCTAACTTCATTAATCACTTCTTTTGATCTACCACAGAAGCTCTGAGACAAGCAGTACAGCCTGCCTGGCTCTGCTTCCAACTTATTACTAAGCTTGAGCTAAACTAAGGTGCAGAGATGTTGCAAGAGGGGATATACTTAATCCTACAGCAAGTGATCGAGCAGGAAAAGAGATTAACACTAAAGAAATTAAATGAGATTGGGTATTTCCTCCATTAACTTAAACCAAACCAAAACAAAAAAAAAACAAATGAACAACAACAACAAAACAACAATAATAATCTAAGCAACCTCATTTTCTTTTTCTTTGCTTTTATCTTTTTTTTCTTTTTGAGATAATACAAGTTATGTCTCAGCGTGAAGGACATGGCTGCCTGTAGAGAGATTTTGACAACTCCCCTCTGAGTGCTAAAATGCTGTCAGCTGAAAAACCGAGCTGTTTGGGCAAATTGATCCAACTCTGACAGACTTCCTCTCTGTTTTCATGTTTTCTCTCTCAATCAAAAACCTTCTAAAGAAGTCAAGTTTGCAGATCCATTTGGAGAAGGGGGAAAGGAGGGGAGATCACCTACCTTTGCAGCACAGCTTTTTAACCTAGATGTCAGGACAGACTTGCCACATGGAGGGGAAGGTCTCAGAAATCTCTCTCAGCCTCCCAATTGATGTGCTGCACACAGAGAGATGATTTCTCTAATTTGTGTATAGCAACCATATGTAGCCTTTCTGAATACAGGGCAGAATCTACACATTTTGCAGGTAGAAAGTAACAACATAGGGAGCAGAGATTTTAGGCCAGGGTTTATCTCCAATGCCAGTAACAGGCAAGCAGCTAGAGCAGCTGCCCAAGAAAGCTTAAGATTTCTTCAATAATCATTAGGAATCATCTCCCCCTTCCTCAGCCCTAAGAAAATGAAATCTGAGCATTTTTAAGCCTTGTCCCTAGCTGTGAATATATCTGTAACCTTTCCGCATCAGTGACAATTTTGAATACAATTTTTGATGGTCAAATCCTGGGAGTACTCTTACCACTTTATAGCAAAGATTAAGCATGCTGCTGTCACAGTCAGTAAAAGAACATCTTTTCATATTGCCTCAATTGGGTACTCCAAAAATCCCTAGTCCAGTACGGTGAAGCAGTGCCAAGCAACTTAAAAGTGTTTTACAAAGTCAACTTGGGGCATTGTTTTGTTGCTTTCTTTTCACCTTTGCAATAACACAGCTTTACAACTTGACTGCTGTCCTGCTCACTGGGTGCTTCTCCACAGTTTTTCTAGAAAAGTCTCACAGAACAGTGATTTTTATTTCTCTTTCCACTGCACGCACTTCTTGTCAACTCAGCTAGGGAAACCCATGCTCAATGTGACCAACTTTCAAAGATTACTTCTGAAGATTTGTGCAGTAAAATTGCTTATTTATAAATTCAAAGAAATCTAAAATCTGTAGTGTTAACAATGACAGTTTCAGTGAAGCTCACTACTGACTTCATAAACATAATTACGTCCCCTTCTATTGCCTCACAAAGCCAGAAACAACATGAGAGGTTTCACCATCTGTCCCTCTCATTCTACCATCCTGCACCTGCTTCCTTACAAGGACAGGGACTGAGAAGTTTTCAGTGGATCAGAAACTGCTCAAGCCCATCAACTCCAATACACAGAGCATAGGTCCATACATCAAACATTGTTCTACAGAGATGAAGTTTGTTTCACACAAGGTCAAATACCTTTTTTTTTTATTATCAGATTTTTTATACTTGGAATTTAAGCTTCTTCAACCATGTGTCTAGATTATTCTTATCTTAGTTCCCACGATGTTATTGTAAGGCCTTTGGATGACAGTTTTGATTACAAGTCTGCACACTTCCTAGAAAAACACAATCCTGATTGGTACTTGCTGAATAATGCATACTAATTCCAGCCTGAGCCTCCTTCGCACCGAATGAGTCATGGTGGATGTCTATCCTCTGCAGAAGGCAGCAGCAGGCTCTACAAGGGCACTGCTCTGTGGTTCCAGCACTGGGACAAGTTACTTCAGGTTCCCAAATTTCCTGATACATCAGTATGTCTGCATACACGCAAGGGGAAGAGCCATGCTACACTACAGTTTGTTGCATCTGTCTGGCTCAAAGCAGAATTACAGGAGGCATACAGCATGACTGGAAATCAAGTAATAGAGTCTGAAAGGTACATCAGAAAATGGCATTTCAACCCAACCAGAAACTCTTTCAGCTCCTTCTGCTTTAGGTTCCTCGTCTTTTCAGTGAAAGATGATGCTACAAAATTAATAGAAAGCATCACTTCTGAATATTTACCTTTGCAACAGATGATATTCAATTTGTGCTCAGACATATATTCCACCACTTCCAAAACAGAATGACCGAACAGCTCAGTTCAAGAAAAAAGGATTTTGTTTTTCATTTAGAGGCTCAACTCTTCAGTTGCTTTAATGAATGTACACTTTTATATGCCCACATGCTTGACCACTATCTCAAGCTAAGCTTCCTCATACAGGCTAACCTTTAACCTCACATTTGAGTCTCTTAAGTAGTCTTTTGATCAAAGAACTGACAAATGCAAGCTTCAGTTCTCTGGCTGAACTGGCAGCTGTCAGTGATGTGATGCTCTTTATTCACCCTCTCATGATCTGAGCAAAGAAGAAACACCAGTATTTCTGAATATTTGTGCAAATGATGTGGGATTCAAGACTCGCAATAAATTAGTTTCACACTGAGCAAATATTATGACTTCCTCATTGCTGAGTACGGATACATGCTTGTCTTCCCTGGAACAGGGAAAGAACAAAGCAACTGTATTTAGTCATTGTTGTTTTGTATCTCATAGCATTTGGGGTTATTCCAAATACATTTAGATGGTTTGATGCTACTCTAAGAAAGGAATGATTTCTGGGTTTGCTCCTTGGGACCGAATTCCCACTCTCAGTAATAATGGCCATTACAACTCTGATTGCCATAATAGTTTCAACTGAAGCAGCAGCGACTACTGAAGCAACAGCCCCTGCAGGTGGAGGGAAGTGTCACTTAGGAAGGTGGCTTTGCAACTCCCTGTGTCAGTCTGTCATTTCAAAGTGAGTTTAAGCTCGTTCTCACAGGCGACCTTTTTGTGTAGGAGCTCAATCTTTCACTGTCCTTCCCAGCAGGGACAACTTAATTAGATATAGGGTTTCCTTCTCAAGTTACTGGATTTGAGGATTCACACTGTTCTTACTTCCAGGCAATTCAAACAGAGGCAAAAATGGACAACAAATAGGGGGGGGGGGAAATCCTTAAAAAAAACAAACAACAAAAAAACAAAGATAAAACCTGACATATCTCTGAGCAGCACAAGACTTGCCTTCACAGTAGGATGGAGCCCTGGCATTCAATCCCATAGTGCTACATTGAGGGAGCAAGTCCTCTGAAAGTATTTTCCTTTTCAAGAAGCCAGTCAAAAATTTCCAGTTACTTTCACATGGATGAGAAGCCAGGTTGCAAACTGCCCTTTACTTGAGACAAAGGTGGCTTTTTGCAAGGTTTAAACTACTGGGATATTTTATTAAGGGGTGAGACAAGGAGAAGGGATCAATTACAGGAAAAAGTGGAATGGAACAAAATATCTTTACTACTGATTGAAAGTAGATTCTACACTTTTTGCTTAATGAGCTGGATGAGTAGGGAAACAGATTTTCCACAGGTACCTCAATCACACTGATTGCAAAGGTTACAAATGACCGGAACAAGCTTAGAGAGCAAACAAACAGAACAAACAGGAAAAAAAAAGGAAAAAAAACCAAACAAACAAACAAAAAAAAACCCAACTATGAAAAAGCCTTGGTTTGTAAGGAGCTTGAAATGATATTGCTCCAAAGTTGGTGCTGGAAAGACACTTCACTATCAATCTAGAGACACCCCCTAAATTCTGAGATTACATCCTAGTTCTTTTAATCCAAAAGCAAATAAAACCCACCAAAATAATTACTATAACGGATCTAGGCATTCTTTTATTGTGTCACAGATCTTCACAAATTATATTTTAAAGCTTTTCTTTCCATTTAGAAATGCAAGAATACCTTTGTACTTTTAAACAGAAGTGAATATGCCATGATCATACAGACGAGCTCAACAATGCTGTCAGTAGAATTGACAGCCCTGAAATTTAACTTCAGAACAAAAATGCAGAGCTCGTTCTCACAAAAATACGTGCTCTTCTGAGGAGCACTGAGGAAATGAAGGGAGCAGAGTGCAGTGCCAGGTGCCCAGCGTCTTGGTGCTCTGATAGCAAAGTCAAGCTGCTGAGCTCCGCACGGGAACTCACATGCCTTGTCCTGCCAGATCCAGCTGGACAAACCATCACAGGGAGATGAGTTGGGAACAGGAATATCTCTGAAGAGCCAAAATGCCTGGGCAGCCCCAGTCTGCTCAGATCCACGATAACATGAATTCGGGGACACGTTTTAGCTACTCAGGGTGTACACCAGAAACATGCATAGGAACACTGGGACAGCTTGAATTCTTAATGGGAGAATGGGAGGTGCTGGAGCAGGTCCAAAGATGGGCAACAAGGCTTGTGAAGGACTTGGAGAATATGCCCTATGAAGAGCGACTGAAGGAACTGGGACTGTTTAGTCTGGGGAAGAGGGGGCTGAGGGGAGACCTTATTGCTCTCTTCCAGTACCTGAAAGGTGATTGCAGAGAGTGGGGTTGGTCTCTTCTCACTGGTGACAGGTGACAGGACGAGGGGAAATGGCCTCAAGTTGCGCCAGGGGAGGATTAGGTTGGATATCAGGAAAATTTTCTTTACAGAAAGCGTTGTTAAGCACTGGAATAGGCTCCCCAGGGAGGTGGTTGAGTCACCATTCCTGAATCTGTTTAGAAACTGTTTGGATGTGGTGCTCAGGACATGATTTAGCGGAGGGTTGTTAGGGTAATATGGCTAGGTTGTGATTGGACTCAATGATCCTGAAGGTCTTTTCCAACCTGAGCAATTCTCTGATTCTATGATTCTAAATCATCTTTGAAATAGCAAGTCAGGTTTTGACTAAACTGGCAACTAGACAAACAAGGAGCTGCATGCCCTGAGGTTGCAGAGACGGTAGGCCTCTTTCAAGACAAATGGCCACATCTTCAGGTGGTGCAAACAGCTGCATTGTGATAAGCAGAGCTGCATCCTCCCACAGAAGCTGCAGATCCAACCACTCTAGCTGAAGGATCTGTGGACAGGACCAGTGATATAAACAGCAACCAACTGCATTCAGCTGGGAAGAAGCCACCATTAAGGAAAGCAAAAATGTACACTTTTACAGTGATTTCTAATACAACACAGGAGTTCGTGATATAGAGACTGGCTGCCAACAAGAACCTTCATCTCTGCTGACCTCCTCTCTCAGTAGTCAGTAGGTTTCTTTACAGGCAGGTGGGAAAAATAAAGTGATGGAGTGAGGAGCAGATATCTGACTTTACCCTCTGACCATCAGAAGCTGGTATGGATCTTCAATCCCATTTATAAAGGTTGGCACCATTCAACAAACTGAGGCATCTTACATTTTCAGTGGACAGAAGACAAAGCAAAACAGTCATTCTATCATAATCACCATAAGTTAATGATAATCTACTAAAATTTCACCTATCTCATCTACAATGATCTCCTATTGAGTAGAAGGTTTCCCACATGAAGAAACTAGGGCCATCTGAGGTCAGCAGTCCTATCCCTCATATTTAAGCTAAGACAATTGTTGTAGGCAAATGAAGGCACTGGAACCTTCAGAACTGATCAGTATGTATAACCAGAGGACAGGCTGCTGTCAGATAGAGATTGTGTAGACACACTTTGATGTCAGCAAACACTTTTTGACCTGGTTCGCATCTCTCAGTTTCAGACCAAAGGTCCAGGATTCAATTTTAACTACCATCAATACAGCTCTAACATGGACAGAAAAGATTACAAGATAAGTGCAGTATGGGGTGCAATGAAATGAGAAAATACAATGACCATGTGAGGATGCAAAATACGACTCAGCTAGAATTACAATGAACCTCAAAGTATTCAGGAGATGCTGTTGATGAAGGAGAGCCCCACAACATCAAGAGGAAGATTACGCCTGCACAACTAAGAAAAGACTATGCGCCTTTCATATCAGTGAAACTCTCATTCAGAGAGTGCCTGGAAAGGCACCGAGACTAATTTTTAACTGAATTCATCTGTGCTTAGCTCTGCAACAACTGATGGCCTCATAAAAAAGACCATATTCACAGCTAGCTCTGCTGGCCAATTCTCACTCGAGTCTCTACTTCTGGCATTCCACATTTTCAGCCACATTATGTACATCTCAGCTCCCCTTGCTGGTTTGTTGTTAGCACGAAGCACCCAACCATCACAAACTCTGGCACATGCTGCAGCCCCTGCTAAATGTCAATCCCTCTACATGAGCCTGAAGCTGAATCTCAGCCTTTGCATCTAGCAATAGAGACGCAATATGCAGATTTGTCTTAGTATGTAATTAAACACAGCACAATCCTGGTTAACTTGAAATTTCAAATGCAGGGTGAAACACGAAGGTTTGCTCTCTGTGAAGAGTTAAGGTGCTGATTTTTATATAGACAAATGTCACCATTGGATGTAGTTAAGAATATCTTCCTAACATGAAATTTATGAAGATAAAACATTCCATCCCAGAATTTCAAATAAATAAATCATCCAGTAATTCACTTGATGTGCTTGCTCCTTTTGCTCCAAAGCAAAATACAGAGTACATGATTGATCTTACCCAGTGATCAACAAAATTCAAGCAAATGAAATTCTCTGGTCAGTCTAGCCCATCCCAAATGTTGGGATTTTCCAACATTTGCCACCAGCACAGGAAAGTTACGAGCTACAGAAGAAGGCAGAGTAAGAAAGAGTCACAAAATAGCCATAGGGTCAGATAGAAAGGTCAGGAAATATTCCTTGGTAGATTCTCTCTAGGCAGCTACAGTACATAGGTTCTCTGTTTGGACTAAAAATGAAATGAGTCCAGGGTATAAGACTCAAGTCAACAACAAGCACTTTACATCACCCCAGCAGGGCGGAAGGGCCAGCAGTCCAAACCAGTGCTGAGCAAAGATACTTGCCCTCTGAAAAAAATTCTGACATGCAACATCCTTATTTTGTTATTACCTTGAATATAAAGCCAAAATTTCTGGAGGAGTGTGATTTTCAGAGAATGCTGACTCAAAGATAACCAAACCTCTTTTGTTTCCCAGAACTGACTTTTTTCTCCCTTGGATAATATTAAAACATTCCATGCTAAACATAACATTAAAATTTAAAAATAACAATATTTTAACATTACTGATGGCAACAGTAGCATCCAAATTACTTGTTTTGATACTTTCTGCCAAAAAAGTGCAAGTACCTGCAAAGTCTTTTGATTTTATATCAGTGGGACATTTTCCAACATTAAAAACAAAAAAAAATCATTCTGATGACAATGCATTAGTGTGCTGCGGTCTAAATGTACAATTTCCTACATCTAAGGCCCAGGGCAGCATAAAAAACCTTTAACCTTACTAGAGGAAGAGCCTGCAAGCAGTGGTGTCCCAGCTGTCTCCATCTGCCAACTGGATGACTCCTTTCCTGCCTGAAAAATTTTGCTTCTGAATTTCCACCAAGCTTGGGAACCTGTGCTGTCCTGCATAATGCAAGACAGCATTATGGTGTCAGAACTTGGACTGCATCTTCACTTCACTAACTGTAGGGTGGTTCAGGAAATCTGCCCATCCCTTCACAACTGCAGTACCAAGCCTTGCTTTACCACTGTCCAGGCCTTTTCCCAGAGCATTTAATCTTGGTTCACCATCTGATATTATCCAGCAGAGCCTACGGCTGCTTCTATTTTGCCCCAGGTCTCTGGGGCTCACACTAGTCTCGCCTAAAGGACTCTACAGACTGGAATGTAAGTAAAGTGATAGAAATGTATCAATTCTTTACATTGCATTTGGAGTGATGTGAGGAATCAAACGATTTGTTCTGCATAGCATCTTGACATCTGACTAAAGTCAGGGAATCCTACCAAATGCTTGTATCTAGCAGAGCACATGCATTACTTATAAAAGATTCTACCAAGAAGAAAAAAAACACACACAAAATATAAAAATCTTATGTCTGTAAAGCAACAAGTATGTCCCTGTCTTCTGTGAGAACAAAAGTATATTTAGTTAAATCACCTTGGCAACTGAGCCAGCAAACTCTACTTTTTCAAATATATCTAACCAACATGTAAATATCTCTCTCTATACAGACACACACACGCATATATATTTATATAAAATGTGTACAACTTACTGTTGATAGTACTTCCTCCAGCATTAGCTGCAGAGCAGTCTATGCTCAATGTCTGATTTCAGCTGCCAAAAGATGAAGTCTCAATACCAAACAGACCTAAATTAAAATCTCAAAGATGCAGGTACGGCTTTTTCCAAACAAGTCAAAGGGCCCTGCAGGTGCCCCTCCAAGAGAACCACCCTACAGATGCAGGATGACATCCTTCCGGAGAACAGCTGCTTTCATGACACAGCCATGGACTTCAAGGCAGGTTTTTCAGCTGCTATTTAGAAATGAAGATAACTCTGACCTTGAAACACTGTCCATAAAGAAAAAAGCACAATGTATCTCAGTAGATAATGAATCAAGCTATATAGAAATCTGGAAAGATGAATTTTTTTCCCTAATGCTTTGAAATTGCCTGAAAAATTTCTTCTTTAATAACTGGACCTATTTTTCAGGCATTCAGTAGAATGATCTTTATGTTGTTAATAAACACGTTTGTCTAATGAATATCTCTTAGTAATCTTGCCTCTAATTCAGGAAACCCAAGTGCAGCCGAGATAAAAATATGCACATACTAAAAGCTCAAATTGAAGAAAAAAAAATCAATTCCGAGTTAAATTACCCATCTTAAATTTCAGTATAAAGCCTACTAGAAATACTGAGTTCTTGAACTTCAATTAATCTTTAGCTCTTAAGCCAGAAGGGAAAAGGATTCTTCAGAGTATCAGAGGGAAGCTGCAAAGAGCTCAGGCCAGCTTGCCAATGGACGTCACTATCGCTTAAACTTTCATCCGTGGCTCCGCTGGGCTGCTTAACTCGTGCTCATCTCAGACTCCTTTGGGTTTCTTTTTCCAGGCATCTGTGTGTGACTGCCTGCATGCGTGTGGCATACATTTTCCAGTTCCACTTCTCAGGGATTAATTGGCAGAAGTGCTTGTCATGGTTAAATAATTTTATTTAATTTGCACCGTGTGAAGATATTTGGGCAAAAGGGAAAAATAATTAAAATTTAATTACTTTTTTTTCCCCCTTTATAATGAGAAACAGTTGCATCCCTTGGAGACTCAGCTAGGAATAGAACATCATTCATTTTTATTGTTAAATATGCAATTCAAGGGAAAAAAAAAAAAAACTTAAAAAAAAAAATCAAAGATCAATCTCTTGTAGTAGAAGAGTGACATGCAGCCAAGTCTAGAATAGGTAAAAACAGATCTGTAGAATCAATGACATCTGAAGCTTATTAGGATGCTAAGAGGACAAGATAACGTCAGCATCCCCAACAGAAATATCCAGGGGACCTTCTCACAGGTTTCTACATAAATAGATACATGCACACAAGTACACTTTTACTGAAAGGCTCAGAGATGTCTCCTCCACAAGTCCTGCCAGCTCTGGGAAGCATCATCCTCAGAGGCTTCACCACACGCATTAAAGAATTACATAAAACTGAAAACCTCCCATCTCCATTTTCTTCTAGTTTTGGGCCCATCTCAAGCTGAAATATCAGTTTGCTTTCTGTAATTTCCAAGTGGGAAAAAAGACTGCCTAAATCCTCCTCTTCTTTTGATGTTCCCTCCTTTTATATATGACATCAGAAAAGGATTTCCCTTCATGTAAAACACCTAGAGATGGGCAGAGAAGGCAAATGGAGGACAGAGATTTACTATTGTTACAGATGGTCCTATGATACACGGAAACTTTTCCCATAACTTCCTCCCATGTTCCCCCAGTCTAGAAGTAAACAGGAGGGCAAATTTATGGACATGCATAAGCCCATGAGCAAGGTGATGGAGCATATGCTTTCTGCCTTCAATGTACAGATCAGTTTGCATGGAGATCAGCAGCACAAAACTCCCACTGTCATTACCTTGTACACCAGTTAGCTCCCACACCATTTCAGCATCATTTGGGCTTCCTCTCACTGGCTACAGTTGATGCCTCTATTGCCAAATACACTGGGGTGATGATGTCCAAATGCACTATGGTAACAAATTTCACTGGCAAAGGAAGACAGGACTTCCACATTATAATAATTGAATTAAGGCTTTTTAGTGCTCCCAATTCATATTTGCGTATTAAGAAAACGGTAACCTCTTTCCACAAGAACATATGGATATATTCTGTTGTGAAAAACCTAGTATGACCATGTCCTCGATACAATTTAATGACTGTTTCCCAAAGTGCTTCTTTTATTCTCTATGGTTTACTTTCTTGCATCACCATCTTTTACTCAGTGTAAATACAGACTCCTTTAAAAAAAAAAAAAAAAAAAAAAAAAAAAAGCGTGAAAACAAAAGCAATAAAATCAAACCAACAATAAGAAAAAAAACATTTGGAAGTAAATCTTCCATTACCTTATGGAAAACCTGCTGGAACAAGCTTTTGCCCTTTCCAATGGACAGATGTTCTCATCAACGAGAAAATTAGAACTTGATGACAAACTCCAAGGTTTAAATGTCATTCCCTACCAACTCTGGTTCAAATGAAAATGGAAGTGGCATTAAGAGAGCAGTATGCGAGCGCTGCAGACTGGTAATTTCCTCTAATTAAAAAACAGAGTTTACAGAAGCATTTAGCAATGCTCACCATAAATACAAATCTGAAAGTAGGAGGCTCCTTCCCTGTTTTCAGTGCCCAGCAAGCTACTTTTCTGCTGCTAGTGAATTGTTTGTTTCCTCAGACTGTTCAGGAATTTCTCACTCTACTTAACAATTTCCTAACGTCCTTAAAAAAAAATATCTCAGACCTACCAGTAACTCCTGTAGAAAGCACCCTCCTGAGCACTGGGTGAGTAAGGTACAGAGTGTAATTCAAGCAGATGTATCGTTTACATACGATGTAAAGAGGCACAATAGGACTCAAAGGCTGGGCAGTACAACCTAGCATTTCCAATGCAAATATTATTTTACCTCAGTAACATTGGGAGAGAATACCCGCACAAGAAATGCATCATGAGAAGTGACACACTGATTGTCTCCTGGAGCCTGGGTGCCCTTCTGGAAGACACACTTTAGTTAAAGTCAAGTCATTAGGCTCACTACAAGAGGAAGCGGATGAAATCCAATCGAATGCATTACAGAGGTCAGACTAAATGAGCTAATGGTCCCTTCTGGTCTTAAAAAATCTATTAATCTAATTTAATTCTCTGTTCTACTCTTCATACCAGAGTCAATTTAAACTCATTTGTATGAAAAGAACACATTACAGCAGCCTTGCACAACACACCACGTTCTGACTATCCAGTTTTAGGCTATCCGAAAGCTTCATTTAGGAGCTCAGGAGGAGGTTTTTGTCATTTATCTGCAAAGAAAGCTTTTGTTTACAAGCAAAGCACCAAGTAGAGGCACCTCTTCCAACTCAATATTGGATGAATCTGCATCTTAAACAGTGTGAATACATCAGGAACTTTTCCGAGCACTTTCCACCTTGGCTTGTATTTCAGTTCCTGGCATTCCTCACTTGTCCAGATCCTTGCCGTGCTGAGGACAACAGCACTTTTACCAATAAAGCCTTTCCAGGCGCTCCAAGGATATTCCTTGTGAATAGCTAGTAAAATAATACTGCAATAATAAAATACTTGGCAGTCACTGTCCAGTGAGAAAATCATATGCTTAGATAGAGAGAGTCAAAAATATTCATTGCTGTTAGCAAGGGTCCCTGCACTGTGTACATATGCTACAGTTAAGCAAATACATTTTGCTATTTAAAAAAAAATCCCCCCATTTTCTTTTTCATGCTGCCCTCCCTGCTGGAGCCTCAACACTCACACCACCGTTACCGGTCCTTTACTTAATTCAGCAGCACAAGAGCTCCAAACACCATGTGAGTTCAAGCTGATCCATCCTGGCTATCCTCAGCATACTTCATGCATGCTTGAGAGAGATGAAATAAGTTTATGCAGTCAGGGAGACAAATGTGAAGCCAATACATGGAAGCTCACAAAAGTTCTTCACATGGAATGTTGGGAAGGTGCTACAAACTCACAAAGAAGTTCCTCATCTCTGCTGGCACATCTATACTTGTTGCCTTCTTTATATTTTCTCTTTCTCAGCACAACTAAACCCTCCCTTGAACCTTTTCCTGTGTCCATCTTAAACACCAACAGATGCAAAGCATTGCAGAGCTGCCTTATGCTTGGTATCTCCAGGGGCTGTGCTAATTCATTCCAGCTATTTGAAGCAAGCATGAATGGCACCCCATTAAGCATGCTCGGACTGGGATAAAGGCAGCTGATTTTCCCATCTCCTCTCATGGCCAGTGTATAACTTCTGTAGTTTTCAGTTCTGATGTTTCTTTTCTTCCTTTCCCCCAACCTTTTCTCAGTCTGAAGCAGCCAGTACTATGTGAGAATATAGAACCTAGCAGGTTTGTAACATGAAACACCCAGTTTGCTTATTCAGTGTCAGTCCTTTTAAACTGAATCCTATCTTTCAGTGAAATTTGCCTTAAGACCTGTTTCCTCTCAGCGCATTTTAATCAAGCAAAAATCCCGTTACAGTGAAGAAATCCTGTTATGGAGAACAATCGCTATGTTGTTTTAACGGACACGTCTCTTTCAACTAAGCCTTCATCATCTGCTTTGCCCCCCCAATCATGAGCATACCCTTGAAAAAAACCTTTTCAACATAAAAATGTAGGACAGATACTGTGACTTCAATGTATATGGACAGTCACTGTTTGTTCCAGCTTACAATTTATATTATCCTCTTCTGGTGCTTTCAACACAAATCAGGAGGCTAAAAAGCCTTTCACTGACAAAGTGCAATTCCTTCTCGCTCCTGAAGCCCAAGCCCAGACTCACACCAGCTTCAGAGGAATTGGCTGAATAATGGCACTGCAAGAGCTTAGGGATTTTGTTCCAGAAACTTTTTTTTTCTTTTTCGTATTAATCTTTGCCCACACTCGCCTGACAGACTGCTCACCCAAAACAAACGGACACTGTTTTACTCTTCCTTTCTTCATTACCAAGTCTCTTGACTTAACGTAGTCACTATGCCAAAATGCACTTCAAGAAGGTGTGTTTCAAAATGTATGTTATCTCTTGTTTTCTAGGCTTTGCCAATCTTCCCATGTCAGGCTGTTGACAGCATCGCTGACTAGCATTTCACAACCCTTCATGGCTGGTCCCATTTCTCCAAAAATGCGGAGATCTACAAACTACCCAACAAAACTATTTCTGCGCATTCAACCTAAATTCACTAATTTTTCTACAATCAAGCCAGCAATCCAACTCTACCATGAGAGTTCAGCCAGATTTCTGAGGGTAAGGCTGACCCCTTTCCACTCCTAACATACACTTTGGGTACTTTTTGTACCTACAATTGTACTTCAACTGTTTGGAAAATTACTTGCTGTCACATCAGAAGGATGAGGAGTTGCACAGCTTCCTGGAGTCAAGGACTCTGTAAAGCCCCTTATAAAAGTTCAGTAATTTTGTGTTTCACCCCTCTTTGAGTGCCAAGACAAGCAGTCTGAAGAGCATCCAGTGCATTCTCTATTTGCTTTGACTCCAACAGAAAAGATCAGGGCATCCATGAATAACGGACACAGTGGTGATGGTTTGATGGCTAGACTAGATGATCTCAATGGTCTTTTCCAACCTTAATGATTCTACGATCCCTTCCTCAGTCTGATTAGTTAAGAAGAAGAAAGAAAAGCTGGCATGGCAGCACTGCAGAGCACTGGCAGCATCGAAGAAGTTAATTAGAAATGTTGAACGAGGCTTCAAGAGATGAGTCTTAATAAGTGGCGCTAAAAATATTACAGTATTCATTTTCAGAACAAACACAATCAGTGGCAGACATGCAAGGAGAGCCATGGTGGAGGTATTTTCAGTGGGGAGCAGGAAAAAGGCTGATCATGGAAAAAAACCAGTAGCAAAACTCCAAGGTGCCACATAGAATCACGGAATCATTAAGGTTGGAAAAGTCCACTAAAATAATCTAATTCAACCATGAAATAAGGGGCCATGTCCCCATGCCCTGAGCCAGGTTAGTGGCTCCTGTAGCCACACCAGAGCAGAGCTGCAGGGAGCACAGAATGTTTGCATGCCATGGTGCAAGCCATGAGGAATTAGGTGCAAAAATATCATGTAGGTTGAGAGGGTACTGCCTTGAGAAGAAGCCTGGCAGATTATAATCCTCTTTCAGAGTGAGAGGAGAGGAGATGGCAAATGTGGCAGCTCAAGAATGGAATACCCTGAAATTTGAACCCTCCAGCCATGCAGAGATCTCATTCCTCGCAGACAAACCTGCTGGCCAAGGGCTACATCATGCATTTGTTGCTAAAAACCTGATGTAAATCTCTAACGCTCCCAAAGTTTCTCCGGTACATGATGCAGTCCCTCATTTGTTTGCTCCATGTCACTTTTCACACACAGCTCCAACCCACACTTGCCCCTGACATAACTGGGTTTGGTGCAGAGGATTTTCATCAGACAGAGAAGCTGTGGTGGATGGCAATGCAATAACCCGGTGGTCTCGAACTTAATGAAAGGACAATTAATTTCAGCTCCAGGCTGAGTCCTGAAGCAGAACAGCTCACCGCAGAAGAGGAAAGCTGCTATCCTTCATCCACAGTTAATGTCTCTTTCTCTCTGCTATCACCCCACTATCTGCCACAGTACATCCTATGCTTCCTGCCACAACAGCCGCTTCGGCTTCTCAGACGTGTTCTTGGCAACATGCTTTTCCCCTCCTGGTGTTTGACAGGATTATGAAGTGCAAAATCACCAGCCTCCTTTTGTTTTGAAGCTTGAAAGTGAAGTTTCGCTTCATCATTTGTTTCTCGCTGCCCTTCCCCTACATCAAGCCATCAGCCCAGCCACAAAGCCCAGCTTGCATTCCTGTGTTTCCTGGCCTGTGGGGACTAAGAGGTGTGACTTGCCTGCAGATTTCATGAAAAATTCGCATTTGGTTTGCAACAGGGACAGCTGATCTCTAAAGAGGCACATCAGCAGCCCAGAACTGCTCTCTGATGGGTTAAGCCTGCTGTACCATCTTTCCAGGCTGGCTTATATAGGAATACAGGGGCTGTTCTGGATGGCCAGGCTCTCTCCTGTTCCACAACCACTGAGAGGAGTATAGCTTTTATTTAGAAGGAGGGAGCAACCACATATCTGTCTCTACTGGAGAGGAACTGAAGATACTCTCATTATGCTAAGCAAACAGCATTAATATTTATGAAATTTTTCCTGAAAGAGAGGGTTTTGAAGCTGAGAAATCTTGCCTTTTAGGGTGGGTTTATTTATTTATTTTTTTATTCATTGTGAGAAGGTAGAGAACTCAAATTTTCTGGCCACGGGCAAACATCGCTTTTTGAAAAGCATCCAGTGGTATGATACTTCGCTATTTTTTAATCAAGTACTGCTTTATAAAAGGGAAAAAATTAAACAGGACAAAAATGAACAGATAGCTCAGACCTCAAACTGGTGAACAAATGTCATTCATGCCCTTCTGGATCTCCATGTACCCCAGTTAGGTGAAAAACTCTCCTCTCCTTCTAAGCCTAGGGTACTGGCTGGCCAGCTAACATAGGCTGAGATGCCAGCTTTGTTAGAAAAGACTAGTGTCCCCAAGCTGCTTTCTTCACCTCCATACTTAGCCACAGCTTTCTATCATGAATAGCTAAAAGGAGACTGAAATATTAATAGAAGAAACGTGACAGACATATATGGGCAAATATTGGAAGATAAAAGCCAGGACTTCAGTTCACAATGTGAGTTTGCAAAGGCTGCTGAAAGCGAGGTCTGATCTCTGCAAACTTCCAGCAACACTATGCAGCCAGCAGCTGTCACTGTAAGCAACGAAGAGGAACAGGAGTGAGAGAGCTGGGGGATGCTCCTAGATGGGAGGAAAGCAACTGGAAAATAAAAACACAGGAGAAGCTGCAATTAAACACTCAGCAGCTCCCCAAAACCATCCCCTGTCTGCCAGGAGAAGCCGCTCATCAAAAAGGCTCAGCTGGCCTTTTAAAATGCAGCCCGAATCTTCCGAGATGCTAAGCATGTCTTATCGCAATGGGATCACGGAGCAATAGCAATTCATATCCTGTGCACAAGTGGGATTTAAGATTGGGCAGCTCTTGTGATGCATTTCCCAGGCAGGGCTGAGCAGCATTAAAGGCAAGCAGGCAGGAAGCCTCTTCCAGCTACCTATTAGCACGTGACAGCTTTGAAACGTTCAAGATCCTCTGCCCACTATCCACATTACTCAGCTGTCAAAGTAAAGGCCTCAGATTTATGATGTGAAAATTACATTTTAACGAGGTGTCATATGTGTTTAAAGTTCTTATTCATCACCATCCCGCCACATCTTTTACCCAAGACACAAATGCACTTAATTAGCATATTATAAGGACAGAGGGTTCACCTTATCTGCATTGTAAAACTGCTTTAGGAGAAGAAACCACCACCCTTATTGAATAAAATGGATGCAACCACATGTCAAGAGAGCATCCTGAGATACCGAAGGCAAATGTGAAGGATGAAAGTTTGATGGGCACTCTCTGAGGTTCTTAAAGTATCACAGATACGGATGGAAGCTTTGTATCACATTTCATCACCATGCTGGCAGTTTGCAGGGTCAATATACAGTATACGAAAGCCACTTAAGTGCAAAGAGGCTGCATTACGAGTCATATATCAAGTCACTATCTTCCTTACAGATAGGGCACATTTATTTATTAACATCATACATCCATTAGCAGCCAATAACGCATTTCCAGGGTCTCCTGAACAGAAGTTACATGGGAAAAACAGAACATCTCTTCAAAAGCAGGATGTCTGTATTTTCCATCCTGCCACAGGGAACAGCCAGTAGCCTGAACAGAGCTTAACAAGCAGCAAACAGCCATGGCCTTGCAGCACTTTTCTCCCCAAGGTTTCACCTCTGCTAGCTGCGTGCCTGCAAAGAGCTCTGTGTCACCGCCTGCCGTTGCCAGGATGTGTAAGTGGTGTTATCAACCTGGTGCCAATTTATGAAGAGACCTTACTGCAGCTGCCCAGGGAATGGAATGTGTGTGCCCTGCTGAGGGGGCTGATACCGAAGCTAAGCACAGAAACTCCAGATTTTGACACTCATTTACAGTGAGACGTAAAAGCCCAGTTTTTGCAAACAATGGTCTGGGAAAGCTCTGTGACAGTGAAGATCTCAAGTGCGTACCAAACCTACCTGCACAAATAGGCCTTTAATTAAAACGTTTAATCGCTGTGAAGAGTGAGAGGATATGATTCCTGCCTTTCCTATAAGAAAAAAGAATCCTGCCTCCTGTTTTCCCTGGATGGTCTGGGAAAAGACTGAAAATGGTTGAGTCTAAGTGATCTGGAGCCTCCAGCATCTGTTTTTTATTTCCCATATCCTTGAAATGTATGATACCAGAGATTTCAAATATGTTTCAAATACATTAACTGGCTATTTAGGTTGCTAAATATATTACTTTGCCTGTAACAATCAATTTTTGGTTTTAAGAGCTCTGTTTTTAAAACTTCACCCTTAACTGCTTTTTAACAACCAATTTGCTTGACCCATCAATTTTACAGTCTTTTATTTTCTAATTAAGCAAATATTGTTTTCATATTTTGTTACTCAAACTCTAATGCTATAGAAAATAGCTGCAAAATGCATTCTCTCTTGGAACATCACCTTTGTAAAGGAACTGAGAAGTTATAGCAATTTTAAAAGAGAAGGGAAAAATGTATCAACAATCTGCTCTTTGTAAAAATAAGTTAAAAAAGGAATCTTAAAAATATTTCCTAGGTATTCACTGCTTTCCCAGTATTACACAGGCTCCTGTGCTGCTCTTTGTTGGAGGAGTCATGACGGGTTTAAATCCAGCCACATACTTACATGTATATTGCTTATATATACAGAAATTCAGCATGAAATTTCACATTAGCAAAAAAATGTGTTTCATTGGATCCTCAAGGGGACGTTAAGGTTGGATATCAGGAAAAAATTCTTCTCAGAAAGAGTGTTGATGCATTGACAGAGGCTGCCCAAGGAGGCGGTGAAGGTGCTGAGGAAATGTGGAGATGTGGGCATGGTAGGGATGGATTGGTGGTTCTTGTCCAACCTTAATGGTTCTATGAGAAAGAGTCACACAGATCTTGTCTACCTGCTTCTCTCTTTTGAAAAGAATTAAATGTTGAGCAAGTGTTTGCTCCCCTATCCAACTCAAAACCAGTGGTTTCATTTGACTAACTAGTAAAATGATGTTCCCCCTAATCAGGCTGTGCAGGTAATCGAGCACTGAACTCCCTCTGCAAATGCATTCTCCTTTGCTTTGAAGTACCTCAACCCCATTCGAGCTGTCAAATCAAGGATTTCACTTTCTGTCAGAGCAGTCTTCTTACAAAAGTCCTGCAAATCCATACAGCAGTGAGGTAAAGGGACACCAATGCAGTTCTGCTAAACAGACGATTTCAGCAATTTTCAGAGAAAAGAAACGCATGTAAAATTAAGCTTTGTGTCCACGTTGCAAAGCTATAAAAAGTGTACAAAAGGAACATCAGAGAAGGCTTACTTCCCTGACATCAACTTAACCCTCTTTTTCCAACATCCAAAGCCAAAACCTACTTTAGCTTTTCATTATAGAGGACGATGGGTTTTAAATTCCCACCCAAACACTGGTGAAATCAAAGGGACTTCAAATCCCAGCCAAACAGCATGACACGGGAATAACTCAAAGTCTTATGCTGACATTCCCAGCCCTCTACAAGATTTTCATCTGCTCTCCCATCTTATTAGCTTACACTCTGCTAGGAAAATGGGATGGGAAGGTACTTAATTTTTTTACAAAAAAAAAGTGCAAAATTTGAGTTTTTCATTAAAAACGACTTTTTTTTGTTAAAGATGCTATTACTGAAAGCAGTCACTACATGAAAAAGAGGCAGTAGAGAGTCCACTGTAATGCCTGCAAATGAATCATTGAAAAAGAGAGAAATCCTGTGAAATAGGAGGGATGGAATTGATTTTCACTCCTTGGGGATAACCAATAACTCACAAATTGCTCTGCTTCACTCCACTACTCAGAAAGTACATGCTCATCATTAAGCTGGGAGAATGAAAAGTGTTACTTCATTTCTTGCTCATTTTGAATCTTACAGAGGTCAACATCATTGAAAGGATCCCCACTCTTCCCTTAACAGTCACTCAGGCTCATTCACTTGGTTCTTCAAGAAATCTTTCTTGTCTTCCTTACATTTTTGTATCAAAATTGGAAATTCATTGCTCAATTACTTCCTCTATTCCACCTATCCCCAGATTTTCATATCCTCAGTTTCTTTCAGCATCTTTTTAAAATGTGGATGACAGGATGTACATAGAAAAAGAAAAGCTCATCAACAAAAACACCTCTGCTCCTCTTCTGGCAATCTGAATCCACTCTTAGTCTTTCTCATCATCAAAAAAGAATATTTTGGAAATAACAATGCTACTAATCATCTAGTTTACTATCTAAATTATATTACTTTCATCTCTCTCATTCCTTTTTCAGCATCTCTAAAGACATGGTCCTTCACAGGAAATACCTGGTAACTCTGATTAAAATAAGTTTATGTACAGCAGTAACCGTTTGTAAAAGGTTTAGCACAGTTTGGAAATTATTGCACCATCAAACAAGTATGATCACAATAAGTCTAAGTCACGTTACTAGCCAGGTGGCAATTGTGAATGCAATACTTGCAAAAAGATGAAGATGGTAATCTTAAGTGACTGTAACCGAAATGAGTAATTAACAGTGTAATTTCTGACACTAAAAAACATAGAAAAGCTGGACATCCTCTGAGGATGGATAAGGTGGATGTTCCTCTATTAGAGAAAGCATTATACAATGTAGACCTGAATTAAATGCTTTGAAAAAAGAACAACTTAAAAGAAATGAAAAAAAAAAAAACAAGTTTGGAAGATTTTATTATCAGTTTCTCTCCTGATTCTAGACATGCACTTGTGGGTGCTCACATTCACAATAATTGGTGGCTTCTGTAAAAGGCCCACGCTCCCTCATCTTAATGGAACTAGCTCATCTAAACTGGCCTGCAATTTGTCCCATGCTGTTTGCAGCGACAGCATCTTCTATGCTTTGTTTTGCCAAAATTCCTGCAGAAGGGGTGATGATCTTATGTATGGAGCAAAATTCAATTTAGAAGAAAATAGCGTTGGTATTCCTGTGATGTAAAAAAGAACACGGGCATTTGGAGACTGTTTCAGGTTAGTTACAGGTAGCATACCTGTTTCTCTGTTTCATTATGGACTAAGATATTAAAAAAAAAATTCTGCATTTATTAATGTCTGAACATCCATCATAGGTATTGCAGTAGGGCTTAATTTACAAACACAGGCAGATCATTACCACAGGATCATATTTCAATTTCACACCCAATTTGTGAGAAAAATAGAAATCCCAGTTCAGATTTTGTCTCAGTATTAAAACCCTTACCTGTTCTGCTGTCCAGCGGGCCAAAATCCAAGGAATACTTCACTACGTGATAGTTGTTCCATACATAGAGAAGGTTGTCCCGGGGATTATAATCCACAGCAGCAATGTACTGATAGGAGTTTGGAAAGGGCACATCCACCATGCTATCCTTGCTTTGGTCAGTGTTATATATGTAGTCTATTTTATTCCCTGTGGCTTCATTGTCATCATCTTCATACACAGACTTGACCACATATAAAATCCCACAGATCATAAAAGCATTAGAAGCTGACCTCTTGTCATAGGCAGTATCCCATGTCCCTTCAATCCTTAATGTATAAGGGTTTAACTGGCTAATGACTATTTTGCCATTATTTTGTTCTGTTGCATAGATTACCCATAGCCCATTCTCATCCACGGCCAGGTCTATATCAGACTTGCCTCCCCAGCGGTAGGGAGAGGTGTCATGGTAATTTGCATTAGCTATGATAGCCTCCCCGCTTTTTATCCTTGTCCGCAAGTCAAACTTGACTATATTTCGGGTTCGCTCCTTGTTGAAGAACAAAGCCCCGTCGTACACCACAAACCCTGTGCCGTCCACTCGGTGCGGGAGTTTGTAGGTTGTGGTTGGCCTCCCAGCAATGAAGTCATCCTTGGAGGAGTACTCCGTCAGTGTGTCTGTCCGATAAGGCGTCCAGGGCATGTAGTAGATCTTGTCAGACGCCTGCAGCGGGTCTTTGCACCAGGCACCAGACTGGTGGTCGGATTCAAACAGGTGTTCGCTCTGGTATACTCCTTTTAGCAGTCCAGGGCAAAGGAAAACTGTTGGAGGGGGAAAGAATTTAAAACAAAAACCAAAGTTAATGAGACTCTGGAGGTGGTTGGACCAAACTTCGAAATAGTCTGCAGTTCTGCAGCAGAGGACACTCGAGGTCAAAGCAATGCCCTGTAACTGGAGACCAGACATCCTGCTGGCCAAGCCAGAACAAGACTTGCTCCACCAAATTTATTGTTTTTCTGCTTTTTCTATCAACTTTGGCTCATTTTCTTATTACTTTTCAAATCTATTTTTACAGGTGTACTTACTTGGACCGCTCGCCTTTGTAAACTCTGAAATGAGTATGTGCCCCCAAAGGATTTCTGGGTTTGTATTTCCAGATTACACTGCAGTGAATCTGTACCTACTAGGTGAAGGGGTAAACTCCGGGGGAATTGTTCCACATAGTTATTTTGAACAGCCCACTGCAGAGTGGCCTAGAAATGGAAATAAGAAAAAGAAATTCCCATCCTTACGGCCCAAGTGATATTAAATATTTAAAGGGTACCAATAGCAAAGCAGAGGAGAATCCCTTAGCAACTCAGAAGAGCATTTAAAGCAAAGGGAGCAGGAGAGGGAATACCCAGCTACAGACCAGTAGTGGAACCAGAAATGAGACTTCTGAAGCTGCTACAGGACACACGAAACATGCAGTCCACACAATTAAAAATGAATGATGTATGAAGGCTGAAAGGAAAAGGAAGGAAGGAAGGAAGAAAGAAAGGAGAGAAGGAAGGAAAAGAACTGGAGAGTTCCACTGGAAAGGAACCCGAGATCTTGATTTTAATCAGTTAAAAAATGTCCTGTTAAATATAGTAGTAACTCGTAACTTAAAAACATATACCTTCTATTGTTACATGAGAGGAGCACAGAGGAGCGGTTTGACTAACTGGGGTGCTTTGCTGCTCAGACTTCTGGGGGGAAGAGAGGGGCCGGCTCGTGGCTGGGGCATGCCCAGGGCTCGGGAAGAGGTCAGTACTGCCCGGCTGATGCTGGCATCCCAGGAATGCCAACGCCGAGAGTCTGGCCGGCTGCATGGGGAGACAAAAGGGGCACAGTAGGGATGCGCAGAATCAGGCTTGTCGGCCTTCGTTGTGCACCTCAGCATCCTCTGACCCGGAGGGCTGCACAGGCTTCAGGGGGAGAATATTTGCCGGTTATTTGCAATGGCGATCTTCAGGAACTCGAATAACCACCAGGATGAGAGATGTAGTGGGGAGCTGCAAAGAGGCATCCCACCCAAGTTTCTGGTAGCACAGAGCTGGCAGATGGGATCCTGCATTTGTGCTCCCCGCTTGGAGTGTAACCAATTATTTTCTAAAATTCAGAAATTGGTAATATCCTCTGGAGAGGGAAACAGGAGGAAAATCAGATTTAGCAGCTGGTGTAAAAGCATATTGCCTTACTGGAGTCTCAGAAACCACCGCAAGTAGCTGACAAAGGGGTGCCATTTCTAAAAGGCTTTTGCGGCATAATTAGATATACTTATGCACATACATACGTGCGCGTGCTTTCCAAATTCTTTGGGGCAGGAGAAAAGTGAATTATCTAAACCGTTGAATAGAAATTTAATGAAAGAAAGTGGTACCGGTAAAACTTTTCAGCAAAAATGAGTTATCTCATGAAGTTGAGCAGCAGAGAGACTAAATAAACTTTAACAAAAAAGTAGTGAGAATTAATGACAAAGTATTTCAACTAAAACGTTAAACTGTTAAATAACTTAGCCTACACATAAGTAATATATATATAATTTGAAAGGTATTTAATTACCTTTTTGCTCCACTTCTATTGTAGAGAGAGAAGTAAAGAGAGAAAGGAGAAAAGAGAATAGATTAATGGTACTGTATTGGCCAGGTACTTTTCTTTACCTCTTTCATATGAAAAGGAAGATTTTATAATTTACTTCAGATACTGCTATAGTATGTGAACATTTTTTTATATATAGATATATTTAAAGCCTTCCCTCTCATATACACTGGATAACATGCAGACAAGCTGAAAAAAATACAGACATAATTTCACTTTACAAAAGCCTTTAAAAGGAAGAAAACCAACACTTGAGACATACCAAGCCCCCTAAGCACTCTGAGATACCTCAGTAGCAGCAGCCTTGGACTAAGTTCATGGAACAAAATGAAATACCCGTACTCTGAAATATGACTGATCCAGATTTATGTAAAAGAATGAACTCTTCCAGGGAGAAATTCTATGAAATATACATCATCATATATTTTGCCAAAATCCTGTAAGTTAGAGATGCCTACTTTATTGAGCAGGAGAACATTTCCTTATGAGACTTATAGAGAGCTTAGGTAGTCAAATGGAACACATTCATAGACATTTGCAGAATCTTGTCTTATGTCTCAGAAAACAAGCTTCAGTATGACTCAGAGAAAAAAAAAAAACAAAACACCCACAACATTTTAAATATTGTAATACTTACATGACTGTCAATGAGAGTCCAAAAGCTTATAAGGCTAATGAGTTAAAAATATCTAAGCATTCTTTAAAATGTCCAGCCCCACAACCTGCAGGATGTTTTTATGTGAATTATTAACCACTCATAATAAAGCTGCTGAAGAGGCTGTGTCCCTTTGGAGAAAGCCCCTTGCAGACAGAATAAATAAATACAGTGCATGTATTAATCACTAAATGCTCAGTTACAGCTTTTATAGCTAACAAGGAGGCTCTGGGGGCCCTCATCCACAGGCCTCCTGTGGTTGTAGCACCAATCCCTTCTTTTCACAGCCCACTGTGGCTGCGGTAGCAGCTAAGCACAGCTATTCAAGCAGGATCGGGGTCTTGTCTGCCTCTGCTCAGTGTTTGGCTGAGACACTCAGGGCAGGATGCTGCTGTAGGGTCAGCAAGGAGCTGGTGCACCAGTTGGACCCCTGTAGCACAAGCCCGTCCAGTGCTAGCTCATGAGCCACGCTGCCAATACAAACCATGCAGCTCTCTTTTCCGAGTGCTTGCCTCCCTTTCAAGGGACACACAGAAAACCACGTGCCAACATACTGAAACATCCAGATAGAGCTCCAGTGTTTGATGATTGTGATGCGTTTTGCGCAGCAGCACTCAGGGCTTCACTGAAAAGTCAGAATATGGCAATAAGAAAGCAGGCTTCAAACACCTCCTGCACTCCCCACCCTCAGGTTTGCCAGTTCTGCAGGGCCTCTTCCCTGAAGGAATAAGAGAAGACAGGGCCCATGAAATATCACCAAGGGAGAAGCAAGAACTTGCCAGTAAAACAGTATGGTTTTGACAGCTGAGAGATCTCTGTTCAGAGAAGCGAGACAGGAATGTAAAGGTATGCACACGTGCTTTGCTTTTGCTTGCCCAGAGCTCACTCCATCCCTTTCCAGACCGAGACACTTGCCAAATGACTGTCCTCTGGTGCTGCGACTGCAAATCCCTCGTGTTCAGAAGTCTCATTCATTTGGATGGGAAACTGCAGTCTAAATGGAAGATCAACAGGCTGAACGATTTCAGGGTGAGACTGCAAATACATTGGCTAGACATGCAGGTCTGTACTTCTCCACGCGCAGAGATGCATGTCCAGAGCCAGCTATGTAACAGCAGCTCCCAGAACGAACATTTCCAAGCTTAGACAGCCTTTTCACCTGGGCTTTGATTCAGGCTCTTTTCTATCTTACAGCAGGTTGAGGTTAAAGGTAAATGTTTTCACCATGTGGCTGCCTGGGCTCTAGCGAGCAGAGACAACACTTCAGTGCAAGCACCTGATTTTGCAAGGGATAAAGCCAGCAGGACTAAAAGGCACCAGACCAAGCAACTGGAGAAACTCACACAGACATTGCTCTCCATGTCCCAAGCTGTGGCTATAAGGTATTAATAAAAACATTAAATTTCTCTTGCAAAAGCAAGAAAGTAACATGACAGCCCTACCAATATATGCCTTCACACAAGAACACTGATTCTTCTGGTCAGATGTCCTACTGCACCTCTGGCAGCATAGAAGGCAGTAATTCACGTTTCAAGATGAGCAAAAGCTTTTGTAATGCATTCCAACGACTATGCAATGTTGTAAAGCAGGAAGAGGGAAGCTTTTGCAGGAGATAATGTATTCATGACCAGCTGAGCTGAGTGACCCGAAGCACTGATTACCCTTATCCTGAATAGCCTGCACATGTTATTAGTGGCCAGTGCCATACCCAGTTCTGTTATAATTCCAGACATTGTACATGTTCTGGTGAGTTCCTGCATGGTGCTCTTGATGCTTTCCATTGTATGCATTCCAAATACATACTTTCCTCCTGCTGACTGAAGGCTTAATGCTTTTGAATTTCACTAATTCCACTGCTTATACTGGGGACACCACTGTATTATTCAAATAGGTTGCAAGAGAAGCTTGAAGGGTTTAACTTGTTGAACTGAATCAAAAGGAAGGGTCAAATTGGGGTCCAATTATCACATCAGTTACGCAAAACATCACTGCAAATCTGTCTTCACAAAGTAGTGACTGAATTTTGCTAGATTCCAGTTAATTTTACATCTCTGCAGTGACAAAATACCTTAAAGGTGCCTGTTTGCAGCATTTAAAAGCTCCTTATAGCACAGGAGGCCACATAACTTCCTAAAGGGATCTAAGATAAAAACATCTACATACAGTTCTTTCTTTTACAATGAGATCTTCTGCTTCTACTACTATTCATTTGAACAGAACAAGGATATTTCACCTTGATTTCCTATGTTGCTTGCAGGCTGGTGCCATTGGCTTCCAAAGCATGAAAGGCTGGAAGGAAATCAAGAGCCCCTCGGTGAGTCTGCAGGAAGTTACAAGACTTTCCACGCACCCTGAATATCTCCCATTTCTTCTGATAGAAGAAAACCCAGTCCAACATGTGACTATCGGCCGCTAGAGCCTGCTGTGCCCAGAGCTGTGTGATCCGACAGGTTCCCTGCCACCCGTTTAGAGAAATCACACAAACAAATTAATTAAATGCTCTCAGCACCACTGGGTACAGGCTCTGAAAACACACTCCTAATTTCCGACACAATTAACACTTGAACAACATTAACTGCTCATTTTCTTACCACCACATTGAGTTGCACTCAACTATTTAAAGCACAAGCATGCCATGGCAGTGGCAGAGTCCTGTAGAGAGCCCTCTCTCTGGCACCACTTCAAACCCACAATATGAGCAGAAAACTCCTGAATAAAAATGATCTGAGTAGGGGGGAAGTTCAAATACAATTGCAAAAGTAAATAAAAAGTTGTGCCCTGTGTTTTACCAGCTGCTGTTTTCCAGGACAGATGTTTAATAGCAGAGTAAGTGAAATCCAATCCCTGTGGCTGTCCTTCCCCGATCAAGCTTAATGTACAGACACTCAGTATTAAATTCATAGTTAACAATGAAATTGAAGGATTTTGAAAGCAGGTTTTTGAGGTTGACCTTAGTGTAAGACGCAGCGTGCGTCTTGCCAGATGTGACTAACCGCTGTATCCTGCACCCACCAACCATCTTGACCAGGTGCATGTGGAGGTCAAGTCAAAAAGTGTCAAAAAACCATCTCCAAAAGGCACAGTGCTGGTTTTGTGCCTTGTCCCAACACTCTACCCATGGTGCAAGATAGTAACTTTCACATCATTTGTATCTGAGCCCTACTGAAACAGGCTCAAGCAGTGAGCTCATTCTAATGTGAAAAAGCAAAATCTGGAAGCTCCCTCATGCCAGTGCTCCTCATGACAATGGTCTCGGGTTTCTCTTCTCAGGCTCCAGAATTAATAAGAGTGGTTGAGGGAATGCAGCAGTCAACAGGCCAGATCAACATGTGAGGGACATGCAGACTACCACAGCGCCACCAGCTTCTTGCTTGTTCCTCTGGTCCCTCACCTCCGCACCCAGCCAGTGAAGCTGAAGAGAAAGGTACCAGTAGGTGTTTCTATCAGAGGTTCCAGTGGGAAACACGGTTACATAGATTCTAATTGGGTATCAGAGTTATAGCAAAATTGAACTTTACAGCAGCTGCTCTAAAATAAATACATCTAAATCCAGAGAATGAAAACAGGTAATTTTACTAATTTGTACTTAAGAACACACAACTCCCCACTCATTTTGTTTGCCAGAACAGTCAGACAGCTAGCTCAGATTGTACATGACACAAGCCATTTTGGCAACCTGAAGTTCAAAATGCTGCAGAAGGACAAGTCTCTGCTTTGTTTTCTTCTCCCAGCACATAATTAAAAGGGCAAAAGGAACCACACAGCCAAGCTCAGGATGCTGTGCAGCACAGACACACATCAAAGCAGGCAGGACCATTTGTCTCACCCAGCCACTCCTTTCAAAAAAGGCCTGAGGATCCACAGCAGCATAGCTGGGAGGCCCCTGGATCTTGATCTCCCTAATAACGGCCAGAGTTAAAGCAACAAGTTAGAACTAGCAGAGGGTTGGATGACATTCTGACTTTCAGTAAAGGGAAAGCAATTCAGTGCATGGCAGGTTGGTCTTTGGTCTCTGTCCCTTTAGAGGATCCGTTCCACAGCTACAGAAGACACAAGCCTTCATTCTCATCAAGTTGCCCTCAGTACTGTACTTAGCTCCTATGCTGTTTGCCCCAGTGAAGTACTTACTATACGAGCTTTTAATGTGAAAAGTTTTAATGTGCAACAGGAGAAACTCTCATGTGTCTTGGCTCAGGAGCAATCAGAGAGAATGGAAGAAATAGGTTTTCTATTTTGCAAATACAATTGCTGTTATTACCTTCCCATTTTTGTCACCTTATTCTACCATTTTTTTCTTCTTTTACTTTGCCCTCAACATGACAAATTTACTAGAAATCATTTCCCTTACTTTTCAGAGCAAGAACAATGTCAGTTTCCATTGGCAAGGTACAAAAATTTAATATATAACAGATTGTGCTTTGTGCCCTGCCACCGCATTACCTGGGGGATCTTCCCTTGGGGAGTAAGCCCTATTAATGTTACCTGGCTTAGCAGTCCAAGAGCAACTTGATATTTGAATGTAAAGCACATAGACTTCCATTCTCCAGCCAGAGCAATGAATAGATTTTTCTTATCAATTATTGCTGTTAATTAACTTTCTCACAGCTGCCAATTTCTGTTAAGAAAGAACCCCACACAACTTCCAGCCTTCCTACTGTAGTTCTCCTCCAGACCAAAACTATTTTGCAAGCTAAGTTTTAGACTTTGTTTAGGTTTAGATAAAGGTAATGGTTGGTCCCACTTAGCCTATAACATTATCCATATTTCCAAGAAAATTTAAGGTTTCAATAAACAGGCAACTTCCCTCTTCTTCAGTGTATGCAGCTGTGTGTGCACATTAGACAATCACAGAGTCATTTAGGTTGGAAAAGACCCTTAAGACCACCAAGTCCAACCATTCGCCTAACCATTACAAAGTTCACCACCAAGCCATGTTCCCAAGCACAATATCAACACAGCTTTTAAACAGCTCCAGGGATGGGACTCCACCAGTGCTCTGGACAGCCTGTTCCAATGTCTCACCAGCTTTTCTATGAAGAAATTCACCCAGATATCCAATTTGACATCCCTCCCCCCCGGAACAACTTGAGGCTGTTTCCTTGTGTCCTATCACTTGTCACCTGAGAAAAGAAACTGACACCCACCTCCCTTCAGGCAGTTATAATGTGATGAAGTTTTCCTTCAGCCTCTTCTCCACACTAAGCAAGCTCAGTTCCTTCAGTTGCTGTACACTTATCTTGTTCTCTCAACCCTTCTCTGGACACGCTCCAGCACCTTGTTGTCTTTCTGAGAGTGAAGGGCCCAAAACTGAACACAACATTCAAGGAGCAGGCTCACCAGAGCCAAGAAGGAAAAGCTTTACTAGAGTCTAGGCATACAATATCCACAGCTTTTCCCTCATCCAATAAACAAGTCCCCTCATCACAGAAAGAGACCAGGTTAGTCAGGTAGGACTTGCCTTTCATAAACCCATGCTGGATGGGCCTGATCACCTGATTGTCCTATATATACCTGACTTCCAATAAGGCTCAAAAATCATTATTTGTTGCATACCAGAAATTCTTGCAGTTTACAGCAAATGAAGTGCTAATCCTTTATTTAATAAAAGGAGGGAATGCTTGCTTCATTTCCAAATTACGTTTTTGATATAATACCCAGGCATCGATGAAGTAAAGTGCTCTGTGGGCACCTTGTGTTACAAAGGCTTCATGTAACATGTTCCCCAAAATATCACTTCCTAATTATTTTCGCTGTGAAGTACAGAGATTGGAAATGTCAATAATCTATAAACGCTTTCACAAACCACAACCTAAATTAGATCCTTAAATATGGTATCTATAGATTTGCAGAAATCAAAGCTGTCGTTTTTCATAAATGGATATATGTATTTTTTCTTAGACTTTCATCCGATAAATTTGTGAAACCTTTCAAACCATTAATTTGGGCTTCCTTAAAATGCCAGTGCTTTCAGTCTGCTTTTTAATATGTAATAACTAAATTTAATGAATTTTCACTGAAATAATACTAAGGATTATTAATGTTAAAACACACGTCAGCATAATTAACAGTCTTCAGGACCCAGGAAACCACTAACGTACATTAACTCTTGTCCACCAGAGGTTTCCTTGAGATGAAAGAAGCTATGGTTTCCTACAAAACTGCTCTGTGTATTATAGATCAAATTTTGGACTTCTTGGGTAGAAGCCACCTTTTTGTTAGATGTTTGTATAATGAATGACAGGCACTGGAGGCCCTAGTGCTCACATGGACTCTCCCCAAAACCCAAGAAATAACAAATGCTTTTTCATGGCACTAGCCCCTCAAGGCCAATCTTCTAGAAATTCAAATATTATGACTTCGTTTCCTCATTTTAGGTACCAAAACACACAAAAGGTTACGCCTTTAAATATTTTTTAAGCAAAAAAGAAAAAAAGGGAATCAGTCTTGTGGAAAGTCAATGAAGCTTCTGGATTCTGAGCCTTAGGGTTAAACAGTAAAGCCACTGCTATGTATCCAGCCCTGCAAGTGCCTATGCTCTTTGGTGGAGCAGAGATCAGTAAGGTTCTCAATGGCATTGCAACATTCAGATTTTGTGGAGTTCTTTGAGTAATTTCTGCTCTTTCCTTGACTCTCTCCTCTCGTTATTATTCTAGGTGGAAGTCACAGTGACTGGCTCCCCTGAAGAAGCAGGCACTTCATCAGCTTCAGCAGATACTGAATGTGATTGCACTGCACTTCTAAATGTATTATCCAAGAGGTAAATATTTTTTGCTCAAGGAAAGATAATTCACTTAAGGTATAATGAGTCCTGAAATATACTGCACTGAAGAAAAAAAATGCAGCAAGTATTGCTGTATTCATGGTTCATCTTCAGAAGAAATATCTGATTTTTTAATGTGCATAAATCACTTCTGTGAATGAGATTTTATGGCTAGAGTGCCATTCTAGAGATAAAGCAATCTCAAAAACCAATTCATCCTTGCTAAGGCATTCAGGAAACAAAAAGGTTGCTTATGTTAGTCAATGTCTTCATCAGAGGTGAATCATTTAATTTTCTCTGTGCTGTCTGAAGAGAAGACATAACAGGAGCAAGCTGCCCAGGGGAGTGGTGCAGTCACTGTCCCTGGAGGCGTTCAAGAACCATGGAGAAGTGGCACTGAGGGACACGGTTAGTGGGCATGGTGGGCGTGGACTGATGGATGGACTAGATGATCCTAGTGGTTGTTTCCAATCTTACCAATTCTATAACCAGGCAAAATGTGTCAGGGCTGCAGCACAAGCACTGGCCACTGCACATCATCAGAGGCAGAAAAGCCAGACTTTTGATGTGACCCCCTGGCTGACTGCACAACCCACCATTGCCACCGGCTTATACAATAATGGGTAATAACTTCTTAATTTACTGCAACTCTCTCAACTTGTTGTACACAAGGATTTTACTTTTAAATTCAGTAATTAAAAAGAAACAGCAAGATGAGGTTAGTACAAGAGAAAGAAAGGACTGCACAAATCCTGTGTGAAATTCAATTACAGCTACGTGTCTTTCAGCCAAACTTCCATTGGCAGTTGGCCTCTTATTGTTTCCAGCATGATAGCAGATGAGTGAGCGGCCATTAAATTACAGCAGAATCAGCCACCTGGACATCATTCTCCCATAATCACAGAATCATACAATCGTAGAATCTTTAAGGTTGGAAAAGACCTCTAGGATCATCTAGCTCAACTGTCCACCTACCACCAATATATACATTTAAAAAAAAAAAAAAAAGAAGAAAGGGAAAAGTGGTGAAAGCCCAGATCAAGAAAGGGATGCAAGCACTGCGAGGTGGACCCTCTGCAGCACTTTGCAGCAGCTAGCTGCTGCTGTTGATTAAGAGCCTGATGCTAAGCACCCACCAGCCCCCTGCAACAACAGAAAAGGAAGAGGTGGAGACCAGGCCCCTGCAATAGAGGCATGAGTTAAACCACAATCAGGCTGTGAGCTCGTTTGTAAAAGGCATTACTGTGCATTACTTCCAGCTCCATGTTAAAAAATAAAAATAAAAAAATAAAAATAGCTGAGCGTTTTCCAAGAGTGTTTTGTGTTCCTCTAAAAAAAGGTCAGAGCACAAAATGTTGCTTCTTTCCATCAAGAAAGGTTTCTGCACACAAGGTGGAGCAAGAGCTGCTGGTAGCCCAATTTTATCCTCCAAGGTCGCTGAATGCAACTTTTCGGGACAAGACCACACATTGCACCTCATTCTTGGTGCTGCCAGCTCAGCCCAGTGGAACTAAGAAATGGGGCACAGAGAGAAGACTGACTGACAAAATGGTTAAAAATGCCACAGCAAAACAGTTTTCTCAAAAAATAATCTTGCCTGGTAAAATCTAACCCCCAGGAGCTCTTGAAAGGAATTTGGAGCCCAGGTCTTACTCCCCTTGGTCATCCAGTCCACCTGCAATTGAGTTGGGTGAACAAAGCCAGATAATCATCCCATTTCTTCCTCCTCCTGCGATGTCAGAAGTACTGAAACATCACTTGGCAACGGGGCAAATGTAGCTAATTCAGAATAATTATTATTTGCATAGCTATTTATATCTTCGCTTTGCCAGATTAATTGTAAACCCTCCTCGTCTGACTTTAAAAGGAACAAAAGCCTGAAGTTCATTAAAGATTTGTTCTCATCCAGGAACGAGATAAATTTGGGATGTCAAGAGCCTGACAGAACCATCAAGGCAAACATTAGGTATCTTGCCTTAAGCAATGAGCGGGAAGGGAAAACGTCTTAGGTAGGGGAATGCTGAATTAAAGCTCTGTGTCTTTTGGTCAGATTTCTCTCCAAAGAGGAATAAACTGTTTGTCATACTGCCAGCTCCGAGACTAGCTATAAAATAATGGATTCCACAGGCCCAAATGAGGCTAATCATGATTGCCAAGGCATGTCTGTGCTGTGAGAAGTGAGTGAAATCTGATGCTCTTCAGAGAAAACATTTTTTGAAAAGCTCTTTGCTCTGCAATAAGCCTTGGCAGTTATCTCATGTCTTAGAGTATCTACCATATTTCTTGTTTGATTGTGAAGCATATTGCTGACACCGGCTGCTATGGCTGAGTTTCCTCTAATAATGCTTGGTAGGTAAAACACCACTTCTTTCTAGCTATCAAGAAAACTGTAAGGACGGATTTTGCATCAACTGCCTCTCTCAATACTACTTATTCTTAAGTGTCTCCAACATGATGCTGTAATAAAATGCCCATCAAAATCAGAACAGGATACCCACCAAGTGAAGCAATAAACCAACACATTTGTTTTCTCCTGTCTGAAGTGTGGAGCACCTATGAAGTAGCTGGAGAGGTGGGATTCTGCCACAGTTGCTTTGGAGAGTGAGTGAAGAGCTGAGAAAGGAGACACAGGACTTCCATGGGAATTGGTCCCATAGAAGAACAAGGATTTACAATCTGCCCAGCAAATTTTAACAACTTGTACCGTTCAAAGAAAGAAAAAACCGGCAGAAAAAGAATCAAGGCATGACTTCTAGCATTTTCAAGTGGAGGTAATTAATCCAGGTTACACACATGCACACTCCAACTCATATGTGACTTCCAAGATTTTAAAATTTAAATAATTAGCCAAAGCATGCCACATGCACATATACTCGCTAAGGTGCTGGCATGGATTACACTTCAAGGCACACTCCCAGAACACTAAAGAAATAATCCTGAGAGCTGTGAATAGTCTGACACCCACATCCCAGTACAAATTGCTAAGGCAAGTACTGCCACTTAGGAGTCTCCATTTCATTTTCTTTTTTGCTGCAGCTCTTGGTACACAGAGTCAACAAAACTGAAGCCAGGATGTAGATGTTTTAGAGGAGATCATGTCCTGGTGAAAGGCCAGGCTCCCATGGCTTTTCCCCAGCTCCCGCTCCAGATGTTCTGGGGAAATGGGGGAAGGCATGTGCGTGCCTACATACGTGCGAGACAGACAGCCATAACTGTGTTGTCCAGAGATGCTGGCTAGAAGGTAACACTACATGTGCTACTTCAGAGCAACTCTTCCACTGAATTTCAGGGTGTCCTAAAACCCCAGATGAGCAAAACTCATTCCTTCTGCTGTGCACAAGCATCTTCCCCTCCTCTGCTTCGCTCATCTCCCTGCCACGCCAAGGACTCATTAATCACTACCTACTGACCCGTGCAGAAAGCCCTCGCATACTTGCAGAGCTGACGAAGGAGGAGAAACGAAGCCAAGGGCCAGTGGGGTCCCCGTGGTGCTCTCGGGAAGGCTGCAGCAGCCAGACCGCCCCTGGCGAGGCTGCCACACAAGCAGATCTTTGACAGGCTGGCGTTTCAGTGTGTTGACTTAACGAAGCACACAGGTAAATGCATTAATGGAGAGGAGTTTGTAACAAACGTGTGTTCTGAGCCCTAGCATGAAGTGAAAGCACTTTATGTGTTTCAGGATTTGGCTCCCTACTCTATGAACCTAGGACTAAGAAGGATGACATTATATTTTATACTTATTTTTTAATGAATAAGTATCGATATAAAGCAGGGACCTAGCTGGAATGAACTGTCACTTTAAAGGAATACATCTGAGACCTTTAACTTGCACTGGTATATTCAGTGAAGTAAAAATATTATTCTGCATGGGAGAACCACAAATTACAGCAATAAAATATACGCAGTGAATACATAGAAATTTGGTACTATATGCAATGAACTGAATATTAGGCACCACTAAGACCTATCATTTTCCCCATTAATGAAAAAAGACTATTTTATTCCTAATTTAAAGCATACAAATTTATGAAGGTTCAGAAAAGTCTTTTGTGTGCTTTTGCAACAGCTTAACTTCTAATATATTATACATTCGAAAATTAGGATCCTTGAGTTCTTGCACAATATTTACTGGTGTACATTATTAGAGCGGTCAGTGTGTGGTGCCCTCTCTCTATTTCATAGCCAATGCAGTATTTTCACCGTGGCAACAATAGATTAAAAAAATGTCTCGCTAGGGTAAAAAAAAATTATGTGACAATGAAACACGCTCATTTTGCTATGAGGTAATTCAATAAATCTGTCTGCTTTGCAAAGGCTTAGTTTTTATGTAAAACAACACTTACTTATCTTGCTAACTTCAAACTGGAAAAAGAATTAAGGGTGAGGTTCAGTTTTCAGCCCAGCTTTTAGTAATCTGAAAATAGGAAACAGGGCTAAGAGAGACCCTGAGAGGTCAAGGGGATGCTGCCAAACGCCAAGGCTATGCATGTTTTAGGTAAATGCTCCCTCTCTTGAAATCTCTCTTTGGATGATTTAAATGAGGAAAAAACCAAGAATCAAATTGTCACAGTGCTGGCAGTTCCCAAAGGAACACTGACTGGGCCATGCTGATACAACAGCGATGAGGATGTAGCCCTTTCCTCTCACTGTAATCTCTCTCTTCTTTGTTGGTAGGTGGCCTCATCTAACAGATCTGATGGGAACATGTTGTAGCCCAAATCCATGAACAGCATAAGCTGGTCTCCTGCGTGAAGATTTTGAAGATGCACCTTCCTATTAAAACACGAATTAAACTTGGAGGTGGGAGGGAAGGGGCCAGATTTTGGTACAGCTCAAATGGTTCTGGCAATACTGTCCATGGCAGCAAGGTGGAACAAGGTGATCTTTAAGGTCAACTGTTTGGCATCAACAAGCTTATGAAAGCCTAAGATACTGTGCATCTCCATTACAACCTGAAGGAAAAAGAAATACCTTGAGGTAGGGGTTGTGGGTAGCCTACCCTACTAGTAGAAGAAGCTCACATGGCTTGTTATTTCACAAATACCTATTTTTATAAAAATGTTAAGAACTTTCAGCACATTACCACATTCTCTTTGAGATTAATGCACCGGATGGAAGAAACAAAGAAGTCTTTGGCCAGCAAAGTCCAAGATGTCAGCTTTGGGAAGTCAAAAGGCCAGCACAGAAAAGAAGTGTTGGTTCGGCACTTCTCCTTCAGTGTCTGACCTTGGTGATTTTTACCTTATGTGCTGGATGCTCAAAGACTCTTTATAATACCAGACTGTGTGACCTGAGACATAGAAAAGGATGAAGGCATGTTACAACTTAGAAAGGTTGAGAGACTGTCCTTCTCTAAAACCAAAACGAGTGAGTGATGGGAAGCCGAGAGGGGGCTCTTGGCAGCTGGTGCTGCTTGTTCTGGTGTCGAACTCCAAAATGGGAAGGAAAACAGGAAGATGAATGCTAGCTGCATTCGGTAAGCAGCTGGGAGACACAGCTGACACAGGAGGAGAAAGACACAGCAGAGCCATCCTGACCTTCAGCACACAGGTCAGCAATGCAAAGCACTGAGTTTTCAATGACCCTGGGCCAGGATCCCAGCAAAAGAGTCCATCACTGGTGCAGCGTTCAGGCCAGCTCATAGTCTAGAATCTTTCTCAAATTTATGAATTTATGATTTATTTTCTCATACTTTCTTTAGGCCTTCTCAGTCACTTCACACAGCATTTCAGGGTGCATTAGAACAAAGAAAAGACATCCTTACTCCAGAAGAAATCCCCAAATCCCTCTTGCAAGAAGGCACACCCAGAAGAGCCTGAACCAACAGAAGTTTCTTGTCCCCTGCTCAGGTAACCACACATCCATCCCTTCCAGCCAATGTATCCGCTGCTCTCGCCCCCACAGCTGTGCAGCAAACACAGAGTTTCCCACAACAGCTGCAAGATGTATAGGTAAAGACAGAACTGATCAACTTACAGGAATCCCCGCTGCTAAGCAGTTCACAACCCCAGCAGATGCCTCTGCTTTTAAACCCTGGGGAAACTTCTGGGCAAGGCAGTGGCATCTCTCTCATCATGGCCTACAGGTAAGAAAGGCAAACTGGAAACTGCCCACTTCTCTGCCCTGCAGCTCTTCCAGAAGACCTCTCTGGCAGTTTGCTAAATACATAACTTCTGGACTGGACACATACAACGCCACATACAATGCAAAGCGTAGTTATTTTACAGTTACTCCCTCCAAACTGAACCTGAATAAGTACTACCCCCATTTTAGAGATCAGGAAGCAAACACAAATGCCAGCACCCCAAAATCATGGCAGAGCAAGGATCAATGATCTGGCACAGCTGGGCATTTGTCAGGTATCTAATCCACTGCTTACAGCAGTTCACTGTTCACAGATACTCTACTGCAGTTTTCAGCATAGCAAAAGAGAAAACAAACAAATGAACAAAAAAAACCCCCATGAAATTGCTCCAAATCATGCAACAAAGTCAGAGGAAAACTGGACCAGGTGCTTGCAGCACTATCTGTAGTGAATTAAATGAAGTAAAACTGTGTTTGACATATCAGAGCCGCGCATGAACGCAAGGACAGAAGAAGTATGTTCAGTGAAAAACTGAGATGACAGGTCCAGTAGATCAGAGCTCTTCAGAGATCGAGATGTTCTACAGAAAACCTGCATTTACTAAACATGCATCGCTCCTTCCTGAATCGCAAGTGGAGCCAGGAGAAGGCATTCACAGGATAAACAGCAGGAGCGTGCTACAATCTCAGCTTATTCTTTCTCTTTATGGAGGGAATGGGGACTTGGGAAAATTACATGTAAGTTAAAAAGACACACATCTAAATATCTATTTTAAAATCACATGTAATTTACTTCCAAAGCCACGTGTCACTTTTTCTGGGGCTGCAATTTTAACACTTTCTCAGAAAACTTATTTCACTACTTACAATTCTGGTCATCTCTGACTGCACCACAACCAAATACAGAGAGAAAGCACCAGCCTAAAGGAACAAGGCTTATTTTCTTAAAGAAAAGGAATGAAACAATAGCTTCATACTTACATGTATGGGAAAAGAAACGCTGGTTTTAAAACTACATACATATTCTCAGCTTGTCATGCTGATTCCCTTACGCAAAGGCTTTCAGAGATAAAAGGTATTTTGTTTTCTCTTGGTAAATTTAGGAAAATAATACGAAAAGTAAAAATCCCTGAAACATTGGGTTATGCTGTGAAGAAAGATGGCTATTTCATGGATGTAGTTCGTTTTGTTCCTCTTAATCCTATTTTAAACACAAGCCTCACAGATGTTACAAAACTGCTTCTCTGAACATTTCTGTTATGTATGCTGGGATTAAAAAATTCAGAACTGTCGATCAACAAGCCAGCGACCGTGGGTGTGACAGCTACAACTGCAAAGGTAACAAGCAAGGAAATGTACTGTTAATTCTGATAGTACTTATACTATAGCAATACCCCAGGGCCAGAGAAGAAATAGGCAGTGGTCCACTTCTAATGTGAGAAAAGACTGCTCTCCCAACAGCTTGCAAGCTAAACAAACAAAATAGGCAGGGTTAATTAAAGATTGATTAAGATACCCATCTGGGAACAGCAGCAGGAAAACATTTCCTGCTTTGCCCAAGGAAGCCATGGTAGAAAATAGCACAGGTAGAAAATAGTGCCATATCTGGATTCCAAGGCTTTAATCACAGTCAAAAATAAAATAAAAAATACTGCAAGGGTAAGGAGTGACCATGGATGCGTTCCTCAAGAGATGACAACTATAAATGCAACTATTGGCACCCTTCCAGTGTGCTGTACACAAACTAGCAAGGACACCTTGCCAGGGTCCTTTTAAGAGTGGTTACAGGATCACAGCAAGGTAAATTTCTTTTAAGAGATACTAAAAACGTGTAACAGATAATTCTTCTGTTCCTTTATTCTTGGAGGTTGCAAATTCTCATGGATCATTTTTCCTCAGGGGGAGCATGGACTGGTCAGCTTTGGATGCAGTCATTCAGGCCTTTGATGCCTTTTCCCCAAACTAAGCTATCTTCTCTCGTGACCTGCCTGGATGCCTCCTGGCTGCCATCAGCAGAGTCTAGGTGAGACAGAAGAATGATTGTGCATGGGAGAAACTGCTTTAGAACTAAACTGAAAACATTTGTTACCTTATAGCATCGTTTTCAGCTACTGGCTTGCCAAATGCCCGTGCACTTACAGTAACAGCCTCGTAGCACATTCAGCTGTGAAGGCTGTATTCTTTGAGCAGCAGAAGGAAGAATATCCTGCAGGGAACGTTCCTCTGTCTTCTTCAGCTTGTTGAAAGCCTGTTTCTTTCCGTCTGAGAGCTGGGCCTGGGCTCAGTCATTACAAGGTTAAACTCCCAGAATAGGCTGTGTTTTGGAAAATCACCAGGAGATTAGAGCTGGTGCTCAACACAGCTGCTCCCCTTTTCCACAAGCCAGATCCCAAGAGGAAGGCCATGGCCTGTGCTCTGGACAAAATGCCAATTGCCTTCTGGATACACTTCAAGCCACCACAATGCTTGGCAAGAACGGAGAAGCAGCTCCCCCTGGCACCCTGTTGTTGGGGCAGCTGTATGTGCACAAATCAGCTGGCGGTACCATCCCAGCAGCAGGGATGGCCAAGGAGATGACAGCCTTCATCTCCAGCAGGGACAGCATGGTGACTAGTGGTGATGAATTGTGAAGACCGCCTGAGACAGCTGGGGCTGGGAAAGAGGATGTTGTTCAATGGAGTTGGAGCCATGACCCAACTGAAAACTGGTCCAATTATGCCACTGTCCTTCCCATCTCTAGCATCAGGACATGTGTTTGTACTAGATTTGTGCTGATACTCCTTCTTCCTCATTCCTGATGTCTACACAGTGATACCCATTTCACTCTGGAAAAAGATATGTGATTAATGTTCGCCTCCAATTTGACACAAACAGGGCTGCACCAGTTTGCAGTGGCTTCAAATAAAGGCCCATTTTCTTTCCTGGTGATGGTAGGGGAAGTGAAGGGTCACCAACAAAATGCTACCTATTAGATTACACCAAAATTCATTTAGAGTATGGATGCTGTGAGAACAGAGAGTAAAGGAAACACTAACCTCCACCCAAAAAAACCAGTATGACATACATTTCTTTCCATGAAAGGGTTAAGTGGCTCTACAAAGCACATACTGCTCATACCAAAGATAAATGAAGAACACTAAGTGTCCAGAGGACCTCAACTTCGAGCAGTAAAGTCCTTGGAAAGGAACCCTGAGAGTGGCTCAGCGTGCTTTTTGTTATTTCTTTGTTAATAAATCTAAAGGGGACTTTGGGCTTTGCACGTAACATGGACTTTATTTATAGAGCAGATCAGGGAAGACTCCAGCTCACCAGGTCGACAGAGGAAAATGGCACTGCTGTACACAATATCATCACACCAGGGACTGGAGAGTGCAGAATGTTGAGCTTGTAATCAGAATTTCTGCTTTGTCTTTCAAACTTTAGCCACATAATGACTACATTTCACAAGTGGAAAACTGGAACGCAAAATAGTAACCAACAGGTTAGGGCATAACTGGGTTTCCTTCTGGACCATCAAAATTCATCCAAGTCACATCCAGTCAACACACCATTTACAATCACGACCTTCTCTGGCAATTACAGCTTCACTTTCCTTTTACATTTTTTTATCCAGCAATGATTTTGCAGCTCCACGAAGCATTCCTGATTAGATTTTCAACACTATTACACATGAGGTCACTTGTACAGAACAGTTTTCACACAGAGAACATAAGAATCACCGTTCAGCAGTTTTCAGTGCATGTTTGGAAGGAAAATATAAAGAAAAAAAAAACACATTTATTTTTCTTTTTTTAAAAAGTAATTTTAAAATGTTTGAAAATTCTTTAAAAACAACACTTTTTTTTTCCCCACAGGTGCATTTATACAAGCATCTATACATAAATGAAGGTGTATTCAGAGCAAAAATGTAACAACTCATAGGATCACACACATTCCGAAATTGCCAAAATTAATACCATCAATAGCATCATCGTAGGCTATTGCACTGCAGTTTTGGGGCAAACAAAGGAGGAACACAGAGTTTACAGCTTTTCCAAGATTAATTCTATATATGGTGATTTGGGAATGGGAAGTATGGGTGGGATACCCAACAGTCTGTAAGAAAATTTCAGTTCATATCACACAAAGTACACAGTGGATATTTTAAAGTGAAAAAGAGGAAGGAGATTCGTTACGACCAGAATAGTTTTAAGTTAAGAAGGAAGAACAGTGAGTACATTACTAGTGTTTGTTTTTTCAGTTATAAGTAAAATCAGAAGGAAGGATGGAGTGGGAGATCTTGCACCTATTAGAGTTGAAGTCAGTAGCACCAACATGATGCTGTAAAGCCAAAATCCTGTTTCCTATCTGGCAATGCAAGAAAGTCAGGACATTAGCAAGAGCAGAACAGGAATGACAAAAATCAAGAATCCCCTGCACATCTTATCCTCCTTACATCTTACAGCACAATACTTCTGA
The DNA here is from genome assembly GCA_028571105.1 of Tragopan temminckii. Classification (NCBI taxonomy): domain Eukaryota; kingdom Metazoa; phylum Chordata; class Aves; order Galliformes; family Phasianidae; genus Tragopan; species Tragopan temminckii. Next base: position 17,690,585 of record JAOWBP010002392.1, on the reverse strand, counting down.
CCAAAGTATAAAACACGTAAGTGCAATTAATCCAAAGGGTCTCCATCACCACAGATAACTTTCCTTTCCCCAGCATGCTACGTGGCAAGCCAGAACATCCCTTGAAGCACACACTTCAAACAGCTTGCATTTTGCAGCCTCATTCTGCCACTAGAAGCCAGGAGAACAGAATGAACAAGCTGTAATTTTGACTCTGCGGGGACATTCATGTGTTAGAGTAATAGTTTCACTTCAAGAAAAGAGGTATCAATGAGAGATGGAGGAACCAGTGTTTTGTTCACATCAATATTGGCAACTTCAATGTTTTGCAAAGAGCCCAAAAGGAAGTGGAAGAAATGATGGGATGCAGACAAACAGCAATCAGATAGCATTTGGTTACTCTATTTCTATGTCTCTCAGCTAGTATAATTCCAGCTCTCTACACTTATGTCAAGGATGCACAGATCTCGGGGATAGACTTTTTACACTTTATTTTGTCAATTTGCTTAAGTACCGCTGAAATCTTTACATCAATACATCTAGTAAGGTTCCACCCAAAGTAACTAGACACAAGAGTTTTAAATGCTGCTCTATCAGCAGTGAAAGAGTCAGGAATTTGTTCCTCTGGACAAAAAGAGAAAGAGTGTCCAAAAATTCTAAATAACGATGACTTCACACTAAATAGAAGATTATACTTGCTATTATTTCACTTTAAGTGTTCACCTGCCAAGCTTGCTATTTTTCTCACTCATCCTTTTAAAATTACTCACTCACTTGAGCAGCCAGAAATAGCTCAGGCACTATGAAATGTCCACTGCAAAGCACTTTTAGCAGGACAGCCATCAAACAAGGCTGCATTCATCACCTCCTGCAGACTAAACTTTACAGAGACACAATCAGTTTATAAAAACTTTTTTTCTATGTGCCTATTACAAAACATTCAGAGCTCTTAGTTAAAACGCATGCTGTAGAGACACTCAATGGAGTATTTACATTTTGGAAAGCGTCTTCCACTCAGTCCTACACTAGTGAATAAACTTTGCCTTGGTACAAGCATGACTGATCAAGTATCTCCCTGAGAAACTAGAACAATTTGTGTTCGGATTTAGGGTAAGAAGATGGCTTGAAGGTTTAAGCAGGAAAGCTGAAATTCTCTTCCCTGTTTAAACCCATCTCAAGTTAGGCTAAAGCCTTCCAAAAGGCCCTGTCCCTTCCAACTACAAAGATAAGTAAAGGCCGAGTTTTCCTTGCTTGCTACCCAGAGCATCACCTGCTTTGCTGTGGGTGTTTACAGAGCTGCCATGTACCACCACAAAAATGTCTCTGCTGCTCTGAGTGAAAAGAGACACTAGGACACTACTAGGCTTTAATTAACATGTGAAAGGAATTCTGGCTTTTCAAATAAAATGTGTTTTAGAGCAAGATATATTTGCATATATTTTTTTTTTAATGGAACTAACAAGTCACATAATAAAACCTAAAATCAAAGGGAAAAAACACTATAACATTAATTTTCTCTTAGGTCTCTCCAGTTCACTACTTTCTGTAGCACACCATTTTTTGGAGCTTTAATGTCTATGCCTTTATAGACCTAAAACAATTCTTACTATTTTGTTTAAAAGAAAACCTGCAGGCCGTGAAAAGGAGGCTCTAATTGACTTGTTTTATGAACAACTGTTGCCCCAATTCTTTACACAGTAAATTAAATTTTCAAACTCCTGTTTATCATATGCACAATTGTTTCCAGAAATGAATTTTTAAAACAGTGAGACTGGACAGGCCACTGGGGTAAAGAGCTTGCCTGACGTTTTTGAAACTAATAGTTTCAGTAAAAACACCAGTCTGAAGAGGAAGTAACAATTTTGGCATCTACTGCTAATTTTGTAGGTTTCAAAATTGTATTAGGACGTTCATTTATTGCCATTGTTGATCAGGAGACATATAGCTGTAGGTCAGCACAGCTACATGCACTTATAAGCAAGCCCACCATTTTAGAATATGATTTTTCTTTGTAGGTTAAGAATAGTTTTACGATAAGTATATTCCACTAGTCTTCAATAAAGCATATTCCTCCTTATTTTTAGATCCGTTACACATACACAGTTCACTCTGGGAACTTCTGAAATTCAGAACGACGGGCTTTATTTAGAACAGAAGTTGTTCTCAGTTTGAGGCTTTCTTTCTGATCGTTAACTACCATGCAGCTTGGCAATGAAATCAACCTCACAATTGTCTTTTGAATGTGATAAACACGTAACTGGGTCATATTATTGCCATGAATCATCTGTAGCCACTTCTACATCATGTAATTTAATATCCATTTGCAGAAGAGCTGACACTATCACTCTATTCTTGTTCAATATTGGAAAATTTAATTGGCTACCTATTCGACTTCAAGCAAACAGTGATATAAACCAGACAAACTCTCACCTCTTGACCCTATTGATTGACCAAAGTAAAACACTCTACTGATACCACAAAACCCACGTGAGCATGAAGTTAGGCTAATTCTGCATTCCTGTGACTGAATTGACTTTTAGGACTCTGCCAGCACAGTAAGTTATTAAAAAAAGTTTGAGTTGAGTGATCAGCAGTAAATCCAATGCTCTACGAGCTGACACCCTCCTGCAGCCCAGTCTTCCAAAAGACCCTCTGCTCCTGAAAGGCAAGGTCAGCTGAGAAGAGCGCTGGATTTAAAAGGCTGAATCTTGTAAAACCACAGTCACAGCCATGCTGGTATATTTATGGTAGAGTAAGAATCTGAGAAATGAATTGGAAAGAGCACGGAAGGGGGAGAGGAAGGGTGAATTTTCAATAAAACCTCCCTGAATTCAGGCAGAGAGAAAGAAAAGTGATAAATAATCTCTCTTCAGATAGATTGCATCTCCACACTGTTTAATGGTATTCATACACTCAATTTCCATGGACTCTGATATCGTAAGAAAAACAGCAAATCTTGGCTACCTGGGGCTCCTTCTGACACATCCTGCTTTGCGATGAGCCTGGCAGCCTGCTCAGATTTACTGTGCCTGCAGTCTGCACAGCGCAGCTAACTGGCTTCAGATTAAACAGAGGAACTCATTGTTGGAATGAAAGCACCACAGGGAGGATGATCACGAGAGAGGGAAGAAGAAGGAAGCGTGCACGTTTTATGCAGTTTCAAGCAGCCAGATTCAGCTGGTGGCAGGAGATGCAGGCTCATGTACCCTGGCCAAGACGGGAACCCACGTCTAAGTCTGCCTCTTCTCTCTCTCAAAACCAGGAAACACAAACCATTTGGGCCTCACACAGTTCCCACCATGTTCCTGCAGAGGATGAGGAAGGCTCCTAGAGCATCAAATCCCACCACAAAAAGACTATATAGGCTTTTTCACTGGAAACCCTCCATATGCGGATCTGACAGACAGCATGATACAAGTTTGTCCCCCGGTTAGCAAAAAGCACTGCAGAATTCCTCCAATTTTGTCTGATAAAAGTGAAATAAAATGGATTTTTTTCCAATTAAAATAAATACCAAATACAATACTTAAGAAACTTTTTGGTTAACTTCCGAGCTTTATTTTGATTTATTTTCTTTGCCTGAAGAGAGAGCTGCATAAATGCTGCACTGTTAAAGGAAAGAAGTTCGAACTTTATGTAAGGGCTTTTTGCCCAGTGTCTCTTGGCATGCTTCCTTGGGTTTTAGATTGCTTTGTATGGTGAAGCATTACAGAATAAGATAACACTGTGTTATCTAGGCACTAAGGAAGGGCTTTGCGCTAAAGAAATTGAGCCAGAATTTCTTTTCAAGGAGAGCAGAGAGTGCATTTGAATAAGCACTAAATTCAGCAGGGGAATAACTAATATGATTGGTTTTAAAGATGCAGAAATGAATATTTTGCTGTATTATGAATGTTGTGTGAATTTTAAAAAGCCAGGGGTAGAACATACACGCTTTCTACTTCCATTTTCAGTCAACACGCTGTAGCAATTTTATAAATCAGAAAGTAAGCAAATGCTTGTGATTTTATTTTTGAAAGGCTGCTATCACAAAATACCTTTGGCTCATTTGTTCTGGCAATATGTGCCTTAATGATCTATTTCATATCATAGCAGGCAAAGGTTTTTGCAGCATATTTTGCAGAAGTGATGAAGATTTTTAACAGCCTGTTCTCCACCAAATTAAGCACTGATCCTGTAAATGCTTACACAGTTTAATTCAGTTACACAGTTTCCAGATAAGGCATGTGCACAGATATTTGTGCGAGTAGTAAAAATAGGCACACACTTAGAGAATGTAGTCTCCAAGATGTTAGTCCAGCTTCTGAGGACTGCTGAGCTGCAATCGTCTGAATGCAAATGAGTTACAGCATTGCCATCAGCTAGATTGCTTTTTGAGAGCCATGCTTTTATCTTGTAACAATCTTTCATGTGCTGTATTTAGAGAAATCATTTTATTTTTAAAACAAAGCTGTGCAACAGATATAGAACGAAAGTGAAATCGGCTTAATGAAGGAAAACGCAGAATTTTCTGCAAAACCACACACCTGACAAAGCACTCATCAATGTCATGCATTCGTTTTTGATTACCAGCTGGCCCCCTGCTGTGGCACTGCACCAACTTCTTGAAACTTCAGGTAAGAAGTTATGCAGGACACTCATTAACCAAGGCCCCCTGGGAAAGGCTGAGTGATACTTGGGCTGCAAACACAGATTTCACCCTTGCCAAGACAGGTGCAGCTCCCAGCAAAATGAGAAAGAGCAGGATCCTCTTACACCGGAATTGATGTTTGCTCACAGTTTTTTCATCATGCACTATTTCATGGTCTCCATTTTCGGGTTATTAAAATAGGATATTATCCAACAAGTGGAGGCGAAGAAGGGGTCAGGGAGTTGGTTCCTGTCTCAGGAGTGGCAGCTAAAGCTGCTGAGCAACATGTGTTTCTCATTTGAAATGTATCACTCATTCTTAAAAACAATAATATGTGCCATCTGTTGCAGCCATTCATAATTGATAAGATTTGGGCTGACTTTGACTGTGAAAACCCATTTTAACATGAGTATCAACGTGCATATGAAGAAGCGTTGCAAAGCAATTTGTTGTTCCTTTCCATACATTATAGGCAACGACGACCAACTGTCCCTGGGCACACACATGGTTGTCTGAAAGCCCAATTTCTCAAGGAATTGCAAGTTGCAAGGAATCAGCATCTGCCCCCAGCAAAAACAGGCTAACAATTTGGCACCTTTGCTTCCAACAGTTAATAAACAAATTGCTAAACGTTTGTATGACTGGATAGAAGGATTGACACTGTGTCAACAGAGCTATTAAAATGCAGGGGTACACAAAGGAAAGCATTATTTTTCTCAGATAAAGTGAAAAACTGAATTGTTGCCTTGCACACATTAGGCCTGGTTTGAGACTTTGATAATCATTTAATTTTGTCTCTGCAAGGAGAATGGAGGACGGAGTAGTCCCTTTTGAGAAAGAAAAATCTTTCCTTTGCACTGGAAATGTCTCTCCCTGTTAACATCACTGCAGCTCAAATTTCTCAGCTCACAAATCTGAAGTCCCAGACTCATCCAGTTTATTAACCAAGGCTACGTGGATCCTAATACTGCCTGATTTCACTCCATACATCCAAATTACCTTCCAAGTCAACAAGAAAACTCCCAGGTGTTTCTGTGGGCTCTCATCAAAAGCATGTGCTCAAGGACAACTACAACTTAATATATCTTAAGTCCACTCTTTGATTATTCTTAAACTTAAGAAATTAAACTTAAGCATTACAATTGAACCAGGATGTATTTTAAAAAGGTTGAGTTTGAAACACTGGCTTTTTGTTTTCAAAGCACCAGAACGCAGATTTGTCACTTTATGAAAATCACTGTGTCCCCCCACACCACAGTCATCTGGAACACATTTAATTATTGACTTCATTTAAAATGTACACGGCATGTGCTCACTCTTCTGAGTAAGTCTTTAAATGGACAAAGGCCGATTTGTTCATTCTTCAAAAAGCCAGCTTTAAATGTGAAGTCACCTCTAAATTACGTTTGTGTTATTTGTATATAGCGTACATAAAAAGTAAACATGCAGGCTGACACTGGTCAAGCACTGAAGCTTGGTCTCCAAAGGAAAAGCCCTGTTGAAACCAGGGCTACCACTGTGGCTAGCACACACATTTGCCTGGCAAACTGACTCCTGCATTACCACTTGAGCCTCTGCATTCCACCTCCCAGCCCATATCCAAGCCAGCCCAGGTGTGCCCATACAGCCTACAGACTTCCCCTACACAACGCATCCCATGCAGCACAAACACACCATGTGAAACCTGCTGGCAGTGCTCAGATACCACAGCATTTTCACTGCTGCATTTTAATATGGGGTGCCTCTATATTAGCTCCATACTGAGTATCAACTAATAGTCTTTCCTTTTCCAGGTGCTGCCAACCTAAGTATAATACCTGGAGCAGCAACAGGATACAAATGCAATTATACTTGAAGCAGGACTAATTTCAGTGTATGATAAGAGAAAGACCACCAGTAGTGATATAGTGTAATTTTACACCAGTGAGAGCCACAAGCCACTCTTTCTGCTCCCCTAAGCGAGGCTAGAGTATCAGCCATTTGTCTCACAATTTCAGTGCCTTCCACCAAACCTCACCAATAATGAAAAAAAAATCTCCAACATCACTTACGTATCATTTCCTGAATTTTCATCTCCTTAGGGTCAAATTTTCAAGTCTGAGTCTGCATTTACACACATACACAGGCTCTTTTTCGTTCTGTTGCAGAAACACGGGACTGTCTGTTAAGGCTGCATGGAGAGTGGCACTTAAACACACCTTTTGTTGCTTCAAATAGTAACAAGGGCGGAGTAACTCTCAGTGTTTTATATACAGACATTCAAGGCAGATTTCAAGGGAAACTTAGCTTTCATTAGGGCACTGAAATGCAACAGTCTCATTTTCAAAATCCCACAGAGTGCAATATCTGCCGTCCTGTACAGCAGAACCATTATTTTGCAGATCTGAACATCCGAGGCTTCTGAAATTTTCAGGTGTGTGCGTGTCTGTGTGGTCCCACAAGCCTTAGCAAGGAGCTTAAATTGAAGAATGTGCAATTATTAAATTTTAAAGTAAAAGGACAAAGGCCTGACACTGCTTGTGCTGTGATAAAAGAGAAGAGATGGGTGGATTACACAGGGACGCGTGAGCTCCAGCCTCTGCAGAACTAGCCTGTGCTCTAAGGGAAAGAAAAGACAATAGTTTCACTATGACAGACCATTCACCATGTGAGAGAGAAAAAGCAGAGAGTTAATGAGGCACTGCTGAATAATACCTTCAGAGAAGCAGAGAGAGAAACCAGGTAGATGTCATCCGCTGCAAGGTAAATTAAAATTATACATCTCTGAGGATTATCAGTGAAATTTGAGGTCTGGAAGGGAATTTGCTTTTGATATTGGAAGGGATAAATACTCCATGTAAATCCTTTTATGTGGGCCTGTAGAGCGGAACAGAGAAATTAAAGATAAATGAGATTAAGGCGTTTTTTAAAACTACATTAGACATA